>ML660247.1:3225310-3350980 GCA_007570785.1 Antilocapra americana
CACACACACACATATGCTCAGTCATGTCCAACTCTTATATATGTGTATGTGTGTGAATGTAGATATAATTTTATGAGCAAGCTGGAAACAACAGTAGCGATAATAGCCATGAGCTTCTCTCCAGGTGCCTGGGGCACCAGAACTTGCCTCACCAGAAGACCGGAGCCTGTGGCCCCAGTAGGGAGGGCTCTGGGGGAGGGTGGTCAGGGGCAGAAGCCTGGAAGAGCGTGGTCATGCTTTCACTCCACTTGCTCTGGTTTCATCCGCAAGCCCTGGAAGCAAAGCCACTCTTGGACTTCAGGAGGTCAGAGGGTGGCGAGGCTCAGTGAAGAGGTCCCACTTGTTGGTGGCCCTCTACCAATCACTCCACTTTTCCTGGCCTCATAGAGGGTACCCAGTGAAAGCTATGGCTACATGAAAGCCCTTTGGAGGCCAAAGCTATGCTGTGGCCTCAGGTCTCTTTTGGAAGTAGTTGTTGCTGTTGCTCAGTCACTCAGCTGTGTTCAACTCTTTGTGACCCCATGGACTGCAGCATGCAGGCTCCCCTGTTCTTCCCTATCCCCTGAATTTGCTCATGTCCATTGAGTTGGTGATGCCATCCAACCATCTCATCCTCTGTTGTCCCCTTCTCCTCCTGCCCTTGATCTTTCCCAGCATCAGAATCTTTTCTAATGAGTCAGCTCTTTGCATCAGGTGGCCAAAATATTGGAGTTTCAGCTTCAGCATCAGTCCTTCCAATGAATATTAAGGACTTATTTCTTTTAGGATTGATTGGTTTGATCTCCTTGTAGTCCATGGGGCTCTCAAGAGCCTTCTCCAAAACCACAGTTCAAAAGCATCTATTCTTTGGTGTTTAGCCTTCTTTATAGTCCACCTCTCACATCCATACATGACTACTGCAAAAAACCATAGCTTTGATTAGATGGACCTTTGTTGGCAAAGTAACGTCTCTGCTTTTTAATATGCTGTCTAGTTTGGTCATAGCTTTTCTCCCAAGGAGCAAGCGTCTTTTAATTTCATGCCTTTGGAAGTAGAGGATGTGTCAATTATTAATAAAGGAGATGAAAAATACTCTATTGGACTTTTCATGCGCAGCATCATCCCGGGTAGCGCACTGAACTACAGGGTACATTCTCTCATGTTTCCTGAACCTAAACCTTGAAACCTCTGCTTCACAGTAGTTGCCAGAGATTTTATTTTCTGAGGGAAAATCCTGTGTTCAGATATCCTGGGCTTGATGCAAACATAGCATTTATTTTGCCAAGCCATGAGGAGGGTCTGTTCTTCTAGGAGGTTGCTAAGTTGGTGGGATGTTTATTTCTAACTCCCTTCATAATAGGGAGGCCTGCTTGTGATAAGGCAGAGATGGAGCGATGATGACAAAGACCCTGGATCAAGCCTCACCTGAAGCCATCAACTCAGACATCTCATGAAATTCTCTTCCCACTAGAACCAGCTCCTCATTTTTCTTAAAAAAGCTAGTTTCCTACTGAAAGCATCTTAGCCACCCTAAGTACCATTATGGACTAAGAAGGATTAGGACCTTCTCCTCCATTCATTCACAGACTATGACGTGTGGACCCAGGGACTGGCACTGCTGGCCCCAGGATAAATTACATCCTCAATGAGGGCCTTAGTCAGATGAGTGGGCAACCTTGAGACAAATGCACGCTGGCCTGTGCTGAGTTTTCCGGCAAGTTTGATTAGGGAAGAACTGACTCAGAGAGGGCTTCCCAGAGGAGGTGACATGTGCCTTGAACTTGAGGGAAGGATAGCATTTCATCTGAGAGAGAAGAGAGCATGTGGGCACAGGCCAAGCAGCTACAGAATATGGAGTGTGTGAAGAAACCACAAGCGAGGAGCTGGCAGCCCAGCCTTCCCTGTGCTGGAAGGGGGCAGGCGTGGCCGGGACACAGCTGCAGCCCCGCCCCGGTCCCTGCAGGCGTCCAGGGCCGCCCGCTCTCTCCGCCCCTGCCTGGAGTGTTGGCAGGAAGAGACTGCAGGGAAGACACGCGTTGTTGCGAGCGGTGGGGAAGGAAAGGGTAAAGTCATTTTCCTTCCAGCTTTGAATGGTAAAGAAATGAGTTTCTTCTTGCACGAGTTGGACTTCCTGCAGCTGGAAAAAAATATCTTACCGCCACGCCGTATGACGCCTTGCCGAGGCTGATCAGGGCCCTGATGGCCTGGCTGCCCTGATTGGACAGCGACTGTCCCGCTGGCCAGCCCTGGGCCCCGGGTCTCCATGTCCAGGCTGGAGAAAATTGGCTCCGCTGTAGTTTTCCAAATAGAGTGGTTTTTATTTCATATCCACCAGAGAGGTTGCAAAATATAATTGGGATTCCTGCTTCTCATATTATTAATGTAATTTTCCACCCCCTATCTCCCTTTCCAAAAGCAACTCACAAAGGGGTCTTTGTTCTCTGCACATTCAAAGTCAGCTCCTCCAATGGGAAACAAATTGGCGATTACAAGAAGGAGGCTCAGTTTTACTGGCTGTCAGACCAGAAATATGGGATGCATTAAGGTTCCGGCAGGAGCCCGGGGAGTGTGCGGTCTGCAGGCTGCAGAAACAGGTGTGCGCTGCGGAGAGAGGAGGGGCAGGGGACAGAGGGGCACCCACGTCTGCCTCTGTCTGAGCAGCCTCCCCATGCGCTCTGCCCCACAGCCTCGGTTTCCTCACTCATAGAGCTGGGCACTGGTGCTCCAGGCTGAAACTCAATCAGAGATTTCCTTCCCTTCTTTGGAGCTCCAGAACTCTGCTGAGGAGGAGAGTCTCAGGACAGGATGGCCAGGGCTCAGGACACCACGCCCACTCCTGCCCTTCCTAACGCTCGACTGATCGAATTGATGTCTAGGTTGGATTTTATTTAGGAAAAGATTCTATCAATGAAAGTTTGCAAAGGGCTGACCTGGATGATCTTGAAGGCCTGCAACCCAGGAGACATTGGAGGCTCAGAGCCTGGGATCCTGTGCAGCTTTGGGCAGGGAGGCTTGGCTTTGTGGGCTTATTGTGTCTCTCTCGAAAACGCAGAAAGCTGCCCGAGAGGCTCCAGATAGGTGCCCAGAGGCACAGAGTCTCTGACTGCCCTGCTGGGAAGCCTACTCTTGGGATGGCTAGCTTTGGAAACACAGCCTGTCTCTCTCCCATGGGCCCTCCAAAGAGATGAGGTTCTTTCTGTGAGATGCCCTGGAGCAGAGAGAGCATTTGGAGACTAGGGAATCCCTAGTCCTAGCAGGAGCTTTGTGCAAACTGGAAGGAGAGGGTGAGTCTCTCGGAAGGCCTCCCTACTTAGCTCCCGGCTTCCAGGTCTCTCTAGAATAGTGATCGCAGGGTGTTTCAGCAAAGCTGAAGCCTGGCTTCAGTGGAAGCCCTTTGGGCTGAGGGCTTTTCAGAACTGGTACTTCCTTCCACGGCCAGACCGCTTCCCTTACTCATCTCACCAGCACCACTGCTGCTGGCTGTTGAGTTCACGGGTAAACATTGACTCTGGGAGCTGAGGCATCAGGACTCTGGAGAAACTCAGGCTAGAGGCACTTGGCTAAAACCAGGTCCTGGGGTGGCCTCTGCGCTCACACTGTTGGGCAGGAAATTTCTGTTTCTGCAATAACAGTGTCCCTGTCAACAGAAAGACTACCAGTGGGGCTGTCGGTGTTCTCCACAATCGTGGGTCCCTGTCCACCCCCAGACTCAACACACCGTGAGAGGCAGGCCTGCTCTGGGGGCACTCAGAGCCACCACAGAGGTTGGGTCAGGAATCTCCCTGTTTTACAGACAGGGGTTAGGAGCTGGGCTGCAGGGTCTACTGGCTGCCATCCTGGGCCGTCTTTACTGGGTGATACATGTTTCCCACTGCGCCTCAGGGAGCAGGCGCTGTGCCTGGCGCTGCGCGTAACGATGTCTCGTTCAGTCCTCAAGCCAAGTCTAGACCAAGTCTTGGCCCATTCATTTTACAGAGTAGAAACTGAGGGTCAGAGAGGCTGAGCTACCTTGTGCTGAGTGGGCTAGGATCACGGCTCAGGCCTGTTTGACTCCAGAGGCCTTGCCCACCGCCTTCCTGCAGGGCTCTGCTGCCTTCATCGCCGTCTCCCCGAAAGCTCTCCTTAGCTGTTTCTGTGTCTCCTGGGCCTTTCTGGGCAGCCCCGACCTTCCCAGGAGAGCAGACCCCTCTTGGACACCATGAAAGAAGGGGGCTTGGCTGGGCTAATTCAGCCTCCTTGGATTTGGAACATTTGCTCAAGTGAAATCCCAAATTTCCAGTAACACGCTGGGTTTATTCTAATTCCTCCAGCCTCCTGGCCACCCAGACACTCCTGCAGGCCCATGCTCCTCTACCGAGCATCTGACCCACGTGGTCTGGCTCATTTATTTCTGCGCTTCTCCATGTCGGTCTCCTCTGGAAGGGGGAAGAGCCTTGACTGTCTTGTCCATTATGGTGTCCCTGGGCCTGGCATAGAGCCTGGCACAGCCTGGGGGGTGCTTGACCTAAGTGTGAGCAGCAAATGATGACTGAGGGGAGAGGGACCCATCCATCAGGGTGTGGGTGTCCTTTCTGGCTGGAGGCTGAAAAGTCAGGACCCCAGGGACGGAGCCGGTCCTAGGAAACTCTCAGCCTGTAGGCTAAACAGGAAAACAAGCTCTACTGCAGGAGAAGGATACAAACTGCCTCCTCTCCAGAGCCCTCTCCCTGGTCTCTGGGGACTCTAGAACTAACCCAGGTCCTCTGAGAGACTGTGGCCCTGCCCCAGAGGAGGGGCTAGTGCCCAGGCTGGTTTCCCTGAGGAACTGGCTACAGGGTCTGATGAGCGCAACCCTTGGTGGAGCCCAACCTGAACATCAAATGTCTTGTGCTTTAAAATGTGTCCCTGCATCTGCACAGGAGGGCACCCAAGACTTCCTTGTTCCCAGCACGGCCTTGGCTGGGCCACATACACCTCCTTCAGGAGTGGGCAGCCCAAGCCCCCAGACAGGGAACTCTGTGCCAGCAGTTGGCGACCACAGCTCTCGTGACCCTGGCCTTGGTCAGATAGGCTCACCAGGGCCTAAACTACCCCTTCTTCCCTTCTCATTCCCTCCAGCAGGTGCCGGGCTGCCTGGGAAGAGCCTCTGTCTCTGGCCCTCAGCCACTGATGCTCCCCACACTCTTGCATTAGAGCTGTTGTGAGATTCTCAGGACCCAGGACCCTTGTCTCCAGCAGCTCAGTTAGGTCTGGCAGGTGAGACTCAGCTTGGGTGGCCACACAGGGAGCGGGCTTTCACTGAGAACCCGAGATGCTCTCATCTGCCTGTTGACACCATGATGGAACTTTAGAAATCAGGGTTATCTGCAGAGAGTCAGAGTATCTAGTGACCCTATGATAAACCTAAACACCATGTGTGAGAAGGAGGCAGGTGTGATCCCAAAAACATCTGAGATGGGCTTGGGGAGGTCATAATAGGGGGATGGGGTTGAGCCAAGATGGAAGATAAGTTTGGGAAGTGAGTGGGCTGCATTCCAGGCAGGCTCAAAAGGATCTTGAAAGTATAGGTGTCAGAGGCAGATGGGATGTCCCAGAAGAATCCCCAGGAAGGCAGGACATGTTGAGAGAGGCCTCAGATGCCACATTAGAGAGCTGGGTTTTTAGGCTACAGGTGAATGATGGCAGGAGAGAATAGATTTCTCTGTTGTTCGGACCCAGAAAATGACCCACGTGCAACCCAAAGGGTTATGGGAGGCCTACAGATGACTGGTTTTCATCAACAGGTCGTCTCCTTCATCATCCTGTGGAGTGATTTGGGCCCAGGACTGGATGTACTCTACAGCACCCAGGGATTCTACTAGGGCCCTTGGAGCAGTCTTGCTGAGACCTGAGCCTGCCCTCACAGCTCTGGATGGTCCCAAGCAGATCCTGCTGGCACTGGGTTTGTTCAGAGATCTCAGCCAGGACCCAAGACAAGCAGTCACCAAATATGCGTCCCTGGGGCCATAGCACCTGATCAGCTTGGGCCTCATGACAATGGATCTTTGGCCTTTGTTCCAGGGACCTGACAACTGGTTGAGGAGGAGACAGCGCCTCAAAGTCTGTGCTGAAGCCTGCTTCAGGAATCACACACAGAGCAGTTTAGAGGGACGCTTTCTCTAGGTACCGCTCGGTGGAGATGAGGCCTTTGAACATCAGGTTTAACTTTTAAAGACATTTAGAGATGCAGTGATGACTATTTTTGTGAGAAAGTCCTGGTTAGAAAGAAAGAAGAAATGAAAGGAGGATGGCAGGGAAGGAGGGAAAGAAGGAGAAAAAAGAGAAGAAAGAGAGAGAAACAGAGAGAGAGAGAGAGAGAGAGAGAGAGGAGGCGGGAGGCAGGGAGGGGACGGAAGGGTGGAAGGAGGGAGAGCAAGTTCAGCACTCTCTCCAAGGCTCCTTGGGTGTCGGTGTGTTATCACTGTGATTTCCAACATGCCTCTTTTCAGCGCATAGTTGAATGCTTCTCGCTATTTTATGAAGCAATAGGTCCTGTGTTGTTACCACCAACACTATTTTCTGGAACTAAGGCAACTAGTGTCTTGACTCCTGACTTCCTCAGGATGAAAGCACTGCAACAGTTTCTAAAAATTGCATAAGCAATGTCACAATGTGTCATGAAAACAATAATGACTCAAATATTTTTGTCATTGTCATAATGACAGCTGTTCAATAAACATCAGAAGAAGGAGGGAAAAAAATCAGAATAGCAGCATTCCCATGCCGCTGCTTCCAGTTGCCTGTGTTTCCATAATGTGCTTTTCTTCTTTGTGATCTCAAATTGATCGAGTTTAGTATATCCTGTTGCTAGACATGTGCATGGCTTCCAGTTGTTCCTGGCATAGATAACACTCCAATGAACATCTCCATGTATGTGACTTATAAAAAAATATTTGGACTGTTTCCTTATGAGGAACTTCTTAAGTTGGAGTCACTGGGTAAATCCGAAGAGGCATTTTCAGGGATTCTTAAGCACAATTCCAAGTGGCCTCTACCCAGCTTACAGCCTTGAGGACTGTCTTCTTCCTACAATTTGTTTTTATTGAAGAATCACATCCCAGACTTGATTCACACAATGCTGGTGCCAATGCTCTGGGGAGGTACTTTGGAGTCCAGCAGGCTCTGGGGTGACCCAGCCATAAAGCAGTCTGTGCCACCCGCTTGGTGTATGGGGCTGACAGGCTAGCTTCACTCTGATGATCCCCAGGCATTTCAAATACAATTTGCCCCATTCAGAGTGAATATTTCCCCACCCAGAGTCTGCTCAGACTCCAGTAGTTCTAGCATCCAACCTGGTAGGTAAAGCTCCTCAATCACCCCATCAACTCCCCAGGACACATAGACCCAAACCCCTCACCAAGACCTTGTAAATGTCTTCTGTTTCCTTATATGCTTTGTATTGTATGTGTGTTTTACTTCAATAATTTAAAAAGGTAATTGAAAAGAATCCACTCTGAATCTACCCCTCTTTTCCGCTCCAGCCAGCAGTTTGGTTCAGACCCTGATCTAGAAGGCCCCAGTGCCTGGCCTCCTGCCTCCAGCGAGACCACCACTTCGGAGTCATCCGGGTGCTTTCAAACAGGTGCACCCCCACATCACTGGGTCTGGGGACTGTCGCCCCGCCGGGCTCTCCGAATGCCCGGTGTGTAGACTGACAGTGACTGCGCCCGTGAGAGGACCTGTACGCGCCCTGTCACGGCCCGACTTCCAGCAGCTACTTGCTCATCTTCAGCTGGTTATTTCTGACGGTTTCCTCTCCAGTAACAGCAGAGCTTGAAATCCCGCCCCACCCCGACACACACACACACACACCATGTCCATGTGCAGCGTGCTCTAAATCAGCCGGACCTCTGGGCCTTCCGATGCCCAGATTGCACCCCTACCAGGCCCTGCCCTCCACTCCCCACCACCTCCCCCGGGGATGACAAGCTTTTCTCAGCTCATGCGGGCTCTTGATGGAGTGGCTCCATTCTCTCAGTACTCACTCGCCAAGCTCATTGGTGGAGCGGATGGGAAAGAAGCATGGTGGGTAACAGGGAAACCCCAATCAGAATTTAAAATGTAGGCAGGATAGCTTACTACACTCATCATGTGTAAGTATGTGTGTGTGTGTGTGTGTGTGTGTGTGTATGGAGAGAGAGAGAAAGGAGAAAAGGGATCAACTTTTCAGAACAAATGAACAGCATCTTTATCTGACAAAGTTTTTTTCTGATTTATGAATTTATATATAAATATGAAAAGTCTCATAAAGGCACAAAGTCAAGTATGGTTGGTTATTCAGTCAACAAAACCACACAAAGAATAACATGACATGAAAAGAATTGGAAATATTGCAAGGACTGCATGGGATATTTGAAACCTTGAAGTGGGAAACTTACTCACAGCCCTTATTGCTAGACAGGTTAAAATTCTCTCTTCCTCAGAATTAGAGCATGGATCATGGGGACGCTGCTGAATTCCATGACAGCCCATGAGAGGCTGGGCTTGGGGAGGGCGGCTCCTATGTAGTGTGCCCTCTCCCTTTCTCCCTCCATCATTCTGAGACAGCACTGAGCTATGGGCCCTGGAGCTTTCCTGGCAGGATTTATTGCTTAACAGGAAAAATGCCTCAGGGAGTTCACCCAAGTTAGGAATTGCTCCAACTGTGGCACCAAATCCATTGCTGTACAGAGGTCCTAAGGGCCAGAAGCACTTGCTTATAAAATAAATTAGATTATGCAATCCATAGGCTTTCCAGAGATCTTGTTTAGAATTCTGCAGGGGGGCACTTGTTTGGGCCCTAAGCAGGCAATGGCCCACACTCCTGTCTGTCTCTGTTCAGAAGGCTCAGGGGGCTCCACTTCTGCTACATTTGCCTTGGCAGAGCCTCTTGAAGACAACAGAATCTGTCACAGAGTGACCTTTTCAGGGTTGGAGAGGTAAAGATGGGAAGGTAGGTCTGGGGCCCTGTTGCCCGATTAGTGCCTCCTCAATGGGTAAAGGTGGGAAGGATGCCTCCTCAGTGGGTAAAGGCAAGAAGGGGAGGGTCTTGGACCCCAGTCAGGGATGGGGAGGGTATCTGGCTGGAGAGGAGAGGAGAGGAGTAGAGGCTAGCTTGCTGTAGAGCTTTATCAAACCCCTCATGATACCCCCTTGCTCCCCAGCTGAAGCCCCTGGAGCCACTGAGATCCTCCTGTGCCAGGGCAGGACCCAGGCCCTATCCTGCTCACGTTTTCCCCTCCAGGCCCCCTGTCTGCCAGGACCCCTGTGGTCCAGCCTCCTTTTCCTTTGGTCCTCCTTACGGCCCATCTGACTTTCAAGCAGATCACTGCCTTCTGTTTTCCGACTCCTCATCTGGCCTCCACAAACCCGTTGTCTGGATTCAGCTGACACCCTCACCCTTTCTGTGTGGCCACCTCCCTCTTCCGGGATGATGGGCAGCCTGTCTCTCAGGCCCTCAGCCCTTTCTCTCTCTCTCCCATCTCACTGCATGGCTTCCGTGGCCACTCTGAATAAATGGCTCTCTAATTTGTTTTATCCCACTGAGTTTTCCCCATAGCCTTGAAGATCTCCGGGTGGTAAACCTGAGCCACCAAGCCTACTGGTGACAAGCCCCAGGTCACTATAGCAGAGGCGACACTGGCTCTGCGGCAAGAGGCTCCTCCACACCGGCTTCCTCCTCCGGTGGCCTGGATCTCCTGGGGCCCCTGATATCCTCGGCCCCAAGGGATAAAGGAATACTCACAAACTATATGTGAAAATATTGACTAATTGTAACTTATTCCTAAAATTTTCTTCCCTCTTACCTTAGAAGAATATTTTTACAACAGCATAAAAGGCCTGAGTTCAAATTAGGAGTGTTAGCACCTTATAAATTCTGCAGGAGAATGTGGTCGTCAGGGAGCCCTGCTGACCAGCTGTGGCCTGGCCTGCTCTCCCCGTCGCCCAGGTTCCACCCGTCCCTATGAGTGGTCCATTTGTCCATGGACATTTGGATTGTTTCTGCTTTTCAGTTACTGTGAATGAAGTTTCTGTGAGCACGAGTGTGCTCCTTTAACAAATATGTTATGAATATTTTCCTTACTGGTGTCAAAAGAGGTGAGGCCTTTGAGGGGCTGGGGAGGGGGTTTGGTGCCCAGTCTTCAAGCTGCATCCCCCAGTCATGCTGCACAGGCAAGGACCCAGTGTTTCCAAACTGGGCAGAGTCAGAAAAAACACTGTGATAAGCTCGTGGCCCCAGAGTCTGGTCCTGGCACAAGCCTGATGCGTATTAAGGGGAAAGGAATTCTGATGTTGAGATGTCAGACTGGGTGTCTACAAATGAACAATGACAATGTCAGTTGGCTACTATTGCTATTTAGCAAATTAGTCAGCTGGCAATTGACATTAAGTGATAAGACTGGTCTTGAAAACTAGCCGTTTGCTAAAGTATAGTCAGTCAATCAGAAGACAATCAACTTTCTGAATCCATTTTGGTCCATGTTGAAGCTATTAAGGAGTGAGTGTGAAGCAACACGGGAAAGGGGTTGGGAAGGCTGGGGTGGGGAGAAGGGGGAGACAATGGGTTGGGGTGTACTGGTAGTATCAGCCACTTTTGGTTGAGCACTTGTTGAGTGCCAGGAAATGTGTGAATTGTTTCTCACACGTAGTAATGAAGGAGAGAGATGCTGTTCCTTGTAATGAGTTGAATGGTGGCTCTCCAAATATAGGTCCAAATCCCTTGAAACCTGTGAATGTTGCCTTATTTGGATAAAAGGTCTTTGTAGATGTAATTAAAGGTTTTGAGATGAAATCGTCCTCAATTACCTAGATGGGCCCTAAATCAATGACTAGTGTCACATGAGAGACAGAAAAGGAGACACAGAGGAAAAGGTCACATGATCATGGAGGCAGAGACTGGGGCCACGGAGCCACCAGAACTGGACGAGGCGAGGAACCAGACCTCCCCTGGGACCTGCCGAGGAGAGCTTGGCCCTGCAGCCCCACGGTGGGGCTGCTGGCTCCGGAACTGACAGTACATTCTTGCTGCATTAAGCTACTCAGATTGTAGCAATTATTGTGGCAGCCTCAGGAAACTAATACATCCCTTGAAAATGATAGTATTAAAATCTGTGAGCCGGGTGTGGGTGATTAAACTAAGCTGCAGCTTTGTCCATCAGTTTGCAATCAGCCATTTCAGTTGGCTGAGGTGGGATGGGAGAGGATGGGGCGCAGGGAGGGGGTTTAGGGGGTGGAACAGCAGCCCGAGAACTGCTGCTGCAGGTGAGAAACTCTGGGAGAGCTTCTCCAAAGTCTGATTAGGATCTCATTTATCAGATCGGGACCATTTGCCAGTTGTCCCGAAAACTCCCACCTCTCTCTCCTCATCACACACTCATACACACTTATTCAATGTGACCCAACTGTTTACACATTGGTGCCCGTTGACACTCTGACTATGCTGCTAGGCTGACTTGACTTAGTGTACACCTTAGAGAACAGCTTTTCCCATCTCTATGACAAACTTGCTAACTTTGATCACCATTTGCAACTAACTGCCTTTGTGAATCAGAAAAAAAAAACAACAACCGAGAAAACCATCAAGCATAACCTTCAGTTTCTAATTGCATCCAGGCCCAAACCTTTGTCATCCTTAAAGAAACACAGTGAATTTGGTAATTTCCAACTTTACTCATCTTTCCAAAACATTTGGTCCATAGTGATTTTGACTCAGATTCCCACAAGCATCCTCAGTTGCTAACACTGAGATTCCTGAGAAATTCCTGCTTTCCCAGCTCCTTACGCCACCCCCTCCCCAGTCCCTTCCCCATCTCTCCCCTCACCATGAGCTTCGGCCACATCAATGTCCAGACAAGCGGGATCCTCTGTGGAACCCATCATTCCATCCCCATAGCTTTCTCTTTCTTCTATTTTGAAAATCCACCTTCTTGATTTTGTCCCTTGTGTAAGAGTCGGGGAGCATGAAGGTTTTCAACTCATAGGGGTTAAATAATTTTCAGCCTTTCTCAACACAGTGATACATCTAACTACATAAGATATATTTATATCTATACAACCACTGCTTTTGTCTGCTGTATATAAAATCATGCTTTATTTAAGAGGGAGGGTCACTATAAAATACAGACTTGGAAGGAGGAAGTGGAAAAAGTGAGTGCTTATTTGCATTTATCCACCAGGTCCACAAGGAGGACACTTGATTGGGGCCCAATCTTCTCAAGGCCCCACCTCAGTCTGGAGGAGGGATCCCTCACAACTCCTCCCCCCCCCCCACACACATGCTCACAGTACACACTGCATTAGGTCCCTCGTGGCTTCTGGTCTCATCTCAAACTGGCCCTGGTAGGGAGATGTGTGTCACTAGACCTGGGGAGTGCTATTTGATTCTGGCTGTCAAAGGAGAGAGTGCTGAACTTGTCCACAAGGTTGCTCCAGGCAAGAACACTGGAGTGGGTTGCCATGCCCTCCTCCAGGGGATCTTCTAACCCAGGGATTGAACCCAGTTATCCTGCATTGCAGGTGGATTCTTTACCATCTGAGCCACCAGGGAAGCCCAAGAATCCTGGAGAGGGTAGCCTATCCCTTCTTCAGAGGATCTTCCTGGCCCAGGAATTGAACTGGGGTCTCCTGTATTGCAGGCAGATTTTTCATCAGCTGAACTACCAGGGAAACCCCTCTGCAGATACAGATTCTGGAAATAAGGTCGAGTTCGGATGGATGGCCCAGGCTTTCTGGATTGTAACAGGAAAAAACTGAGTGTTTTTAATTTTTATTTATTTTTTTAAAATTTTCTTTATTGTGTTGGTTTTGCCATACATTGACATGAATCTGCCATGGGTATACATATGTTCCCCCTCCAGAACCCCCCACCCTCCTCCCTCCCGATTCGCTCCCCCTGGGTCATCCCGGTGCACCAACCCTGAGCATCAAACCTGGGCTGGCAATTGATTTCACATATGATAATTAACATGTTTCCATGCCATTCTCCCATATCATCCCACCCCTGCCCTCTTCCACAGAGTCCACAAGACTGTTCTATACATCTGCATTTCTTTTGCTATCTCGCATACAGGATTCTTCTTACCATCTTTCTAAATTCCATATATATGCGTTAGTGTACTGTATTTTTGTTTTCCCTTCTGGCTTACTTCATTCTGTATAATAGGCTCCAGTTCAGTCCACCTGAGTAAAACTGATTCAAATGAATTCTTTTTAATGGCTGAGTAATATGCCATTGTGTATAGGTACCACAGCTTTCTTTTTTTTTTTTTATTAGTTTTGCCATACAATGACATGATATCACCATGGGTTTACATATGCTCCCCCTCCAGAACCCCCCTCCCTCCTCCCTCCCCCCAGGAAATCTCGTTGCACCAGCCCCGAGCATCAATCCTGGGCTGGTGATTGATAAAACATATGATAATTAACATGTTTCAATGCCATTCTCCCTTATCATCCCACCCTTTCCCTCATCCATAGAGTCCACGAGTCTATTCTATACATCTGCTTTCCTTTTGCTGTCTCCCATGCTGGGTTCTCATTACCGTCTTTCTAAATTCCATATATATGCGTTAATATACTGTATTGTTGTTTTTGCTTCTGGCTTACTTCACTCTGGATAATGGGCTCCAGTTTCGTCCACCTGAGTAGAACTGATTCAAATGAATTTTTTTTAAATGCTGAGTAATATTCCATTGTGTATATGTACCACAGCTTTCTTATCCATTCGTCAGTTGATGGACATCTAGGTTGCTTCCATGTCCTGGCTATTGTAAACAAAGCAGCGATGAACACGTGGCTCTTTCAATTCTGGTTTCCTCGGTGTATATGCCCAACAGTGGGATTGCTGGGTCATATGGCAGGTCTATTTGCAGTTTTTTAAGGAACCTCCACACTGTTTTCCATAGTGGCTGTACTAGTTTGCATTCCCACCAACAGTGTAAGAGAGTTCCCTTTTCTCCACATCCTCTCCAACATTTATTACTTGTAGATTTTTGGATTGCAGCCATTCTGAGTGGTGTAAAGTGATATCTCATTGTGGTTTTGATTTGCATTTCTCTGATAATGAGTGATGTTGAGCATGTTTTCATGTGTTTGTTAGCCATTTTTATGTCTTCTTTGGAGAAATGTCTGTTAAGTTCTTTGGCCCACTTTTTGATTGGGTCGTTTATTTTCCTAGAATGGAGCTGCAGGAGTTGCTTGTATATTTTTGAGATTAATTGTTTGTCCGTTGCTTCATTTGCTATTATTTTCTCCCATTTTGAAGGCTGTCTTTTCACCTTGCTTATAGTTTCCTTTGTTGTGCAGAAGCTTTTAATTTTAATTAGGTCCCATTTGTTTATTCGTGCTTTTATTTCCAATATTCTGAGAGGTGGGTCATGTAGGATCCCGCTTTGGTTTATGTCAGAGAGTGTTTTGCCTATGTTATCCTCTAGGAGTTTTATAGTTTCTGGTCTTATGCTTAGATCTTTGATCCATTTTGAGTTTATCTTTGTGTATGGTGTTAGAAAGTGTTCTAGTTTCATTCTTTTACAAGTGGCTATCCAGTTTTCCCAGCACCACTTGTTAAAGAGGTTGTCTTTTCTCCATTGTATATTCTTGCCTCCTTTGTCAAAGATAAGGTGTCCATAGATGCATGGATTTATCTCTGGGCTTTCTATTTTGTTCCATTGATCTATATTTCTGTCTTTGTGCCAGTACCACACTGTCTTAATGACTGTGGATTTGTAGTATAGCCTAAAGTCAGGTAGGTTGATTCCTCCAGTTCCATTCTTCTTTCTCAAGATTGCTTTAGCTATACGAGATTTTTTGTATTTCCATGCGAATTGTGAAATTATTTGTTCTAATTCTCTGAAAAAGACCTCTGGTAGCTTGATAGGAATTGTATTGAATCTATAGATTGCTTTGGATAGTATACTCATTTTCACTATATTGATTCTTCCAATCTACGAACACGGCACATTTCTCCATCTGTTTGTGTCTTCTTTGATTTCTTTCATCAGTGTTTTATAGTTTTCTATATACAAGTCTTTTGTTTCTTTAGGTAGAAATACTCCTAAGTATTTTATTCTTTTTGTTTTGATGGTGAATGGAATTGTTTCCATAATTTCTCTTTCTGTTTTCTCATTGTTAGTGTATAGGAATGCCAGGGATTTCTGTGTGTTGATTTTGTATCTTGAAACTTTGCTATATTCACTGATTAGTTCTAGTAATTTTCTAGTAGACTCTTTAGGGTTTTCAATATAGAGGATCATGTCATCTGCAAACAGAGAGAGTTTTACTTCTTCTTTTCCAATCTGGATTCCTTTGATTTCTTTATCTGCTCTGATTGCTGTGGCCAAGACTTCCAAAACTATGTTGAAAAGTAGTGGTGAGGGTGGGCACCCTTGTCTTGTTCCTGACTTCAGGGGGAATGCTTTCAGTTTTTCACCATTAAGGATAATGTTTGCTGTGGGTTTTTCATATATAGCTTTTATTATGTTGAGGAATATTCCTTCTATTCCTGCTTTTTGGAGGGTTTTTATCATAAATGGATGTTGAATTTTGTCAAAGGCTTTCTCTGCATCTATTGAGATAATCATGTGATTTTTATTTTTCAATTTGTTAATGTGGTGTATTACATTGATTGATTTGCGAATATTGAAGAATCCTTGCATCCCTGGGATAAAGCCTACTTGATCATGATGTATGATTTTTTTAATGTGTTGTTGGATTCTATTTGCTAGAATTTTGTTAAGGATTTTTGCATCTAAGTTCATCAGTGATATTGGCCTGTAGGGTACTACAGCTTTCTTATCCATTCGTCAGTTGATGGGCATCTAGGTTGCTTCCATGTCCTGGCTATTGTAAACAATGCAGCAATGAACATTGGGGTACACGTGGCTCTTTCAATTCCGGTTTCCTAGGTGTGTATGCCCAGCAGTGGGATTGCTGGGTCATATAGCAGTTCTATTTTCAGTTTTTTAAGGCATCTCCACACTGTTCTCCATAGTGAGTGCTTTTTAAAATGTTGGGATGTCTGCACACCCTCCTCTTCTTTTATGCTAATATAGTATTCGGTTCCTAAAACCTTGAAAGGGAGCCATCCTCATGAGTACATGTGCTAAGGCGTGTGGAGGGTTGCCATGTAGCCACTTGCTCACTGTGTTCTGATATTTGCCAGCAACTCCAAAAGGGATTGAAAGTCAGGTTGCCTTTAATTTGGAATTGATTGAGCATGCTTCCTCAGTTCCTATTAGCATGTGAGGCTTTGAACAGAGATTAAGCAATTCTCTAGTGCTGGCCTAGAAATCAATATCCTAATTAGTGTTCAAAGCAGACAGCCGTTTCCAAGCAAAACCTCCTGTTCTGGCATAATTGGCTTGGATTTTCAATTTCAAACCTCTTTTGGAAAGTAATGGCAGTGCATGATTTAAATTTATCAGAGGATCTTTCAAATGTTCAAGTGTAATTTGGGAGGATTGGGATTATCACTTTGGAGTCCTCCGTGTCCTACTGGGGAGAATGTTCTGGGCTTTTTGGTTCAAAGATAATGGCTCAGGAGTTATTAAGTGCCAGGCATTGACATAGGTGCTGCAAATACAGTGGTGAAGCCAAAACAGAGGAAGTTCCTGCTCTGGTGGAGTTTGTCATCTAAGAGGGGGCAGATACGGTGAGGGGCCCTCAGGAATAGATGCACAGTCACATCAATAGTAGGAGAGAGACGTGGTCTAGGAGATCTTATCCTGGGAACTCGGAGGAATGACAACTGAGTTCTGGAAGGTGGGTAGGTGAGGAGGGGAGGCCTGTTCATGGAGCAGGACTGCTGGTGGGGCCGGAGCCGAGAGGAGCTAGCAGTGCAGGCCACACTGAGAAGGGATGCCTTGGCCAAGAAACAAGCACAGCGTCTGAAGTGCACCCTGGATTGGGGTGTCGCTGTTGGAGGGAGCTGGCCTGTTGTTCCCAGCCTGGTCCAGTTGTCCTGCAGATACAAATAACCTCATGAGACACAACACCAGGCAAGATGTCCCCAAGGCTGTGATGAAGTGGGACGGACTGCAGTCACTTGACAGTCATGTCTAAGCACAGAAGAGCGCATGTCCTTCTCTCTGGGTTCAAACCAGCGACTGCTGCTTCCTCACCTCCATCTAGGTTGCCCCTTGCACACAGCATTTATCTTTTATCAGACACCCAGTCGCAGAGCTGTCCCCACTTCCTGACAACCTCTGTCAAGAGCAGAGTCCCACTTCCGCGGACACTCCAAGTCCTGACTCAAGCTGAGACCTCAGCCCTGTCCATATCCTCTGTCCAGATGCCCCGGGTTGCCCTGGGCGTCCGTCCCCTCTCTGCGTCTGGTGATGTATCACCTGTTTCTGGTGATGGTCACAGGGAATCCGGAGCAGGGGAAGGGGGTGTCCTTGATGTTTTCTCTCCCCTCCTCCCTAAACTTGCTCAGGTTCTGGTGTCTTCCTTGTTTAAGAACAGAGAGGGGAAAGGGCAGGGCAGCCACAAAGCCATTACTTGGACTTATCACCCTTGCGATCTCGCATGGGCAGCATTTTTAAAGAACTCTCTTTTCTGGGCATTGAGTTCTCCAGGGGCCCCACCGCACACTCTGCTGGGAAGGCTCTGCTGAAGGCTGTTGACCCAGGTGAGTGTGGTACCAGAGGGCTGGCACCGCCAGCTTTTCTCTGGCATTTGGGCCCACAGTGCTTAACCTTTGGGACTGGGTGCAGGCCATCCTTGCCCTCACTCTGCTGTGAGGGCAGCATGCCAGCCCATCCTGTGGGCACGGACCTACTATGTGCCCTACACTGCAGGGAGATGGCAAGGAGATTCCAGTGGATCCTCTCGGGGCTCAGCTGGTGAGGTCTGAGGTGAAGGAGGAGGAACCGTCTGCTCTTCTTCCCCTTGGAGAGTGGGCAGGGGACTCGAAGGACAGCCCTGGCTCTTTCCCCAATTCTGCTTTGCGTCCCAGCTACCCCAATACTTTAGAGCCTCTGTAGGTGAGTTCAGGTGCCTTTGGAGCTTCAGCTGAAATGCAGAAACTACTGTCTTGGTATTTCAGAGGAAATGTGTGCAACATGCAGATGGACCAGGCTCTTGACACTTCAACCACTGTTCTGCCCAGAGCAGGTCAGTTCTGGGCAGTCTAGCAGCAGAAGGAGGGGCCCTGGAACCCTTCCCATCCCCACTTCCTACCCTGTGCCCCAGCGGCCCTGACCTTGGGCTGAATGAGCGCTCATCCCATAAATGCTCATCTTGGGGCAGCTGCCAATTCTGGCCCTACTACTGAGGACCTGCCGGTCTGCATCTGCCCCACTTCCCTGGGCACCGAGGCCTGTGGCCATCAGGGTGGAACAGAGCCCCAGAGCCAGGCTTGGTGGGGGGACCCAGTGGAGCCAGGAGCCTCGGTCCATGGCAGACAGCTCCCCCAGGAGGAGAGGCTGCAACAGGTCCAGTGCAAGTCCAGGGGACTCCGGCCATCCTCGGGAGAAGTGCGACCATTGAGTCTGAGGAAACGGTGACGTCCAGACGCAAGGGTGGCTAACTTTCCCAGCTGCCGTCCTTACCCAGTAAGGGAAACTGTGCCAAGTCCCAGCTGCAGGAGTCTGGAGTTTCTGATGTCATGCTCTTAGAAACGGTCTTTGCACAGCCAGGGATCCGCATGACTGGGAGAAAAAGCCCAGTTTTCTTCTTGGAAGTTCCAGCCAAATCAGGCTTGTTGAAGCACTTCACTAAATTCCAGGAGAAAGACCTTTTGCCTTCAAGCCCTGAGTATAGGATTCCTGTTCTCATGCAGATTCTCTTCCAGTGGGATTTGGAGAGAGGCCTGGACTTGGAGTCTTCCATTCCTTGTGTGATCACAGGCAAGCCACACAGCCTCTCTGGGCTTCGGCTTCCTTTTTTTTTTTACTTTCTTTTTAAATTGAAGTATATTTTATTTACGATGTCATGTTTTTTTTATATATACAAAAAAGTGAATCAGTTATATATATATATATATATATACATATATATATATATATATATATATATATATACGCGCGCACACACACACATACACACATACTCTTTTTCAGATTCTTTTACATTATAGGTTACTACAAGATAGTATGCATCTTATAGTATACAGTAGGTCCTTGTTTACCTGTTTCACACAGTAATGTGTGTATAATCCAAATTCCTAATTTATTTCTTCCATACTCCCACCCCACTATCCTCTTTAGTAGTCACAAATATGTTTTCTATGCATGTGAGTATATTTCTATTTTGTATGTAGATTCATCTGTATAATTTTTTTAGATTGCACAAATAAGAAATATCATGATATTTGTCTTTTTCTGTTTGACTTACTTAATACGATAATCTGTACATCCACCCACGTTATTGCAGATGGCATTCTTTCATTCTTTTTTATGGCCGAGTAATACTCGTATATATATATATATATATATATATGTATGTATGTATATATGTATGTATATACCACAGCTTCTTTATCCATTCATACAGTTGAGTGCATACAGTCGAATGTTTTGGCTATTGTAAATAGTGCTGCTATTTGGCTGTTTCCATGTCTTGGCTATTGTAAATAGTGCTGCTTTGAACACTGGGGTGCATACATCTTTTCGAATTAGAGTTTTCTCTGGATACACACCCAGGAGTGGGCTTGCAGCATACAAGTAACTCTATATTTTTAGTTTTTTAAGAAACCTCCATACTCTTCTTCACAGTGGCTGCACCAATTTACACTCTCAGCAACAGTGTAGATGGATTCTCTTTTCTCCACACCCTTTCTAGCATTTATTATTTGTAGAATTTTTAGTAATGGGCATTCTGGCTGGTATGAGGTGATCCATCACTGTAGTTTTGATTTGCATTTATCTAATAATTAGCTAAATTGAGCATCTTTACATGTGTCTGCTGGCCATCAGTATGTGTTCTTTGGAGAAATGTATACTTAGTTTTTCTGCCCATTTTTGACTGCATTTTTATTTTTTCATATTAAGCTGTATGAGCTCCTTGTATATTTTGGAAATTAATTCATTGTTGGTAACATCATTTGCAAATACGTACTCCAAGTCCATAGACTCTGTTTTCATTTTTGTTTATGGTCTCCTTTGCTGTGCAAAAGCTTTTAAGTTTAATTAGGTTTCATGTGTTTATTTTTGTTTTTATTTCCATTACTCTAGGAGATGGATCCAGAAAAATGTTGCTTTATGATTTATGTCATAGCAAGTTCTGCGGGCTTCAGTTTTCTTGTTTGCACAACAGGAGGAGAGGTGGTTTCTGAGGAAGGCAGTGTGGCTCCATGAGGATGGGCAAGGTCCTGGGGAGATAGCTGCTTGTGCCAGGTGCCACAGTGGGCACTTTGGAGTTAGAAGACAGTGGTAAGCCCTCGTTGGTTTGCCCCATCTAGATGTGCGGGTCTAAGAAGTGGAAGGAACTTCTGGCCAGGCCTCTGCTGACTTGGTTCTTTTGAAACAAGGGAGGCTGGAATTCTGCCATAATCATCTCCCTTCCTCATAAAGAAGCCTGGAGTCAGGTCCCACATAGCTGGATTAGTGCTGCTTTTTGGTCTGATGTGACAGTTAATTGAATGTGTGAAACAACATGAAAGCATGACAAACAACCCCTTCCATGTTAAGATTTCTAACTTTTCAGAGAACTATGTCGCATGATGGGCAAAACCCCCCATCTTTTAGCTTCATTCCTCTACAAGAGTCGCTGATTAAACAAAGCAGACAAATGGCCACAGGACACCTGGGTCTCAGGCAGGGTGTCTGGGCAGCTGCAAGCGTTTCTGCCAGAATGCATCCACTCTGCCTGGATCTGTCCCTTCTGGCTGTCTCCAAGTAGCGCTGAGTCCTGGAGCAGCATTTTAAAAAGCTGATTTGGTTCAAGCTTTTAAAAAGATCAAAACAAAACAAACTCCCACCCCTGCTGAGATGAACAACAACTTTTTCTCAGGCTTGGGAGCACAGCGGCCAGGTTGCCCCTGGTGACAACACACTTTGGGTTGACTGCTCCTCTGGGCCTTTGTTTCCCAGGTACACAGTGGGGGCACAGAAGGTCAAGCTTGTTTCCGGCTGCACTTTCTGGGAAGCCAAACCCAATACCTCATAGCCTCTCTCCTGCCCTTAGCACCCTGGCAGGCATTGTGGCAGGAAGAATAGAGCCATCTGGTTACAGGATTCCCAGGGCCTCTTGCCTGGGAACAGATCGTCTGATGGCAAATGACGGTGGCTGTTGACCACTCTGGGCCCTGTCTGCTGCCCACCACCCAGCCCCCGGCCCCGTGGCCCAGGCTGCCCAGCCCCCTGCCCAGTCCCACCTCTGGAACCACAGGGACCTTCTGTCCTCCAGTTTCCTGGAAACCTCTGCCCATCAGTCCCCTCCCAAGCAGCCTGGAAAAGCGAACCAAGCCTGGGCCAGGAGAGACGGGAACAGCGGAGGCCGGCTCCCCCAGCCCATTTCACCTTTCCACAAAGGCAGCGCTTTGCTCCCGCCTCTCCTGAGGCCACGGTTGCTGCAGTAACCCATGACTTGAGCTCCATCCATGCATCATGCTCAGAATTGCTGAGCACAGGCCAGCAAATCCAGCCCTGGGACTCAGCCAGCATGAACGGCCAGCTCTCAGCTGCCAGTGCCTTCCTTGAGCCTGGGAAGATGCAGGCCATTTCTGCCTGGCAGGATCTGCTGACTTTGGTTCCCTGGGCTGTGAGGGCTCACAGTAAAGCTACCCTGTAGGAGGCCGCTCCCATGGCCCCGAGCCTGGGTCTTTATCTGTTAAAGAGAGACTAACTCTCCAAAGGACTCATGGCATCTCACTTCCTGGCAGCACTCATGAAAGGGGAAGGGGAAGAGGGATGGTTGACCCAGCTTTCAGGACAACTTCCTTGGCCACTCGTGTAGTTCCTGTTGTTGCACAACAAGTCACCCCAACTTAGTAGCATACATCCAACTTCCTATATTCATAATTCTCTGGTCCAGAATGTGGACAGGGCACAGCAGACTGGCTTGCCTCAACCTTGTAACATCTGGGGCCTCAGAGCCTCATGTGACCACCAAAGGCAACCAGATGGCTGGAGTCATCTGAAGGCAACCGCCATCTTGTTTCCCTCACATGGTGCTGGTTGTTGACCGCAACCTCACCTGGGGCTGTTGGTCAGAGAGTATGCACATGGCATCTCTGTGGGGTTTGAACTTCCTCCCAACATGGTGGCTTCATCATCGTCAGACTCTTACCTGGTGGCTCAGGTTCCCAGAGGTGAATGCCCAGCTTCATTCCTTTTCTGACTGAATTTTGGAGGGCTACCCACTCCAGTATTCTTGGGCTTCCCTCAGGGCTCAGCTGGTAAAGAATCCACCTACAATGAGGGAGACCTGGGTTTGATTCCTGGGTTGGGAAGATCCCCTGGAGAAGAGAAAGCCTACCCACTCCAGTATTCTGGCCTGGAGAATTCCACAGACTGTATAGTCCATGGGGTCGTAAAAAGTTGGACATGACTGAGCGACTTTCACTTGGAGGTCACACAGCCTCATTCCATTGATTACAAGCAAGTCACTGGTCCTCCAGATTCAAGGGAGGGGGCATAGATCCTCACCAGCACACTGATGAGAGAAAAGTCAAAGCCAGTTGAGCTAAAGCACAGAGATGAGAGATACTGTTGAGCTTTGGAAAACACAGTGGCACACACCACTACTGTCTTTCTTTCCTACTCGGCCCCAGTCACAGTTCAGCTGCACAGATGGCCTTCCAGGCCTCTCCGGTGCCTTCTTCTGTGCTTCACGTCTGTGGGGCAGGTCCTCAAAGGCCCACCCGGGAGGCCCCTGCACTTCTGCCTGTCTCTCCATGGCTGGACTAAAGAGGTGCGTTCAGGGTTAAGGGGAGCTCAGAGGGCCGCATGGTTCAGCGGAGGATTGCTGGTTGCCTGCACCCTCCTGCCTCCCTCATAATCCACAGCCATTCATGCGGCTCTGGGTCTTGAGTTTCTTGGCTCTGAACCTACAGCTCTGGAACAAGGGGAGCCAGGGCAGAGCCCGGGGGCCCTGAGACTCCTCCATGGCTGTCATGTAAAGGGGCGGGCTGTTCTTTGTATGAACTGCAGTTGTGCTCCCTGCTGCCCTCTTTGGCTGAGAAAATCTGAGGCGTTCATCTGAAAACAGTGCAAGGATGAGGAGGTCCCAGTTGTGAGGGTTGTGGAAACTGTAGTTCTAGAAGCTGCTTGCACTGAGAGACTCTCACAGGAAAAGCGTCTGGGTTCCCAGACTTCCCCTCTAACCTTTTGCCTGCCCCCGATGTGCTGCTGACGCTCACCCTGTGCAAACCCCTGGAGTGCACATGGGGCCCTACCTGGGCTTGCACCTGGTCCACATGCTAGAGAGAACAGCAATGCACACACACACACACACACACACACACACACACACACACACACACAAGCAACAAGTACCACACACCACAGTGATGCGTACCACACCGCGCACACGCGTGCACACCACCCCGCCCCACGCACACACAGGTGCCCAGACACGGGGCCACACCACGCACCACACACACCCACACCACACACACATGCACACACCCACAGAGAATACTCTTCAGTAGCCTGTGACGTTCGCAGAAGCCAGGCTACAGTTTAAAGGACTTCCAGCCCCTGAGGAGTGCAAGCGCGGGAGGAGAAAGTTCCAGGAAGTGCGGCGAAGAGAGCCCTCCCGGCTCCCCTTCAGCGGCTGCCCAGGGCACAGCAGGGCTCCCGTGGGCAGCCCCAGGGTCCACACACGGCCACGGGGCTCCTTCCTCCCCACTGGGAAAGAGCCCCCTCAAGCCCCCAGAGGGCTGGGCCCGGCCACCCGCGCCCCGCGGGCCCTGGAGGCGGCGCCGGGCGGGAAGGCAGGCTGGCCGCCGGGCCGGGGAACCGTCCTGCCGGCCTGGGGGACCGCGGGGCGCCGCAGAGGCCCTGGCGACTCGCGCTGTTCCTGGGCTCAGGGACGAGAGGCGTCCTTAGGCCTCCGGGAAGTGCGTGTCTCTGTGGGCACGCCCCAAGCGGCTGGCTGCCGCGGTTGACCAGGCTCTTTCTCCGCCCTGGGAGAGGCAGGGGTCCCAGCCCTGGGCCTCACGAAAGGGAGCCACCCTCTCTGTCTGGGGACTAAAGGTGGCTGGGGAGGAGTGGCTTTCCAGCAGGGGCCTCTGCCTCCCACCTCCACATTCCCCTGGCTCAGGGTGCCCCCACCTGTCTCCGGGGCCCAGCCCCTGACCTTGACATACCTTGTTCCCGAGGACTAGGAAGGGTTGAAGAGCCAGACGTCTGGCCGTGATTTCGTTTCCAGCCTGCCCTGCTGCAAATGGAATTCCTCTTCATGGCCTTGCTGCCTGGGGAACTGGGCCCCTGAGTCTGGCCCTGTGTGCAGGAGCTGAAGAAGGGTGTGCCCACAGCCATGCCTCCTCCTTGGCAAGAGCAGAGGTGTACAGGAGGACAGAGTACAAGTGTCACCAGGGATTGACACCGCCCTCAGCCTCGACGGTGCCAACGTAGGAAAGCTGTGCAAGCTCATGTGTGAGAGCATAGGTGTGCGTGTCAGAGAGACACAGGGGTCTTCAGCTCTGTTCTGCGGGTATCACCCGAGAAGCATCAACAGGAAAGGCTCTGGGACCTGGCCTGTGCCCTGGGACCAGGGTGGGGCCTGTGGCACCGCCCCAACCCTGTCCTCGAGGGCTCTTATCTCCTGAGGGTTTTCATGCCCATGAAGAAGGTCAGCCCATCCTTACAACCTGCTGTTCCAGGCCTTTGTGGGCACTGCCTGTGCGTACACACACACAACACACACACACTCTGCAGGGACACAGAGACCATCTCTTTAACTTAATGCTCTTGTGAGCCTGGAACAAAGTCAGCGCCCTGGGTGAAGGAAGACACAGGACCTAAGAGCCTGAGAAGAAAACCCTGGGCCTTCAGGGCAATTGATGGGATTTGAGCTTGAGTCTCTCTGCATCTCTAGACCTGCCCTTGCCACTGCACAGGGGACCAGGCACTCCCTTAGTCCTCAGCAACTCTGAAAGGGAGGTTTGGGATGAAAGCCCTGGGCAGTGGCCTTTGGAGTTCAGAGAGGCTGACTGTAGGGCCATGTAGAGACCCTGGTCCTGGCCACCCTTGCCCTGTGGTCTCTGTGTCCTGAGGCCCCCTTTAGCCTCCTCGTGCGGGGCTCAGTGGTTTATTGATGCCATGGGTTCTTCGTCAGTACCTGAGACACGAGCAGGACGGAGGGGCTGCAGGGCCACCCTGCCATGGTGGTAAATGGAGGGAAGGCCAGCTGGTTTTCTGACTCTCACCTCAGCTGCTGCTCACCACAGCGCACAGTGCTCTTTCAGTTCCAATCCCTAAGTGAAGGTGAATGAAAAGGACACCACTAGTTCAGAGCTTAAAGGTCAGGAGGCTGGGGAATGGACGGACTGGCTGCTGGAAGGGGTCCAGCCCTTGGCTCTTGAGATCACAAAGGCCCTGAGTCCTCACTCAGTAGCCTCCTGGTGAAGGCCATCACCCTCATGGAGCAGGAGGCTGAGTTTGAGCCCATTCTCTGCACCCTGAGCTCCACTGAAGGTGGCAAACAGCTAATGTATGCTGGACCAAATTTAAGCCACTGTTTTTAGTACAATCCAGACTGACGTCTATTTTCACTTCTCCAGCTGCACTTGGTTTGAGGCTTCAGTGACCTGACCCATCTATTTCAGAGCTGAAGGTATTTTCTACCTCCTTCTGCTACATCTACATCTGTGGCTGACACTCCCACTCTCCGCTTGCCTGCTTCTCCCTGCACCCTCTTTCCTTAGTTTGCCACCAGCCCTGGGATTGAAGAGAATCCGTGCTAAGCCGGTGGGAAAGGTGTCACCTTGTTCCCTCAGCTCAGAGGAAATGAGAAGCTGGCTTCCCATCCCCATGTCCCTGGGCAGTGGAAACCAGGCCACCACGCAGAGTTGTGTAGGATTCTCATAAGGGACCCATGTGTGCTTGAAGGTCAGAGCCAAGAAAAGGCTCTTCAGGGCACTTGGAGAATTAATTCCTGGAGATTCAAAGCATGCCCTGCCCTGCCATACCCGCATTATTTTTCTATCCAGCTTTATTGAAGTGTGATTGACAAAAATTGTACATACTCAGGTATACAACTTGATGTTTGGATACATGTATACATTATGAAATGATTAACATAATCAAGCTAATTAATATAGCCACTGTCTCGTATGGTTACCACTTTTTTTGGTGTGGTGAAATCTACTCTCTTAGCAAATTTCTAGTACACAATACATTCTTACTAACTATAGCCACCATGCTGTACATTAGGTCTCCAGAACTTACTCATCTTATAATTGGAAATTTTGTCCTATAACCAATATCTCCCCATTTCCCCCACCTTGCCCTCAGCATCTGTTAACTACCATTCTATTTTCTGTTGCTATGAGTTTGACTTTTTCAGATTTAAGTGACATCATGCACTGTTTGTCTTTCTGCATCTGGCTTATTTTGTTTAACATAATGTTCTTCAGTGTAGCAGCCTCTAATGTTGCAAATACAGGATTTTCCTCTTTTTTTAGAAGCTGAATAATATTCCATTGTATAAACACACACCATATTTTCTTTATTCATTCATCTATTGATAGACACATAGATTATTTTCATATCTAGGCTACTAAGAATAATGCTGCAATGAACATAGGGATGCAGATATCAATTTTATTTTCTTTGGCTGTATCTACCCACAAGTGGGATTGCTGGATCATAAGGTAGCACTCTTTAAAATGTTTTTGAGGAAACTCCATACTGTTTTCCACAATAGTTGTACCAATTTACATCCCCACAACAGTATACGTTTCATTTCTTCACATTCACACACTTGTTAACTTTTGACTGTTTTTATAATAGCCATTCCAAGAGGCATGAAGTGGTAACTCATTGTGGTTTTGATTTTCATTTCCTAATGAAATGCTGAACATCTTTTCATATGTCTGACGGCTATTTATATGTCTGTAGTAGTTGTTGTTTATATTGTTCATTTTTGCTTTTGCTGCCTGTACTTTTGGTGTCAAATTTAAAATTCATTCTGAGACCAATGTCAAAGAGTTTTCCCCTATGTTTTCTTCTAGGAGTTTTATGTTTTCAGAGCTAACATTTAAGTCCAAAATCCATTTTGAGTTGATTTTTGTTTCCAGTGTAAAACAAGGGCCAATTTAATTCTTTGGCATATGGATATTCAGTTTTCAAACCATCATTTATTGAACAGACAGTCCTTTCCCCATTGTGTATTCTTGGTGACTGTTTCAAAGATTAGTTTTGATGAGTGGATTTACTTCTGTGCTCTCAATTCTGTCCCATTGGCCTGTTTGGTTTTTTGCTGGAATCATACTGTTTTGATTTCTATATCTTTATAATATAGTTCAATATCAGAACCATTGGAGCATCGAAAAAGCAAGAGAGTTCCAGAAAAGCATCTACTTCTGCATTATTGACTATGCCAAAGTCCTTGACTGTGTGGATCATAACAAACTGTGGAAAATTCTTAAAGACATGGGAATACCAGACCACCTTACCTACCTCCTGAGAAACTTGTATGCAAATCAAGAAGCAACAGTTAGAACCAGATATGGAACAACAGACTGGTTCTAAACTGGGAAAGGAGTACATCAAGGCTGTATATTGTCATCCTGCTTATTTAACTTAGATGCAGAGTACATCATGTGAAATGCTGGGCTGGATGAAGCAGAAGCTGAATCAAGATTGCAGGGAGAAATATCAATAATCTGAGATACGCAGAGGATATCACCCTTATGGCAGAAAGGGGAGAAGAACTAAAAAACCTCTTAGTGAAAGTGAAAGAGGAGAGTGAAAAAGTTGGCTTAAAACTCAACATTCAGAAAACTAAAATCATGCTATCCGGTCCCACCACTTTGTGGAAAATAGGTGGGGAAACAATGGAAACAGTGACAGACTTTATTTTCTTGGGCTCCAAAATTACTGCAGATAGTGACTGACGCCATGAAATTAAAAGATGCTTGCTCCTTGTAAGAAAAGTTTTGACCAACCTAGATAGCGTATTAAAAAACAGAGACGTTACTTTGCCAACAAAGGTCTGTCTAGTCCAGGCTATGGTTTTTCCAGTAGTCACATATGGATGTGAGAGTTGGATTGTAAAGAAAGCTGGGCGAAGAAGATTTCATTGTTTTGAGCTGTGGAGTTGGAGAAGACTCTTGAGAGTCCCTTGGACTGTAAGGAGATCCAACCAGTCCATCCTAGAGGAGATCAGTCCTGGTTGTTCATTGGAAGGACTGATGTTGAAGCTGAAACTTCAATACTTTGGCCACCTGATGCAAAGAGCTGACTCATTGGAAAAGACCCTGATGCTGGGAGAGATTGAGGGCAGGAGGAGAAGAGGACGATGGTTGGATGGCATCACTGACTCGATGAGTTTGAGCAAGCTCCAGGATCTGGTGATGGACAGGGAGGCCTGTCATGCTACAGTCCATGGGGTTGAAAGAGTCAGACACAACTGAACAACTGAACTGAACTAAACTGATCAGAAGTGTGAGGCCTCTGGCTTTCTTCTTCTTGCTAGAGATTGCTTTAGCTATTTGGGATCTATGCTTCCATACAAAATTAGGACTCTTTTTTCTCTTTATGTGGAAAATGCCATTGGAATTTTGATAGGGGTTGCATTAAATCTATAGATTTATTTGGGTTCTATGAACATTTAATAATATTAATTATTCCAATCCATGAACATTGGATATCTATTTATTCATATTGTCTTTGGTTTTTCATCAATGTTCTATAGTTTTCAATGTACAAATCTTTCACTTCTTTGGTTAAATGTATCCTTAAGTGTTTTATTTTTTTAGATGCTATTATATATGGAGTTATTTTCTGATTTTTTTTTTTTTTGGTAGTTTATTTTTGCTGTGGAGAAACACAACTAACTTATGTATGCTGATTTTGTTTCCTGGAACTTAACTGAACTTGATTATTTGTTTTAACAGTTGTTTGTGTGTGGGGTGGGGGATCTTTAGGGTTTTCTCCATATATAATCATGTTAGTTGCAGAGACGATCTTACTCCTTACTTTCCTATTTGGATGCCTTTAATTTCTTTTTCTTGCCTAATTGCCCTGGCTAGGACTTCTAGTACTATGTTGAATAGAAGCAGAAAGAATGAGATCCTTGTCTTGTTGAGTATGATGCTAGTTGTGGACTTACCATTTATAACTTTTATTATACTGAAAGTTTTTTTTTAATCATGAAAGGATATTGAATTTTGTAACATGCTTTGCCTGCCTCCACTGAGATGACTATATGATATTTATCTTTCATTATGTTAATGTGGTGTAGTACATTGATTTGCAGATGTTGGATCATCCTTGCATCCCAGGGTAAATCTCACTTGATCATGGGTATATGATTTTTTAATGTGCTGTTGAATTTGGTTTGCTGGTGATCTGTTGAGGATTTTTTTACATCTGTGTTCATTAGAGATATTGACCTATATTTTCTTTTCTTGTAGTGTCCTTGTTTGCCTTTAGTATCAGGGTAATGCTTACCTTGCAAAATGAGTTTAGAAGTGTTCTCTCCTTTTCACTTTTTGGGAAAGTGAAGAATTGGTATTAATTTATAAATGTTTCGGAGAATACATCAATGAAGTCATCTGGTCCTGGGCTTTTCTTTGTTGGGACAGATTTGATTATTGATTCAACCTCCTTACTTGTTATTTTCTGTTCAGATTTTCTATTTCTTCATGATTCAGGTAGGTTGAGACATTCAACCAAGGTAGGTTGTATGTCTCTGGTAATTTATCTCCCCCCTCCTTTTTTTGGTGGCTCAGATGGTAAAGAATCTGCCTGCAATACAGGAGACTCAGGTTTGATCCCTGGGTCAGGAGGAGCCCCTAGAGAAAGGAATGGCTACCCAGGCCAGCATTCTTGCCTGGAAAATTCCATGGACAGAGGAGCCTGTTGGTCTGCAATCCATGGGGTCACAAAAATTCAGACATGACTGAACAACTAACACTTTTACTTCAGGTTGTATGTCTCTAGGAACTCACCCGTTTTTTCTAAGTTACCCAGTTTGTTGAGGGTATAATCGTTCATTCTAGTCTCTATGATCCTTGGTATTTCTGTGGTATAGGTCATAATGTCTCTTTTCATTTCTGTTTGATTTTTTGAATCTTCTCTTTTTTCCCCTTAGTCTAGCTAAATATTTGTCAATATTATTTATTTTTTCAAAAGGCAAGTTCACTTTTGTTTATTTTTCTATTGTTTTTCTGATGCTCTGATCTTTGTTATTTCTTTCTTTATGCCAACTTTGGTCTTCATTTATTCTTTTTATTCTAGTTCCATGAGGTGTAAAGTTAGATAATTTGAGATATCTCTTTTTCTTAATGTAGGTGTTTATCACTATAAACAGGCTTTCCAGGTGGCTCAGTGGATAAAGAATCTGCCTGCAATGCAGGAGATGCCAGAGATGTGGGTTTGACTCCTGGGTTCAGAAGATCCCTTAGAGGAGGGCATGGCAGCCCACTCCAGTATTCTTGCCTGGAGAATCCCATGGACAGAGGAGCCTGGCAGGCTATAGTCCAGAGGGCCACAAAGAGTTGGACATGACTGAAGCTATGGAGCATGCATGCACACATCACTATAAACTTCCCTCTCACAACTGCTTTTGTTGCATGCCATAAGGTTTGAAATGCTGTTTCCATTTTTCATTTCTCTTGAGATATTTTTACTTCTTTTTTGATTTCTTCTTTTATCAATAGTTGCTTAGGCCTGGGTTAATTTCTACACATCTGTGAATTTTTTGATTTCCTGCTATTATCGATGTCTAGTTTTTTACTATTGTTGCTAGAAAAAATACTTTCTATGATTTCTATCTTTTAAATTTGTTTTGACTTATTTTGTGACCTAACATATGATCTATCCCAGACAATGCTCAAAAAGTGCTTAAGAACATGTACTCTGCTGCCCTTGGAAAGAATGTTCTGTATGTGTCTGTTGGGTAGATTTAAAGTATGTGTGTGTTCGTTGCTCAGTCGTATCTGATTCTTTGTGACCCTATGGATTAGGACCCGCAAGGCTCCTCTGTCCATGGGATTTTCCAGGCAAGGATACTTGAGTGGGTTGCCATTCCCTACTCCAGGGGATCTTTCCCACCTAGGGATTGAAGCCAGGTCTCCTGCATTGCAGGCAGACTCTTTATCATCTGAGTCACTAGGGAAGACTGAAATGTAGTTCCAGTCCAATGTTTCTTTAATGATTTTCTATCTAAGTGTTCTACCCACTGTTACAAATGAGGTATTGGTGTGCCCCACTATTATTGTATTGCTGTCTACTTCTCCCTTCAGATCTGTTCAGTTCAGTTCAGTTCAGTCGCTCAGTTGTGTTTGACTCTTTGTGACCCTGTGGACTGTAGCATGTCAGGCCTCCCTGTCCGTCACCAACTCCCGGAGTTTACTCAAACTCCTGTCCATTGAATTGCTGATGCCATTCAACCATCTCATCCTCTGTCTTCCCCTTCTCCTCCCACCTTCAATCTTTCCCAGCATCAGGGTCTTTTCCAGTGACTCAGTTCTTCCCTTCGAGTGGCCAGAGTATTGGAGTTTCAGCTTCAGTATCAGTCCTTCCAATGAATGTTCAGGACTGATTTCCTTTAGGATGGGCTGGTTGGATCTCCTTGCAGTCCAAAGGACTCATAAGAGACTTCTCCAGCACCACAGTTCAAAAGCATCCATTCTTTGGCACTCAGCTCCTTATGGTCCAACTCTCACATCTGTACATGACTACTGGAAAACCATACTTTGACTGTACAGACCTTTGTCAGCAAAGTGATGTCTCTGCTTTTTATTTATTTATTTATTTTAATTTTCTTCACACAGAGGCTTTTTAAACACTGCCTAGGTCTATCACAGCTTTCCTTCTTAAGGGGCAAGTGTCTTTTAATTTCATGGCTGCAGTCACCATCTGCAGTGATTTTGGAGCCCCAAAAATGGTCTGTCACTGTTTCCATCCTTTCCCCATCTATTTGCCAGGAAGTGATGGGACTGGATGCTCTGATCTTCGTTTTGTAAATGCTGAGTTTTAAGCTAACTTTTTCACTCTCCTCTTTCACTTTCATCAAGAGGCTCTTCAGTTCCTCTTCTCATTCGGCCATAAGGGTGGTGTCATCTGCATATCTGAGGTTATTGATATTTCTCCCAGCAATCTTGATTCCAGCTTGTGCTTCATCCAGTCTGACACTTCGCATGATATACTATGGATATAGGTTAAATAAGAGAGTTGACAACATACAGCCTTGATGTACTCCTTTCCCAATTTAGAACCAGTCTCTTGTTCCATATCCAGTTCTAACTGTGGCTTCTTGACCTTCATACAGATTTCTCAGGAGGCAGGTAAAGTGGTCTGGTATTCTCATCTCTTTAAGATTTTCTAGTTTTTCATGATCCACACAGTCAAAGGCTTTAACCTAGTCAATGAAGCAGAAGTAGATGTTTCTATGGAAATCTCTTGCTTTTTCTATGATCCAACAGATGTTGGCAAGTTGATATCTGGTTCCTCTGCCTTTTCTAAATCCAGCTTGAACATCTGGAAGTTCATGGTTCACATACTATTGAAGCCTGGCTTGGAGAATTTTGAGCATTATTTTGATAGCATGTGAGATGAGTGCAGTTTTGGGGTAATTTGAACGTTCTTTGGCATTGCCTTTCTTTGGGATTGGAATGAACACAGACCTTTTCCAGTCCTGTGGCCACTGCTGAATTTTCCAAATTTGCTGATATATTGAGTGTAGCACATTCACAGCACCATCTTTTAGGATTTGAAATAGCTCAACTAGAATTCCATTGCCTCCACTAGCTTTGTTCATAGTGATGCTTCCTAAGGCCCGCTTGACTTCACATTCCAAGATGTCTATCTCTAGGTGAATGATCACACCATCGTGATTATCTGGGTCATGATGATCTTTTTTGTACAGTTCTTCTGTGTATTCTTGCCACCTCTTCTTAATATCTTCTGCTTCTGTTAGGTCCATACCATTTCTGTCCTTTATTGAGCCCATCTTTGCATGAAATGTTCCCTTGGTATCTCTAATTTACTTGACGAGATCTCTAGTCTTTCCCATTCCATTGTTTTCCTCTGTTTCTTTGCATTGTTCACTTTAGACAGGCTTTCTTATCCCTCCTTGCTATTCTTTGAAACTCTCCATTCAGATGGGTATATCCTTCCTTCTTTTCTCAGCTATTTGTAAGGTATCCTCAGACAACCGTTTTGCTTTTTTGCATTTCTTTTTCTTGGGGATGGTTTTGATCACTGTCTCCTGTACAGTGTCATGAACCTCTGTCCATAGTTCTTCAGGCACTCTATCAGATATAACCCCTTGAATCTATTAGAAATTATACCTATCTTTTAAATTACAACCACAATTTACACGCTCTAAATAGCTTCTCGGTTTTGGTATCATTCCAACTTTTTACAACTTGTGTGTTGTGACCCCTTCCATGGCCTGCAGGTGGACCCCTGTCTGACCCTGGGAGGTGAATTGTCCAAGGAGACATACATGCTGATAAAGCAATAGGCTTTATTGGGAAGGAGCACCCGAGCAGATAGCAGCGAGGTGAGGGAACCTGAAAGAACTGCTCTGCCCCATGGTTTGCAGTCTCTCTTGGGTTTCACTCTTTGGTAAAAGGGTTAATTCCCAGAATGTCTCTGGTCAGTCACTTTGCTTGGCCCCTACTCTGACTTGAGGTACTCCTTGGTGGTGCACACATCTCAACCAAGATGGATACCAGCAAGAAGTATTCTTGTCAATCTCCCTCCTTTTGGCCCCTTCCAAATTCTGTTTTCTTGTGGCAGCACCTTGATCCTTACTGGGACCTCTGATTATAAGACAACACTTACAAGTGATTGTCATTGTGCCTGGCTAAGGCAGGCGGTTTCGGTCAGTGGTTCCCTAATGTTGGTACTATTTCAATTAACTAGTTAACGAACTATCACAACTCAGCCAGAGTAAGCCCCTTTATGGTGGGCTCCTTTATCCTTTGAACACTACCCCTTAAATCCTTGGATATCCAACTTGCCTCAGGCCCATTGTAAGTAGTATGTGTATGCTTGTGTGTGTGTGTATTTGCATGTATATATTTTTGCATCTGCGTGTGTGGATGTGTGTGTGTGTGGAGATGGAATCAGCTGCCCCCTGAAGAGCCCTGCTACCCTTCAGTGGAGAAATGCTGTAGGTCCAGATCTATGATCCATGGGCACACATGAAAATGGCAGAGTATATGTGAGGATGGTGAAGTGTACATGAGAATGGCGAGGTATACATGAGAATAACAGAGTATACCTGAGAAAGGCGACGTATATGTGAGGATGGTGAAGTATATACGAGGATGGCAAAGTATATGTGAGGATGGCGAAGTGTACATGAGAATGGTGAGGTATACATGAGAATAACAGAGTATACCTGAGAAAGGCAACGTATATGTGAGGATGGTGAAGTATACGTGAGGATGGTGAAGTATACGTGAAGATGGTGAAGTATATATGAGGATAGTGAAGTATACGTGAGGATGGTGAAGTATACATGCAGATGGTGAAGTATATGTGAGGATGGTGAAGTATACGTGAGGATGGTGAAGTATATATGAGGATAGCGAAGTATACGTGAGGATGGTGAAGTATACATGCAGATGGTGAAGTATACATGCGGATGGTGAAGTATATGTGAGGATGGGGAAGTATATATGAGGATGGCAAAGTATATGTGAGGATGGTGAAGTATACGTGAGGATGGTGAAGTATACATGGGAATGGTGTTGTATACATGAGGATGGTGAAGTATACATGCAGATGGTGAAGTATATGTGAGGATGGGGAAGTATATACGAGGATGGCAAAGTATATGTGAGGATGGTGAAGTATACGTGAGGATGGTGAAGTATACATGGGAATGGTGGTGTATACATGAGGATGGTGAAGTATACATGCGGATGGTGAAGTATAGGTGAGGATGGTGAAGTATTTATGAGGATGGCAAAGTATACGTGAGGATGGTGAAATATACGTGAGGATGGTGAAGTATGCGTGAGGATGGTGAAGTATACGTGAGGATGGTGAAGTATACGTGAGGATGGTGAAGTATGAGTGAGAATGGTGAAGTATACATGAGGATGGCGAAGTATACATGAGGATGGCGGAGTATACGTGAGGATTGTGGAGTATACGTGAGGATGGCGGAGTATACGTGAGGATGGCGGAGTATACGTGAGGATGGTGAAGTATATGTGAGGATGGCGAAGTATACGTGAGGATGGTGAAGTATATATGAGGATGGTGAAGTATACGTGAGGATGGTGAAGTATATATGAGGATGGCGAAGTATACATGAGAATTGCAAAGCATACATGAGAATGGTGAAGTATGAAATGGCTGCTTTAATGACACAGTTCCAAAATGCTTTTGATGATTTTATATACTAGTTTTCAGTTTTAAAAATAAGTAACACTCGTGATATGAAAAGTCTGTCCTAGCCATCTGATTCACCTCTCAAGGCAACCACAGGTCTGAACTCTTGGGCTTCTACACTGAAGGTTATGAGACCATGTGGATGGTTGCTGTTTCACGAATTATGGTGCTGTCCCTCCATGTCTTCCTTTTCTTTTAGGATGAGCCTTTTTTGCCTGTTTGGATCTCACCTCTTTGTCCCTTTCCTTGAGAAGTTCTCAGTTTGGGAGAAGAGAGCAGGGCAGAGAGGACAGCACTTCAGACTCTGTCTGGGGCCCGAGACCCCTGTGTGAGTGTGCTGGGGGTGGGTGTGGAGGGGGTGAGGGATCAGGGGCTAGCACCAAGCAGTATGGCCAGGTGAACTTGGGTGACAACCGCAAAACTCACTTCTTGCTCTTGCTTTGTGTCCATGGTGGAGTGTTGGGACACTCCAGTCACCTCTCGGAGACTCAGGCTGATTGAACAAGCACCAGCTCTAGCTGCAGATCCTGAGGACAGAGTAGAGAGCACCCTAGAGAGTCACATGGACAACACAGTGCTCTCGCTCCAGGTGATGGGCAACCCTTCCACTCACCCCGCACCCTGTTTGCCAGAACTAGTCCCGTGGCCTCTCCTGAAGGCTGGGGGTAAATATGCAGCCAGATCCCAGGCCCAGAAGAGCAGGGAGCACAGTGACAGCCCAGAGGATGACACAGACCATGGAGGGCAAAGGGGAAATTTCAAAGTTTTATTTGTGTGCCTATCATTACTTCTATTTCATTTTTAAAGCATGTGTTCCCAATGGGATTCCTATTGCCTTCTTATACCCATACATCAGCTTTCACCTCGTGTGATGTGTGTTACACCTTAATTCTCAGGAAAAGGTGTTAGTAAAAGTCTTCTCGACACGTCAGGAAAAACAGGAGATTTATTTTAAAGAAATTTAAAACATTCGCTTGGCTGTGCTGAGTCTTAGTTGCAACATTGGAGATCTTTAGTTGTAGCATGCAGGAGCTTCAGCTGTGGGGTGGAACTCTCAGTTGTGGCATGGGTGATCTGATTCCCTGATCAGGGATTGAACTCGGGCCCCCTGCATTGGACGCACACAATCTTAGCCACTGGACCACCAGGGAAGTCCCAGGAGACTTGTTTTTAAAGTTGGACTATTTCACAGAGACAGAGCCGTGTTTCCCTGGAGCAGTTCTTAGAGAGGACTTGTGTGTGTCCTGGGTGAGGGTCCTGGGTGCCCACCCACTCAGGTGGGATGGTGGTCACACCCAGAGGCTGGGAGGAAGTCGTGGTCCTGGGTCAGGGGTTAGGCTGGACTGTCATGTATTGTCTCTCTTGGTCCCCAGCCAATCCTGGTGGGGTAAGACGTGTCACAGCCATCTCCTAGAGGAGAAACCAGAACCTCAGGACTAGGGTAGCTTGCCTGGGGTGGAGGGTTTAAACTTACAGATGTCACACCCTTAGTTTTGGCCTTTGGGAGGGAGGTTGAAGCCCCAGACCTCCCTCTGTACCTGTGGTCGCTCCAGGGACAAGATCTACAAGCCAAGTCATGCCCAGTGCTCACAACGCAGAAGCAAGCTTCGGCACGGCCAGCCACAGAATGTTCCAGTCCACCGCTGCTCAGGTCTCTGCCCAGACTTGAACAGATGCTTGCTAGGGTGAGCTCCAGAGCATCACCTGTTAGTTCTCGGGGCTTTGCTTTGGCCAGTAGCAAATACACCTGAATTGGATGTGGCTCTGAGTTAATAGCAGGAAAACACTGGCTTATACAAGAAAGCACTGCCCTTGTCTATGATGTGACAAAGAGCCTGAGGGAAGTAGCGGGGCTGGTGTGGAGGGCGGCCTCCCCCTTCATTGCCCAGGGCCTCCTGGCCCCCTCCTCTGGTGCTCCAGTGAGGACCAGGGAGGTGGGGGGCAGGCCCCAAAGGCTCCTGCCAAGTCAGCCCTACGGATTCTCCTCAAGCCCCACTCAGGCGTGTCCACGCTGTCCCTGGGCAAGCCCACAAACAGCGTTTCATTGTTGTTGCCACGACTCTTGCCTTACTGTTGGGTCAGGCTGAGTCTTGCTTATGTCCTCTACCCGTTTTCCCTTTTTCAGCAACAGGTACAAACGTTTTGCTTAAAGGATAAACCAACTATCTGTCTCTCCTTTTTGTTATAAATATTATTTCCCCTCAATTGACTTTTTAGTTTGTAGAAATTTTTCCATTTACGTTTTTAAGGTTAAGGGTAAGGTATTCAGGTTAATGAAGCACTTCTGCACGATTTCTAACTTTGGTGACTAAGCCCCCCCCCCCCCCCCAGCTGGCTCTCGAGAACATAGACTGAGCTCACTGCAGCTTGCCGCCATCCTGGGGCTGGGCGAGGGCGGAGAGGAAGGCTGAGACCCGACCCAGGCGTCCTGAGGGCCGCAGAGCAGTCCAGCTGCAAGTGAGGTGGTGCATAGGTTTGAGACAGAGGAGGCACAGGGCCTGGTTTGCATTTGAGATTTTAACCAGGCAGCCCGGGGTGGGTGGAGATGGGAGGACAGGGGAGCGGTAACCTCCAAGTCCCGCCGGGGTGAGCGGTGGGGACGCTGGCCCGAGGCTCAGACTTCAGTCCCCTGAGGCCATGGAAAGCAAGCACCGGTTTAACCGCTGGGGGGCTCACGGACCGGGAGGGCACGCTCTTTCGGCCAGGACAGTGAGTGGGCCTGGTGGGACATGCTTGGCCTGTTACTGTGTGCTCCGCAGACAGAAGCCATGACTTCATTCTTGAGAGTCTGTTTATTTTCAGATAAGAGGAATCACATTTGCCTACATACCGCAGCAAAATCTGAAGTTTGATTTTTATAATTTAATTTTAGAAAAAAGTCAACAGTTTGTACTGGAAGATGATCTCAGGTTCACACTCCTGTTCCGGGTTAAGCAGCCTCAAAGGGTTACTCTTGGCGATGATGTGAACATAAGTGCAAACGTGTGTACACACAAGTGTAAGCATCTTTTATGAAAGTTCTTGCTGTTGTACCCATAGGTCCCCCTTTGACAGTTACACTTTTTTTTTTTAATTCTGCTGTACCATTTCGCAAATAGATAATTTGATATAAGCCCCATATGATGTGATTTCACAGAGGTCTAACCATTGAGATATGACTTAATATGTTAAAGTAATAGAAAAGATTATTATGTGCAAACAAACAGGGCTTATGCTGCAGCTGCGTCCGAGTTTATTTCACAAACCTGTAAACACAGGCCCTTTCTCAAGTCCTGCTGACGGAGTCTCTCCTGCCTTCTGTCAGCAGGAGAATGCAGCAGCTGAGGTGCGCTGGGCCCTGTGCGGCTCTCGGCTTCCCAGCCCGTCACTTAAAGGAGCCCATTCATCCCCACGCCAGGCCGTGCTCCTCTCGGGGTCCTTCTGAGGCTTTTCACACACAGGCTTTCCCAAGCGGGAGACATCTGATCTCCGCCTGCCCAAGTGGGGCCCCCGGCCCCGGGGACCCGGGAGCTTGAGAGACGTGCTGAGAGCTGGGGAGCTGCCAGGGGAAGGGGCCGGGGTCACAGCCCTCCTCCCTCCCTGCCCTGAGCTGCTCCCCGACTGAGGGCCCCACTGTAATTCCACCCCAGGCCTGGGGGTGAAAGTGGGGAGGCCCATGAGGCCAGCCAGGCCCAGCCCTGAGAGTGGACGGAGGGGGCAGGGGCCCAATCAGTCCTGCCCACTGTCTTCCCTTGGGCTGTAAAACCAGCGCTGGGGGTCGGGGGGCGGGTACCCCGGGGACTGTGCCCTGGAACAGGAGAACTCTTAAAGCCCCGGTGGGGTGGGGTCTTCTCAGCACATCTTAGCAGCAAGTGGCTCGGAGGACAACCCAGCCTCCCTGCCGGGTCCTCAGAGGGCTGCGGGCTGCAGGCAGAGAGGTCAGGCTGCGGGCCCACGCTGGCCGCGTCCAGGAAACGCTCACCCCACAGGAATCACCTCCTCTTCCGCACGCAGGCCTCCAGCCGGCCCAGCTCCTCATAGGACTGGTAGAAAATGTCAAACTCCTGCGTGCCCCAGCCCCTCCAGACAGCCAGGTACCACTCCAGATTTTCATCCTCAAAGCCGCACACAACCGTGTCCTTTGCCACCACGGCAGCATCCGTGAGCGCCCTGCAGAGAGAGGGGGTCTGAGAAAACCCGCAGGAGTTCCTGCTTGGCCAGGGCTGCGGCCCTCGCCCTGCACCTTCTCAGAGGACAGGGCCTGGCTAAGGGGGCATCGGTGCACCGCAGCCTGGCACCAGTGATGCGCTTCTCTGTCTGGAGGTCTAGCATGTGTGCAGTCTTTCCAAAGCCTCAAAAGGGGCATCATTTCAGCTTCACCTCAGAGCGGGTATCCTCCCTGACATACCTCAGACCCCAACATGTCCAGGAAAAATGGTCAGCCTTCCATGTCTACGAGTTTGGCATCGTTGGATATGGAGGGCTGACTGTGCGTCCTTGTGTGTGCTTAGTTGCTCATTTGTGTTGGACTCTTTGTGACCACATGGACTGTGGCCCTCCAGGCTCTTCTGTCCATGGGATTCTCCAGGCCAGAATACTGGAGGGGGTTGCCACTTCTTCCTCCAGGGGATCTTCCCAATCCAGGGATTGAACCTGTGCCTTCTGCATTAGAAGGCAGATTCTTTCCCACTGAGCCACCTGGAAATCCCAGGGCTGACTATATTATATCATTTTATATATAAGGACTTGAGCATCCTTGGACTTTTGTATCTATAGGGGTCCTGCAATCCTGCATCCCTGCAGATGCTGAGAGAGCTGGATTGATCAATTCTATCTAATAATTCTTGCTTATCCATGATCCATGACAGATTTTAAGCTTTAACTCAATTTCCTTGCCACTCAGTCCAGGCATGATTCTTCTCTCTTATTATGTTTCCACATGCCTAGGAAATATAGGGGAATATATTAGACAGAAAACCTGTACCAAGTCCTAACTACATAAAAGCAAGTTTTGCATGACCCGGGCACACCCTACACATTTCCTTCTGGGCCTCTGCAGGCCGTGTGCCCTCCTCTGAGCAGACACTGCCAGCCTCTCCTCCTTCCGCCCATGCGGCCTAACGGCACCAAAGCCAGCATGTAAACTGGGATGTGTAGGGGAATCTGCTCTCATGGGCCTTGCATGTCTCGGGTACTCGGTAGCTATTTGCCAAGGGACTAAATGTCTCAGACGCATCTCAAAAAGCTGGTGGGCTCAGGCTATGGTCTTCCTTTTGCTGGCTGCCCTGGCTGCTTTCTTCCTGCAGTGAGGGTGCCTGCCCTTGGTAAACCTGTCTTTGGGGGGCAAAGAGGAAAAGCAACAGCAGGGGAAAAGTCAAGGGCACTGCTGGTGTACATTCCGAGGTCAACAGGCCCAGGCTCTAAGGACACACCTGCTCCCCTGGAAGCCTGGCCTGGGACCTGGGAACTACACCGCCTCCACACTCAGCCAGTGCTCAGGAGCAAACCCAGCTCTGGTCTCCAGAACCACTGGTAGGGCACGGGCCACTGGCCCAGGTGCCATGTACATCTCCATCATTGTTCTGCTCCGGGGAAAACGGGCCGAATGTGATTTCTCCATAAGGGAGAGAAGCACGTGGGACTCAGCCCAGTGAGGGGTGTGGACACCGTGGGCTGCCTGACAGCTCCAGGAACACTGGCCAGACCAGCCTTACATCAGTACAGCCAGGCGGGCTGGGTCCCGACAGGCATCCTATGGCAGCGTCTGGCCTGCCTCCTGACGGCAGGTAAGTACAGCTGGGCCCAGGTACGGGCACGGCGGGCGTGGACGTGGTGAAGGCTGGTGTGGCCTGGCCAGGCTCCACCTGGTGCCCAGTGGGAAGAGAGGCAACTCGGGAGGGCTCCCCTGCTTGGCAGGAAGAGTGGGGGACCGCCTGGATCCCCACTGTAATTGCAGCTGAGCTGGGGCTGTGCAGGCCTCCCTCGGGTGTGGCAGGTGGTCCACAGGTACACTGGGCATCCCTGAAAAGGTAGCCGTGACTGTGGCTGATGCCCAGCTCAGCTGGCGTTTGCTGATGCCCTGGGAGCTGCCTCTTGCAGACTGTCTTGCCCTTCCTCTGCCTCTGCGGAAGGGCCGTGGCCATCATGTGGGGAGGCGGCAGTGGGGCCTCGATTCCCTAAGCTACAGCCTGGCCCCTACGGAGCTGCCCCCCATCTTACCCGTGCGGGGTCAGCTCTCGGGCTTTCAAGACAGCAATGACACGACCCCGCTGAGTTCCTGCCTCCTTCTCCAGGCCGATGACGATGATATCTCCACCGCGCCTAAGAAACCAGAACCCCGCAGGGGAACCGTTTGTCCAGGGCTGTGTTCTCCAGGGGGAAATGGAGCAGGCATGCAGAAAGGCAGGGAAACAGACTCAGCTTCGGCAAATGGATCAGGTTACGAGGGGGCCCCAGAGCTGGGTGAGAAGCCCTTTCCCAGTTGGAAACCTGACCGCGGCTCTCCTCTCTGGTGCCCTGAGCTCTTGGGCCGATGGGCTTCTGTGCAGCCCTTCTTAGGTGTGCTGAAGGAGCCCTCCAGCTCCAGGAGAGAAAGGGCGGCCCCTGATGCATCTGACTGTACTGGAAGGTTCCCTGCAGTCTGGCCCCAAAGCAAGAGCAGAGAGGGCGCAGGGTGACGCCCCTGCAGGACACCTACCTAGGGACCCAGATGACGTCTTTCACGGCAAGGACCTTCACGGCTTGCAGGTGCTGGCTGAATGCCTCGCCGTCCACAGGGCTCAGGTCCTGTGCGGACCTGTCAGAGCCCGTGGTGGGCTCGAGCAGCTGGCTGGTGTCCTCGCAGTCAGTGGAGAAAGGCAAGCTAGCAGAGCTTGCTGGGGAGCAGGGAAGGCTGGACAGGGCCGTGAGTGCTGGGTGTGGCGAGGCCGCAGAGCAGGAGGACAGGGAACAGTAGTCAGTCAGTGAGTCCTGGTGGGTGAGGATCTGCGTGCCCAGCTCCTCGCTGAACATGAAGCTCACGTCAGCGATGGAGCCCCTAGCAGGCTCCCTCGGGCTGGCCACGGGGCTGTCCAGGGGTGGTGGGCCCATTGGGCGCACGGGAAACACGTCCCTGAGGGGGTTGGGGTCTCCACAGAAGTAGCGGGCGCACAGCTGGTAGGTGGCTGAGTGGTACATCACCAGGCAGTTGGCCCTGTCGTCCAGGCACCACACCACCTCCTCGCCGTGGCACTCTGAGCCACACACGACCGATGTGACCATGGAGGGTGCCGCGTAGGGCTCCAGCCGCCGGCTGATCTCCAGGGCCATGCAGTCGATGACCAGCAGGCCTGGCCCGTTGCTGTACCAGACCTCAGACCCGCTATTGACCACCTCCATGGCCTTCACGGGGTAGGGGTTCTGCCGGGCGTCTTCGTCGGGGATGCTGAACTTGGACCTGTTGGCCGTGTGCGAGCAGAGGTAGGAGCAGCCGTGGTCTGGGGCGCCCCACGCCGCCGGGAACACCGCCACCAGGCCATCTGCCAGGCCTGCCAGCACCAGGTAGGAGTTCTGAGGGGGAAGACAGGCTGCTTGATGCCTTGCAGCTCGGGCATCCCAGGAGAGAGACAGCACATGCTGGACCCATCCCTGCCGGCACCCTGTGAGCACACGCTTTTTGCTAGCACTTCGAAGGCCAGGGCCGCCAGCAGGATCTTCCAGGTGTGCTCCCAAAGGAGGGGCAGCTCAGGCCCAGAAGAGCCGCCTCTGCCCTGCTTGCTGGGAGCAGAAGGGTGCCCGATGACGCCCGAGTGAGGGCCACAGGCTGCAGGACCTCGCAGCCCACCTTCGGTGAGCCTGGACCTCTTGCTGGGCCTGGAGGAGGGAGCGGCCTTCTCCTTGGTCACCCAGGCCTCCTCCCGAGGCAGGAGCGGTGCCCTCCTTCCCCTGAACTCTGCTGCATAAACTGACAGTGGCTGTGGGTGCCCCACAGGGCTGGGACTCCCACTCGCCGCTTCCACAAGAGCAGGCCTGGGTCTGTGTCCATCACTACCCCCAGGGCCAGCCTGCACAGGGAAGGGCCAACTCTCAGCCACCTCGAGGACTGCCCCCGGTTTTCTGCTCAGGTACCAACGGTGCCTGCTGAGCTAAGTCTTGAAGAAATCACTTCCAGCTCAGTCCTCTAACGCAGGCACCTCTTGGCCACCACGCCATATGCCCTGCTTCCCACATCTGCTCTGAAATGCCTGTGGTCCAGCTGACACTGATATGGCCCTGCCCTGCCATGAAGCCTGTGTTCTTCTATGACCACCAGAGGTCACTAGGCAGAGACTGTGCTGAACACTGGGCCCAGACCCGGGCGCCTCGGAGCGAATGTGCAAAGCTGGGAGTGGAGAGCAGCTGAGCAGGCTCAACGCCCAGGTGGGCCAGGAGAGGGGGCGGGAAGGGTTCAAGAGCACAAAGCCAGAGCCGGGCAGGGCAGAGGCATGGGCCTTGCGCCAGCAAGGGCGAGCAGCAGAAAGCCTCCTTGTCGGGAGCTGGGAAGGCAGGCTGTCCAAGGCGATGAGTGAAGCCCCTAGATCAACAGCCCTCAGAACGCTTATCAAAATTCATCTTCAGGATTCCAGGACAGAAAAGAGCCAAAGCAAATAGGAGCAAGGCCTCTCTCTGAGTCCCAGCTCCAGGCCCCAGCCAGGCGGCAAGTCCCACGTCCCGGCTGGGTGCGGACAGGCACGTGCAAGAATTCAGGGGTCTGCCCTCTGCGGCCGAGGGGCAGCACGTCCTCTGAGGCTGCAGACACGCTGAGAGGGCGGCTCCGCACAGAGACGGCTTTATCCCTGCCGGCCACGCGGGCGGCGCCCGGCTCGGGCTGTGGCCAGCCGTGGCCTCAGATAACACTGTGTGTGGCGCCTGTGCTTCAGTGCAACTGGGCTCTGAGCTGCCCGGCCTCGCCTGCGGGGCCACCATCACAACTGACTCTAAGATTGACTTCAGATTTTTTTTTTTTTCTTAAGAAATGAAACCGTAGAGGGGTGGAGAGGAGAGTGTATGTAGGTCATGACTGTCAGGAAGTAGCAACAATGCTCTCATTTACCCAGTGTGCTGGCCCAGAGCTTTAGGCTCGCTGTGCCCAGAGATCCTCGTTACCATCTCTTTTATGCCCACTTTACAGATGGGAAAACTGGAGTCAGACGATAATAGTCAGCTTTTAACAAAGCTGCACCAATAATGGCCCTTCAAGCGGGGGTGCTGCATAAGCAAGCGCCTCGGGGCCCACAGAGGGGTCCCAGGGCCTGGAGAAGCCTTGGGGACATCACCGAGGAGCTGGGGCAGGGGTGGGCTCAGCTTCTCAGGGTGGGGGGGGGAGTCATCGCGCAGATTTTCAGAAATGAACAGGAGGAGGTGTGAGCAGTTGGATCAGTTCTGCAGGGAAGGGCCTGCTGGGCAAGCGGTACTGGGTGGGGAGAGTGTGCGGTAGGGCCGGCTGTGGCTGGGCCTGATCTCAGCAGCTGCAGTGCCCGGGGTCCTTGGCTGGGGCAGGCACAACTGGCAGATTCACTTCAGAAAGGCAGGAGCTAGAGGCTGAGGTGGTAAGTCTTTGGGGCCAGACTGGACATACAGGGACTAAGGTCTGGGCTGGGTGGTGTGTGCCCCAGAGGAGGCAGAGCTGGAGGGCGCAGGGCCATGGCTGCCCAACAGGGGTAGGGGCCTGCCAGGGCCTGGGGACTGGGTGGCCATTGGAGGTGCTGGGCCAGGTTCTCAGAGGGCACACATGCAACTGCTCCCGGATACCAGCTGCACCAGAAGAGCATCTCACTTGAACTGCGGCTGGGGCACTTGCCTGCGGGATGCAAGCCTTCCACTCAGCCCTTAGTTTTACTGGTCACTAGCTTCCCTGGTGGCTCAGATGGTAAAGAATCCACCTGCAATGCAGGAGGCCAGCGTTCAGTCCCTGAGTCAGGACGATCCCCTGGAGGAGGAAATGGCAACCCACTCCAGTATTATTACCTGGAGAATCCCAAGGACAGCGGAGCCTGATGGGCTACCGTCCCTGGGGTCACAAAGAGTTGGACACGACTGAGCGGCTAACACTTAGGTTCTTGGAAACCCAAAGGCACTGATGATGGCCCAGGTCTCCTGTCTCTAAGGCTGACTGGCCTAGGCCTGGTGGTCCAGAAGAGCAAGGCCCCACTCCCTTCCCTATCAGCCCAGCGGGACAGGCGACAGAGAACCAGAAACCTGTGTGCCCACCCCCTTATCTCACCTTTTTTATAATAGGTACCGCCAAGAAGCAGGTGACGATGGCTGGGGTGTCCAAAGCCCGCTGGGGTGTGTTCAGTGGACACATGCCCTTGAGGCTGTAGATATAGATCTTCTGGTCCTGCAGAGGAGATGGTCAGCATGAGAGCTGGCTGCAACGGGCCTGCCCGTTCCCGGGGTGCACTCCGCCTCGGGAGGCCCCTTACCCCTTGGGAAGTAACATTTATTGAGGCTCTCTGGTTGGCTGCTTTCATACTTCTGTTCTTTCTAGAAACTCTGAAAACTACAGAACAGTCTAAAGAAAAATGTAAAATCATCCACAGTCCAATATTCAGAGAAAGCCACCTTTGAAATCTGGGTTCCAGACTTCCAGTTTTCTATGTGTACTGGTGTGTGTCTGCATTCCCAAGAACAGTGGGACCACTCTGCTATGCTGTTTCTATGCTTTTCTTCTCCCAGGACAACGAGTGTGGGCAGAGGTCCTCTCCACCCTGGTCTGTTAGGGGATGAGGCATGTCCATCACTTGAGTGCACCAGAATTTCGCTTATATGCTGTCAGATGTTTATTTTGTTCAAGTTTTCACTACTGTGAATTACACTGGAATGAGTATTCTTACACTCCTGTCTTGTCTGAGTGTTTCTGTATTTGCATGTCTTGGTTTTTTCCTTAGAGCAAATTCTTAAAACTGAAATTACTCAAACTTACAAGGCATGGAGACTGTTGAGATTTTTGATTCATATTTGAACTGTACTTGCCATCTGGAAAGGTTGCACCAATTCATGTTCTCCCGCCCAGCAGCTTCAGATCATTTGTTTTTGAGGCATTCCTCTCTGGAGTTCTCAAAAGACAGTTCCTTGTGCCTTCTGCTGACCTCTTTACAGGAAAGCAAGAGGCCTCAGAGCTGAGTGGATTTGCCATTAGACAGGCGGTGTTATAAGAAACCCAGTCACTTCACCAGCCTACTGCGGTGAATCCCGCTTGCTGGGATTCTGCACTTGACACATCAAAGCTAAATCCCAGCCCCCAGTCAGGAACGAGGCGGGTGAGCCGGCCCTCTAAGTGTGAGCTGGAGTTCCAGACATACCTGGGTGTCCTGCCTGCTTTGTTGCTAAACCTGACCCCCCAGGGGCTGGAGTTCCCACGTCAATCAGAGCCCTCTATTTGGGGCGTGGTTACCTCGGTGGCCGTCCACAGCGAGTTCTGGATCTTGAGTTGGCAGCTCAGCTTCATTCCCGCACAGCTCATGTGCTGCACCTCCAGAAGGCCCTTCTCCGTGTTCACCACTGTGTAGTTCCTACAAGCGGCAGCAACAGTGCAGTCAGCGCGCGCCTCCCTCCCCGAGGGCAGGCCTGGGGCAGCCTTGGAGGAGCGCATCAGCTGTGGGCCTTGCCTACGCCTTCCAGCCCTGGGTACAATCCTGCACGTTCTGAGGGGCTCAAGGCTGCGGCAGAGCCTGGTTTACCTGCCTGGTGATGCTTGAACTTTTAGGCAGAGAAAGGCCATTCCCAAGTGGAACAATGACTATCCTCTCTCTGTGATCTCCAACAGCTCAAACAGTTGCATGAAGGGACACCAGGGGACTGGACGTGCACCAGTCACTCCCTGCCCCCTCCCCGGGCATGTCCTCTCCCCGCCCCCAGCAGAGTACAGCGGGTCAACTAGAGACAAGGTGAGTGAACTGCAGAGTGGCGGGGGACGTGGGGGGCCTCGAAAAAGCACACATGCCCTGAAGAACTCATAAGCTGCTATTTGCGAGGGTGGCCTTTCTCTCGCCCACCCACCCATCCCCACCCCTGACGCACACCCAAGACTGCCACAGGGGAGACAGCAGCTGGGCCAGGGGTGGGTTATTCACCCAGACCCTGCAGATCCATCCTGCAGCCCAAGGGAGTAAGTCAAGTGAGTGGCTAGCAGTTCTCAATGTAAAACTTTTCTGCCATCAAATTTTGGAAACCCTTGCCACGGTTGACTGATAATGTGTATTTGTAGACGATAGAGTGAAAAATCAGCAAATGAAAACTTTCTTCAAAGTTATATCCTGCCCCCCTTTTCTCCAGTCTTTTTTTCTATGCCCTGAAAACATAAAACTAGATTATTATAAATAACTTTACATTTAACTTGGAGAAATTTTAAAATATAGAGAAACTCACAGGATAACACTCCCCTATTCCTCCAACAAGAATTTTATGTGTATCCTGTTTTCTGCATGTACCCACTTCCTTCTTACCCCCTTTGTTGTTGTTCAGTTGCTAACCATATCTCTTTGCGACCCCGTGGACTGCAGCACACCAGGCCTCCCTGTCCTTCACCATCTCCCAGAGCTTGCTCAAACTCATGTCCATTGGGTTGGTGCCCCTTCTCCTCCCTAATTCAGGATTGTCTCATTTTCCCCTCCACTCTCACTTTCCAGGTTCACTGCCCTTTGTGCTCTGGCTTCACAAATGAGCTTGTCCCTTCTTCAGGCTGGTGGTGAGCTTTTTTTTGTAAATTAATTAATTTACTTTTTCCTTTACATTATCGTGCTGGTTTTGCCATACATTGACATGAATGCGCCATGGGTGGTGAGCTTTTAAAACCTCCCCACATCACAGGGGCCTCTCCCGTCCCACTGGAGATGAGCTTTTACAGCTCTGAGCAGTATTGTCTCCAATACTGTGGGTGGGTCTGTAACACTGAGATGGTAAAGAAAGCACCGTCTTGGGGTGGAGGGGAGGTGAGAGGTGGGGCAGAGCCGATGCCAGAAGCTGTGCTGAGCACCTCAGCACCCCTGGGAAAGGCTTCTAGGTGTGTAACTGCTGGGTAAAAGGGCATGAGTATCTCAAAGCCATTTAAGACCTACCGACAAATCGTTTTTCAGAAAGATGTGCAAATTTACATGCTCACCAGTAAGGTATGACCAACCTTCAGCAGTATGCATTATTATGTTTGAAAAAAAAAAAGGCTTGCCAATATATAAGAAAAGGATATCTTACAGATTGAATTTATATTTCTTTGCATTATTAGAAAGTTCAAATGTTAAAAAATATTCCTTGCCTATTTTACGACTGAGATTTTGGTATTTTCTCCCACTGCTGTGTAGAAGTCTCTGAAATACAAGATAATTTCTAATTTTCTCTATTTGTTTAAAAGATTTTTGAGAGTCTGCTGAGAAAGTAAATATTGGTGGGAAAATGGAATTTGCTTTTATATTTATATATCTGATTAGCATTTCAGTTTGTTTAACGTGTACATTTATATCCTTCAACAGTAAGAGGGCTTCATGTTCACGATAGACAGTAAGTCTGTATTTCCTGGTCTTCTGAGAGTGTGACACTCCCCAAAAGCATTTGTGACATCAGGATGCTGTCTGTGCCCATGAAGGAGTTTGAAAACTATGTCTGTGCTAAGTCACTTTAGTCGTGTCTGACTCTTTGTGACCCTGCGGACTGTAGGCTGCCAGGCTCCTCTGTCCATGGGATTTCCCAGGCAAGAATACTGGAGTGGGTTGCCATTTCCTTCTCTGTGGGATCTTCCAGACCCAGAGATCAAACCTGTGTCTTTCATGTCTCCTGCTATGTGCTGTCATTCGAACCAGAGGGCCCAGACCCTCCCGATCAATCCCTGCCTCCCTTCTTCTTCTGCAGAGTGCATATCACAGCCCGTACGCTCATCACCCAGCTTCAGCAACTGTCCCTCTGTGGCCACGTCAGTTCATCTCTGCACCCATCCATGGTTTTCTCTCCCCAGATTCTTATGAAGCAAGTCCCCCAAATCATCTTTTTATCTAACTTTTACCCGTATTTATCTCTAAAAGATTATTAGGAAAATCAAATTAGAAACCCAACCACAGTGCATGACCACACCTAAGAAGAGATGCTAGTTCCCTACTGTCATGAATGTCAGTGTTCCAACTTCCCTATCCTCTCATCGCTTTCACAGTTTACTTGAATCAGCAGTGAAAGAAAGTCGCATTTCCACTGAGTTTTACGTCTCCAACTCTGTTGACAGGCTTCCCTTCCCTCTCTTGCTCTCTCCGAGCAGGTCACGAGCTGAAGACACTGACAGTACCCTGTGGAGTTCCTGCAGCCTGGGCATCACCACCTTATCCCCTCCTCCCCATCTTGAGTCTCCATTAGATTTCATCTCATTTCTTGGGCTAGAATGCGTGCTCATTAGGGTGTGCGCTTCTTTCTCTTGGGAGGCACACAATGTCGGGATCTGGCTCCCTCTGTGATCCTTAATGATCACTGCCGACGTTCGTTACTTAAGCAGGGATTACAAAATACTGCCGCTCTAATTTTAGTATTTTTCTCCATTTACTAGTTTCATTTACCCTAAAAAGAAAAACTTCCTCCTATCATCTCTTTTGCTAGCTACTCTGGGTCACAGCTCACATAGAAAAGGCAGAATGAAACCTTGATTCTTTCCACATAGATTAGTTTTTGAAATATTAAGTTTGTTCCCTAGGAGCCTCCAACGATGATAAATGAGTTTTTTAAATTAAAAAATGTTTTTAATTACTACTTTTTATTAAGTAGCACTAGAAACTTGTGCATTTAAACACTTTGATGTGTCTCAATTTATTGCAGGTATTTATTCTTGCTGAGGCTTGTGGTCCTATCTTTGGCCCCTGGGAATCTCTTCATGTTGGTTCCTGAGTCTATTTGATCTGTCCTCACTGTCTCTGATGGCATCCTTGTTGTCAGAGTGTCAGGCCCACTTCTTCCCCAGATCTGCAGTCAGTCACCTCTCCATCAAGCCTTGGTTCCCCTGGGCTCTTGGAGAGGACCAGCTGCATCCTAGGGGCTCTCGCTGGCATTTGGTCAGTCATTGCTCCTAGGCCTTTCCAATGGGCAGAGCTAGGAAATTTGAGTTCATTATTCTTAAAGGTGAAATGCTCACAAATCTATCCAATTTAAATTCAGAACTACAAGAGTTTTAGTTCACCTATTTTTTATATTTTACATGATAAATATCACAATTTTCAATGCATGGCATCAATATAATTACTCATTAACTTTACTCTATAGTTGTCAGCAATGCCTTAAAATAGCAACATTACCACCACTATTACAATTACTGACAGTGTGTATATACACACACACATATATATGTATTTTTAACATGGATATGGATATATATGCATATACTTTTTACATATATACTTTCCTTTTTTTTTTTTTAGGGCATGGTTTCTCAGAGCATGTCTTATGCCAGAACGCTCAGTCACAGTGGCATAAAGCCTGATGAAAACCTTACCACCAGTGACCTAAGTCAAACGGCAAGGTCCTTTTCATTTGTTTCATTGCATCTCAGCTCTGCCTCATCTAAGCCTTGCCAGATCTGCATGCCTGCACACGTTTGCACAAGGCTTCCTAGATCACGCCATGAAAGGCTCTCTTGCTCCTGAAGGTGTCACATTAGGTAGGTGGGAGAGGCCAGGACTGAAGCATCTCACACAGGAGGCGCTTTTCTGCCAACTCTCTGATGCTATCTGTCCAAACCCTGGCCTCTCTGTCCTTCTCCTTGAATGAATATGAAATCCTCTCCCCAGGCCCTTGTCCTTCCTGCCCCATCACTAAGAAGAAGAGATGCCCCTGGAAGTTGGGTGGGCGTCAGCATGAGTCCTTATATCGGGGCACCCTTTCTGCTCGACCGGGGGCCCCTCCCCCCCTCTGCTCAGCACCTACACTAGCACCCTCCTCTCTTCCTGGCCCCCAGCATCACTTACTTTCTCTGCCATCGAGCTGCAAGCAACTCACACCTTAAAACATAACCCTCCCTTGACCCCTGCCCCTCATGTCCCAGGCAGACACATTTTCTCTACTTCTCTTATTCACAAACCCACACGTGCTTGTCTGTAGGCATGCGGACTGCTTTCTCTCTTAAGCAGACGCCATCAGGATTTCAACTCACTATTCACTGAACATCTCTCACCATGGTCATCCGTGACCGCTCCCCACATCCACTGCTGCCCCCCACTCTGATAGCAGCAGGTCACGGTAAGCCTTGGAGGTTACCTGGACTCCTCCTTGCCTTCCCAGAACACCACCATGTACTCCTGGCCCTGGGATGAGAAGAAGGACGTCTGCTTCCCGCAGGGCAGTTGATACATGAAGGTCGCAAAGGTTGGGTCCTTCATCTGGCTCACCACCGCCAGGGCCAGTGGTCGCTGGAGGAGAGAGGCCCACAGGGTCATGAGTGAGGGTCACTTACAGCCAAATGGGTGCCCACTCTGTCCTCAAAACTAAGGGTCTTAAACCAGGAAGAAGTAGAATCTGCTTATTCAGGACCCAACCAAAACAAGAAGCCAAAACAGCTTCAGATACCAGAAATAAACCCTTCCAGGCATGTGGGTCATCGTTGTCCACGGCAACGCAAAATCAGGTGGTCAGGTGAGCATAAGCTCTGATATTCCATCCCTTGGGCCCAGGGACACACAGTCATAGAATTTTTCTCAGACCTCATTTACTCTCAATAATCAAATCTAATTTGATAAATGAGTTTTATTTTTATATTCTTTTTTTAAGAGCTTTGTTGGCACCTAAGCCAGGGCAGACCCCTGTCATTGGCTCTTTGGGACCTACTGGTCCCAGGAGTCCGTCCTCAGGCCAGCGATCCCAGCCCCAAAAGTCCACAGCAGGTTCCGGCCCAACCCTACACCACATGGAGCACTTGGGGGCCCACTCCTCTCCCAGGTAGATGTCCTACTGCAGGCCTCGAGTGGGCCCATGCCCATTGGGTGCAGAAGGTCCGCCCAGGCGATAAATGAGTTTTAACCCTGAAATCATTGATCTCTTCTAAAAACAACTAGCTTCAAAATGATAATGTGCTTCTCACGAGCACACTTTCTTCCCATTCCTTTAAAAAGAGATATGTACATTCTCACTGCTCTTGCCTGGGGGCTATACTGCTATCAAGGGGATGGTTTGCTCTATGTGCATGATGACGTAATATAAAAGTTGGGGAGGAAAAGAAATTTTGTTTTTCCTGAGACTGACATCACACACAAAATATGAACTGGGTGTGTCAGACTAATACATATCTCTTTGTCAAAGAGACGAGCAGAGAAGAACCCACTTGTTTTAGACCCTCAGTGAAGAGTGGGCAGGCAACCACACAAGTGCGCTCTGGAGACCCACAGCCTCCACAGCTGGCGGGAGCTGCGAGGGCCCCAGGCTCTGGGACCCCAGGTACCTTCTCGGGCTTCGTATCCCAGCACTCCATCATAAGCGCCTGGAGTCGATGGAACTGCACTTCCTCTGGCTGACCCAGAACCGGGCGGATGCCCTTGGACAGTTTCTTGGCAATCTGAAGCTGGTGGTGGCCCAGTGCGGGCCGCTGTCCTGACAGCAACTCGTAGAGCACCATCCCATAGGAGAACATGTCTACCTGGGCAGAGAGGCAAGCCAAGTCAGACACCCTGCCCAGGCCCAGCAGATCCGCCAGCTGGCCCTGACAGAGAGGGGGTGGGGAGACACGTTAGAGAAGGGAAACGTGGGTTCTGCCAAAGGAAGACAATCATTAATTCACCAATCCAGCCACCGCTCTCTACCTGTCCAGACATTCCACCAACCATGTGACCTTCCATGATTCTGTCCCCTAATCCATCTGTCTTCCAGTCCTTTCTTCCCTTCTTATTCCCTCCCACCTGTCTATTCACCCATCCATCTACTCACACACACGATCACCCGCTCTTCTGTACATTTATCTGTCCATCTTTCAATGTATCCATGTATGTATCCCTTTGACTGTCCTGTCCATCTACCCATCCATCTTCCCAAACTTCCTTCCTTCCATCCATCCACTAAACATATAACGAAAACCTGGTGTCAAGCAGTAAAGGTCTGAAGGATAGCATGGTACTTTCCCTTTATCAAAACAAGGCAGGAAAATGCAAACCCTTGGTTTAACATGCTTGATAGTAGGAGTACATGCAAATCACAAAAAAGGGGAAAGTCTCCCAGATCACAACATCTTGATTCATCTAAATGTCATGAAAAATCCCCTAAAGGAGAGAGTGACACAGGTCTCCATACGGGTCAAGAAATAACCTTTTAGCAGGAGAATGGCTAAGATAGACCTGAGCGTTTTCAACATGAAGGTTCTGTTATAAATTTAGTTATGAGATGCTTTGCCACCTGCTACTAAGAAGCTTATTTTTGTCACTCTGATTTGCCTTTTCTATCTTGGTTAATAGCCACGGTGCTGAGTTAACATGCTTGGGTCATTCTTGAAGCCATCGGTCAATGACTCATCTGCAAGTCACCAAATAATGAGAAATTATAGACAAGAGGAGTTTGACTGCTGGATGACTAATTAGCCAGGGCCAGCACTAGATGCAAGACTGTAAGATACTTTGAAGTTGTCTGTGTACCTGCAGCTACCAAGCAGTCCTCAGGGAAGACGGCATCGTCCTAGTCAAGGCTGGCCATGTGGCTGTCTAGGAGGCTGTGCTGGACCTGCCGGAATCACTCTCTCCTCTTAGCTTTAGTGACGCTGCCTTTTAATCTGACCAGGAGTCTTTAGCATCCTTATCTGTCTGTCCCTCTCAAGCCACTGCCCCCCTTTTGCATATCTGAATGGCAGAACTGGGACCTGGATCTGGACTTGTCTCTGTCTTGGACACTGTGCACAACCTCTACTATGTTTCTGAACTGAGGTTTGAGAATTCTGAGGTTTGCTCACTGTTCTGCAGCTAAGGAGAAGTCACCCTTGACGTTTCCAGGTGGACACAGGCCTCTGTGCCCTTCTGGTTCATTCCAGGGCCTCCCAGTTGAGCACAGGAGAGGAGAGATGTATGCCTGAGGGCAGGTAGAGCCCAGAGAGGCAGGTGCCCTCAGGACCAGGCCACCCTGGGCCAGGGGACTGCCGTGGGCTGGCCCGTACCTTCTCGTCATACACGATGCGAGGCCGGATCTCTGGGGCCTGGTAGCCGGGAGTGCCCTCTACGCCGAGGGCGCCCTCGTGGAACGACTGCCGGGAGATGCCATAGTCGGACAGCTTGATGTTGATGTGCTCCTTGACGTCCAGGGACCAGACCAGGATGTTGTCTGACTTCAGGTCACAGAAGATGACGTTTTTCTTGTGCAGGTAGGCCAGGCCAGAAGCTATCTGGTAGGCTACCTTTTGGGTGAGCATGTGTCCCAGGGGCATAAAGGAGGAATCTTGGCAAAGAAAACATATCAAACTATGATCATAACAACCCTATTTTCTTACCTCTTTCTTCCCCAATATTTTATATTCTACGGATGCATTCTCATCGTTCTCCAGGCTGGATGCCAGAGGAGACAGAGGATGACCTTCTTAAGATTATTTAGGTTAGAAATGCTTGTTGTGAGTGCTTCATTCATGGTATCACATGCCTGCAGTGGTTGGTGTTTTCACTAAAAAAAGCCAGGATTCAAACTTCCTAGAGTTCACCTCAGGCCAAGACTGCTATAATGTCAAGGAGTGAGTTGCAGGTATAAGAACTTCATTAAAAAAAAAAATCTCTTCCATTGAGGGAGAAATAATTAATTTTAACTGATTAATTTTAATTGCATTTCTCCTTCCTGAGTTAAAAGATGGCTATCTCTTTCCCTCTGACAGTTCTCTGGAATTTAGTTACCCATTTCTTAGGGTAAGTGTTCTAAAGTTCTGTTAAAAAAATAAGGTAGGCTAAAATTGACCGCAGGGCCTCAAATGTTTAACCGTGGTGGATCGACACGGTGCCCTGAGGGCAGAGAGAGGCTTGAGCGGCCCTGGCTTCCCAGGCTCTGCTACTCGGGGCTCCCAGGGCTGCCTCTTTTGATGGTCTCACTGCCCTCCAAGGGGGCCTATTACCTCCTTTTAAGGAAGAGTAAATGAAGCAACTCCCCAGACTATGGCAGAGAGCCTGCACTCAGAACACAGTTCTGTCTGGCTCTAAATGGAGTGCTCCTCCAGCCGTGCCAACGCCGCTGCCCGGCACTCAGGCCTGCAGAAGCTCTCCTGTTGCCACCGGGCGTAGCACATGAGACTCAGGCAGCTGTGCTCGGCCCTAGCTGGCTCCCTGGGCCCTGTGCTGCCCGTCACGGGCCCTTGGGCCTCCCAGAGGCTGGACCGGGCCAGGCACTGGGCAGCCCTCCGTGGAAGATTCTAGGTGCAGCACGTACCTCTGGCGTTCTCGGACAGCACGGTGTTGAGGCTGCCCAGCGGGGCGAGCTCCAGCGCGAAGCAGAGCGGGTGGACGCTGATGCCGATGAGCGACACGATGCAGGGGTGCTGCAGGGCGTGCAGCATGCTGGCCTCCTGCCGGAACTCCGAGAAGTTCCTCATGGCGTCAGTGGCCCGCAGGTGCCTCAGCATGGTATCTGCAGGGAGAGCTCGGCCATCAGCGCCGCCCGGGGTGGGGGCCCCGCCAGGCTTGGAGCTGCCTCCCAGGGATTCCCTGGGCTGGCCAGGGCCAGGACTTGCATCTCCAGGGGCTGCAGTATCGTCATCCAGAATTGGGCGCCAAATGGGGGCACTCCTGAGGCATCCAGGCTGGTAGCAGGCCCCCTCCTCGAGTGCTGCACTCGGCATTCTGGACCCTCTGATGGAGGGCCGCACACCCCCACCCTCACCCACTCTGCGGGCCCCCCCACAGCCTGCTGTTCACCGCCTAAGGCTCTCAGCTGCATCTTATTCCAAACCTGCATCCCTGAGGGTCACCCAGAGCCGGGCAAGTAACCAAGCCCCCGCCGCTCATCTGCAAGGATGCTGGGGTCACGGCTGCTCACCTTACCCCTGCCAGAAGCCAGGGCTGTGGAAGGCAGAGCGGACTACCGCCTTCTTCTCAGCCAGAAGGAAAACCACAGGGTGGTCACAGGCCTATGAGAGGTCATCTCAGGCCAAAGAAGGAACGAATAGGAGCAGTGGTGGGCTCTGCTATAACGTTCTCCCAATGACCCCGCAATGCATCCCACATGGAAGGTGTTTGCCTGAGTCCCCTTGAGGGATCTTTTCCACCCATCGGTCCCCCACCAGGCTGTGGCCAGCCCTGAGGTCACTGAGTAGTATCCACCCGGTCCTGCTTGTCCTCTTGGGTTCCGATCTGTCCCTCCCCTGTTCAGATTTTAAAATCAGGAATCACTGGACATGGAAGTTAAAACAGCAGAAAGAAAATCTTGGCAGTAAAATGGATTAGTTGTGCCAGATGTATGTGTGTGCCAGACAAATTTTTTTTGAGTGTAAAAGTTGTTTTTCACATTGGGCCTTTAAACCATTAATAATGTATTTTTGACTATGGCTGAAGTCTCTGCCCCAGTTTAGTGAACAGCCAGCCTTTCTCTTGACTTCCAATGTTACCTGTGTCATGTGCCAGCCTCTCGCACATATGCAGGTTCTCTCTGCTCCCGACAGGCCCAGCCGAGCCCAGGAGTGCCCTGCCCTGATGCCCCGAGCCTGGTAAGTCAGGATGTTTGCTGGGCTAGCCTCTCCTCTTTGTCTTCCATTGTGGAGTTTTCCTGGCTGTTCTTGGGTGTTTGTCATTTCACATGCATTTTCTTTTTCTTTCAATTTTAACTTATTTATTAGGCCCTGCCTCACAGCACGCAGGATCTTAGTTCCCCGACTGGGGATAGAATCCCTGCCCGCTACAGTGGAAACACAAAGTCTTAACCACTGGACCACCAGGGAAGTTTCCACGTGAATTTTAGAATCAGTCAGGTTTCTCTCTCTCTCTCTCCTACACACACACACTGCTGGAATATAGATGAGAACTAAATTGAATGATATCTGTTTGTCGATACCTTGTGGCTTAATGGCTGCCATGGAAGGTGCTGTCTAACAGGTCATTGTTGCCAAATTTGATGTTGAGCTCACATCTAGCGACTTGACCAAACTCTTACTGTCTCTGACACTTGTTGGTAGTCTCTTGGGTTCACATTCTCTTCACATGTCTACAGTTTTGTCTCTTCCTTTCTAATCTGTTTCTTCATATCTGTTCCACGATTCTAATTTTTCTACCAAGACTGTAAATTCCTTTCGTGATCATGACGATAACCATGCTGAGCCAGGGGCCAAGAGAAATGCAACACCCAGCGGCTGGAAGGTAGAAGGCCTCCACATGCTCGCCTTCGGTGGGCTCTGGAACACCTCCGAGCTGCACACGATATGTGGACAAGGGCGGGAGGGGAGGGGGTGAGGGAGAAGCTGCCCATGATGGCTTCCCAATCCATTCATTTGGAGAGCCCACCATCCTTCCCATAGTAGCTGCATCATTGGGGGGGGGGCCCAGGGTGAGGGGTCCGCTTGAGGTCTGACCGTGTGCCCATCATGTGGGCACTGTGCTGGACATGCAACAGATGGAAATTGTAAGGACTGCCCATGCTCTTGGGGGCTCATGTCAGATAAGAAAGTCACCCCCGAAAGCAATTTCTAGGCCGTGCTCAGCCTGATCCTCAGTCTTGGCCCACGTCTCACCAGGCATAAAGCAGGACCACCCGCGGGGCCCACACTGGCGTCTCTCCCCTCCTCCGCTGCTTGTGTGGCCTCGGGCATCTAAGGTGGTACAGGTTTGGACCAAGGGAAGACATGTCTGAAAAGAAACGCCCCAGGGCCCTGTTTACCTGCAGGGGCATTTGCAAAGTTCTTGAATTTCTTGATCTGGAATCGCTTCACAGCCACAGGCTGGCCTTGGTACTTGGCCCGGTAGATGACGGTGCCACTCCCGCCTTGGCCCAGGACAGCGCTCTCATCCTCACTGTGCTCTAGCTTGCTGTTCTCCAAGAAGAGCCTGCCAGAAACACCGTGTGTGTGCTGGGGGTATCGGAACAGACGTCCTCCTGCCCCATGGTCCCCCCAGAGACCCCCGCTGAAGCCAGAGGCGAGTCCTGGGCTGGGCTGGCGCGAGAATGTGCTCGGCTGTCAGTTCTCACTGAGCAAAGTCAGGGTTCAAAGCCCCCTGGTGGGGAGTCAGACAGATCTGAGATAAATCCCAGCCCTGGGTAGGTCACTTAGCCTCAACAAGCCTTGGTCTCCTCTGGAAAGTGGATTCATAACAGGAATGGTTTTAGAGGTGGGAATGTTGACTGGTATAGGATGAAGCCTCTGAAGGTGGTGGACACAGAAAAAGAATTCCTGTGGACCTTTTCCTCCAGAAGGCTCAATGCTTTGAGAGCTAGTATTTATTGGAAATTGCATTTTATTTACTGCTAGGTTAGTTGTTTTACTTCTTACTATTAAGCCAGTATATAAATGCCTTATAAATTTTAAGCCAGTATATAAATTATATAAATGGCCATACAGAGCTTCTGGTCAGTGTGGCTAGTGTCCCCACAACTGATGGCCAGCATTTCACCCAAAGGCAGGGATTTCAGACCTTCCCACCTGTTGGTATGTAATCCTAGGTAAAAGGGAGACTTCTGTTGCAAGTACTGCAAGTCACTCCTGGGAGGGAGGGAAAAGGGGTGGGGGCAGGGAGGAAGGAAGGTGGCGGGCGAGCACCCCATGTCCTTCCATCTCAGGGTCCCCAGGTCTTTCTTCTCAGCTACCTCTGCCAGGTGCCTCCATCAGAGCTCTCCTGACTGAACAGACCAGCCCCTTCTGCCCCCCGTCACCACGCAGTCTTGCCCACGCCTTCCAGGAATAGGCTGTGCAGCAGCTAAGTCTCTGCACAGCTGGACCCCATCACACTCCAGGCAGATGCAGCCTTACCCACTGTAGACCTTAGTGACACAGCTGAAGATGAACTGGGCTGTTCTCTAAATGCCCGCCCCAAAACCACCTGCTCAGGAAGTGCAGGTCCTCGGGAGTCTTCCCTGAGACAGGGAACAGTGGGGATGCTGGAGCTCCCTCAGGGCCTTCTGTCAGAACTCCTAAACAGGGACACAGGACAAGGCTCTGTGGGGCCAGACGGTCCCTGCCTGCACCTGCCCAAACTCCCAGCTGGGGAGTGTGAAGCTGTGAGGTCATGGTGGGACATCGGCCCAAGTTTCCAGAGTGTCTCTGCTGAATTGTGAATCCTGTTCAGACTCTTGGGTTTTTCAACTCCCAGCCAAGTACTTTGGTTTAAGAACCATGCTACAGCTTATACAGTAGATTCCAGAGCCCAGGTTCATTGGGGGCATAAAACATAGAAGGGTTCAGCAAATAAATGAAAATGCTAAAATTTGGGGCTGCTAATTGGGCACCCCATCATGAAATTTGATTCATACATATATAAAACTCTGTATGTGGTCTCTGAGAAGTGATGACCCTCACGTTAAAGATCTAGGAATAAAGGAAAATTATTTCACAGAACAGTAGTATTTAATTTTCATTTCCACCAATGAGGTAACTGGGGAATATGAAAAAAAACCATGGGGGGAAATTTCTCCAATGTAGGAAGTGATTTCTTAGTTTAATAGACTCATCCAGAAGCATGTTTTGGAGTCACAGTTCTGCAGTATCAGAGTACTCTACATCCACTTTCTTGGGTCAGGGAAGCAATTTGGAAAAAATGATACAAATATTCTTACACTCCCAAGTTTAATTTTCTTTAAAGAAATCAGATGAAACAATTCTTTGAATAAGAAAACAACTCCAAAACATTCCAAAAATACCGCTAACCACCAAGGTCAAATTGTTTCCAGGGAGACCAAATCATGGCTTCTGGTTTCCATGACTACTTGGATTCTGTGATGGCTTCCTATAGGATGGGACCACAAAATGTTTTTTTTTTTCTCCAGCACTATCTCCCCAGTTATTATCTTAGATTAGTACAGGTAGACTCATCTTTAGGAACAGATTCACGGGATCTAAATGCTCAGCCCCAGAACAGCAAGTAAGGAGTCATCATTTGCCAAGAAAGGAAAAGGAGGTGGTAGGTCAGGGAGCACTACCTTCCTATTCCTTGATCTGGCAGCATCGAGGCCTACCTGGCCGGGAAGTCGGTCATGAACAGCTCGGGGACCAGCTCCTGCAGAGGCACCGGGAGGTCTGGATGCCTAGGGCAGGAGATGAAGTCCCACTCGATGGCTGTCAGCACGCAGTCCTCCATGTCAAAGTACTGCACGTCCTCTGGCCTCTCCCTGGGGCTGCTGTGCTGAGCCCAGCAGGCCTCGCAGACTGGGCAGGGCACACACTGCTCCATCAGCGGGGTCCCGTCACTCTCCGTGGCTGTCAGGGCTGGGCGGGCAAAGCGGGCGTCAGCTCACCCGAAGGCAGCTGCAGGTGGGCCCCCGAGGAGCGTCTGCACCCCCTGGCTGGGTGGGCCTTTCACAAGAGGGGGCTCTGTCTACCCTGGCCTGAACCTCCAGGAGAGCCTGAAATGTGACTGCCACACTCTGGTTCCTTTTTGGAGAGCACTAACCTCAATCCTAAAAGACACTCGCAGGGAGAGGCCAGGGATGCACTGGACAATCGCCAAGGGGTGCAGACCCTGAGCCAGCTGGCTGAGGAGGGGCTGAGAGTTTGGGGATCCCTGTGCAGGACGCTGCAGGCCAGGTCTGAGCTACACCACACTCAAATGACCAAGCCACAGTCAGTAAGGAGCTGTTCTTAAAATTACCTTCTCTTAGGCCCCTTTCTACGCCCTTTCTCCTTGTAGGTCACTGTTCCTGTCAACACCCAAAGGACACCAGATCCCAGCGTCCAGACCATGTCCAGCCCTGTCTCTTCAGTGTTTCCAGTGATGCTCTCCTGGGAGGCCAGCTCAGGAGGCGAGAGGACTGGCCAGAGCGGGTGCTCAGATCTCAGAGCGCTCTCTGTTCCCTTGGTCTCTAGCCTTCCAGCGCTCACAGGGAAGAAGTGGCCTGGTTTTGCTCAAATGGCCTCCTCCATGTAGGATATCCCACGGTGGGTTTGTCTCCAGTTCGGTAACAAAACAAACAGAGGACCTCAACAGCTCTACTTCAAAAAGTATTTTCTTTGGGTGGACTGTCAGTGAAGAAACTGATCAAAGGGGCTTGAAAGGGCTCCGTGGGTGGCTGATCACTGCTGGGACTTGGGGGTTTGGGGTAGGCATGGAAGGAGAATGGGGGCTCTTGGCAGCTGTTTGTGGTGCCTTTCCTCCCACCCCTGCACAAGGGCAGTTTCGGGCTCCCCTCTGGATTTCAGCAGCTTTGTCCTCACCATGTAAACAAGACCATGTGAGGCTCCTATTGACGGTCCTTCTAGACCACGCATGGTACACGGGGCATTCTTCCTCCATGCTGCGGTGCCAGGGCCCAGGTACCACCTCCAGGTCCACGTCTTCCCCCTGGCACCTCCACCTATGTCTGCAGCTGGACCCCCCAGGGCTCAGGACTCCACCAGAGGGCTGCTAGGACCCCTCTGGCTTCCTTAGGCTGAATCCCAGTGGGATTTCTGTTCCCCAAATGAGCCCCAACCCAATTTATAAAGAAATACTACCATGAGCCAAGGCCTGGTTCAAGAATGCTTTCTTACCGGGAAACCACTGATCAATCAGGGAGTTGACATGGTCTGTGATGAAAGCCATTGCTGAGAAGTCCCTTATTTCTGATTGGCACATGATTTTTATTCCTCCACTTTTTTTCTTTTTCCAGTTCACATCCGAGGATTCCACACTGCAACCCAGAAACAAAAAGAGGTCGATTGCCACTGGCTGTGAGGGGCCCTGGGATAACCTCTTCGCGTCCACGGTGAGGGTATAACTCCCAGGAGACCGCTGCCCCGGGTTGGGAGGTCCTGAGTCCGTGTACTTGTGCGCATGGCCCTGCCTTGTCCCCCTGCTGCCCCCAAATGGTGAGGTGGACACGAGGACTTCGCCATAAGGGGTGCTCAGGCTGAGCTCTGAGCCTTAGATGTGACCTTGGGGAAGGGTTTCCCATTTGAGCCACAGGGTCTTCGTCCACCTAGTGATGACTGTTTGCTTTAATCGGGAACATTACCTGACAGCCCCAGGCACCAAGCATGGCCCAAATCCCAAATCAAGCCCTCACAATAGTCACTTTCCCCTCTCCCCAACTCTTTTCACAGAGCTGAAAAATATTTTGAAAAACTCACTTAAAGTATGAAATTATCTTGTATGTACTAAATTAAACCTGATTAAAAATCAGTTATTAGCCTGTTGAGCCAACTTTTCCTCTCCCTCTCTCTCTCTCTTCCCCACCACCAAAAAAAAAAAAAAAAAAGGAACAAGAGAGAGAATAGGAAAAATGTACTGTTGGGTATCACAGGATGTTGTCTGGGGACCAGTGTCTTCCCCTGGGGCACCTGCTCTTGCATGGGGTGGAGGGGTGTATGGGATGGCTGTGAGGCTTCTGAGGACCCCCCCTCAGTGACTAGGGTGCTGGGTGCGCCAACCCTGAGCTTAGGTGCCGCCCACCTCCCTCCCACTGGGGCTCGGTCCCCACACCCTCCCTGGCCTTTCCTGTTCTGTCAGGGGAGAGGAGGAGGCATGAGGAGACGGGGACCCTCTTGGATGTTTGCTAGGGGGCCTTCCTACTTCCAGCAAGCTTCCATGGTGAGCGGCCCTTGGGAACGGACACACACCTACCTGAGGTGGCCCCCATCAAATGTGACCACGGAGGCCCAGTCAGGTGAGCCCCCTCATCCACCTACCTGAGGTGGCCCCCATCAAACGTGACCACGGAGGCCGAGTCAGGTAAGCCCCCTCACGCACCTACCTGAGGTGGCCCCCATCAAACGTGACCACGGAGGCCTAGTCAGGTAAGCCCCCTCACGCACCTACCTGAGGTGGCCCCCATCAAACGTGACCACGGAGGCCTAGTCAGGTAAGCCCCCTCACCCACCTACCTGAGGTGGCCCCCATCAAACGTGACCACGGAGGCCTAGTCAGGTAAGCCCCCTCACCCACCTACCTGAGGTGGCCCCCATCAAACGTGACCACGGAGGCCTAGTCAGGTAAGCCCCCTCACGCACCTACCTGAGGTGGCCCCCATCAAACGTGACCACGGAGGCCGAGTCAGGTGAGCCCCCTCATCCACCTACCTGAGGTAGCCCCCATCAAACGTGACCATGGAGGCCGAGTCAGGTAAGCCCCCTCACGCACCTACCTGAGGTGGCCCCCATCAAACGTGACCACAGAGGCCTAGTCAGGTGAGCCTCCTCACGCACCTACCTGAGGTAGCCCCCATCAAACGTGACCAGGAGCCCTTCCTGCCAATAGATGGTCTGGTTCCTTTTCACTCTGAATGTGCTGCAACGATTTCTCTGGTTTCCTGTGAAACTATAGATGGTGACTTTCCTGTGCCTACTCTTAGTATTCTTCCTGTTCTCAAACAGCTGAAAGACAGAGAAAAGACCCTGCTTCAGTATTCTGGGCTCCGTGCTGGCCCTGGGCAGAGCTGTGAGGAGGCTGGCTTGGCCCCATCTGGACAAAGGACACAGCCTGTCTTCCCACCAGCGGGGCCTCCGCACCCTCATGATGCTGCCAAAAGAAATGCTGCATCATCTGAAGGAGTCTCCAGGATACTCTGGGAACACATTTTCCTTAAAACACCGAAAACAGGCCTTTCTTTTCCCTCCCTGATTTTATAAGCAAAAAGTTACCTCAGAAAATTTGGAAAATACAGAGAAATATGAGAGAAAATAAAATACCAGTTTAACACAAAGGTCATGAAAATTTTGGTGTACCTTATTCTAGGTTTTTTCCTATCTATCTGTAATGTTTATAAAACAGCTGAGGCCATATTTTGTAACTTTGCATTTCTAAATTTCTTATTGTGTGTACTTTTAAAAACTTTGCTGCTCCTGTCTGATTAGAAACTCATAAAATTCATTTTTCTAAATCTCAGTATTTTATTAAGTAATTTGTTGAGTCATTCTCTTGTTTGGACTTTTAGGTTGGTTCCAGTCTTCTGCTCTTCTGGATAAGCCAAATGAACGTGAAAAAGCACAGAGCTTTCTCTGATTTCAAATGACTGCTGTAGTTCAGATTTATAGCGGTAGGATTACTGGGTCAAAGGGCTTGAAGGTCTTCAGGCTCTGGATTCCTAGTGATGAATCGCTTCCAGGGTGACTAAGCTGTACCTCCACTCACCATGACGTGTGAACTTCCCTGATTGTGGGGCTGGCTGTCAGCTCTGCTAATTTGACAGGTGAAAAGCAGTATATTATCCATGCTTGAATCTGCATTCCTTCGATTACTTCTGAGACTGAATTCTGAGTGCGGGATGCTGCTGTGAAGGGCGCCCACCCAGCCAGCTACTGAGCCCCCTTGGGAGTTCAGGCCTCACACGATGCTGTGCTGGGGTGGCCTCCCACTTAGAACACGGCAGGAAGCAGAGTTCAAAGGGAGGCAGGGTGACCGAGCGAGCGGGAACACTGGGAGAGCCGGCCCTGCGCCCACTCCTTCCGAACATCAGCGCATGCAACTGGGTTGCTAACAAGCCTCTTTCCTGCTAATATGAGCTCTGAGACGTTTTGGTACTTTCAGGCTCTTGCATTTACTTTTGAAAATTTCAGTAAAATGGGAAGATCAAAGAATATCTCTATTTAATAGGCAGGAAGTTTAAGTCCATAAGGGCCTTATAACTCGAACACAGCAAAAGCAAACTCATACTGAGTTTACTGTCAATTATTCAACAATCCTGGCTTGTGTCAGATGTTCTCACATGGCGAAGTAGGTTGGAATCCTCTGGAAGGCTGAGGAACAGAGCCCTGAGTTCTAAGCTGCTGTTTCTGATGCAGCAGGTTTGGAGCAGGCCTGAGGGCTTCCCTGATAGCTCAATTGGTAAAGAATCTGCCTGCAGTGCAGAAGACCCTGGTTTGACTCCTGGGTTGGGAAGATCCCCTGGAGAAGGGAAAGGCTACCCACTCCAGTATTGTGGCCTGGAGAATTCCATGGACTGTATAGTCTATGGGGTCGCAAAGAGTCGGACACAACTGAGTGACTTTCAATACAGATTCACTTTGAGAATCTGGACTTCTAACAAGTTCCCAAGGGAGGCTGATTCAGCTGGCCCAGGAACCCCACTTTGAGAATCACTGCTCTGGCCAACTACCACTTCTGTATTATTGTCCTGCACGAAATGAATATTGACTGATAGCCAAGGTTTCCTCCAACAACCCCAGGTGAACTCACAGAAAAGAACACCTTTGGTTAGGTCTTTACTCCTCCCAGACCAAGTCAAAGTTCTATGCCAGTGGTTCTCAAGTAGACTCACCTGGAGAGCTTTAAACAACGATCCCCGTGAGCCACACCCACAGATTCTGACTTGTCGGTCTGTGTCTATTAAGAGCTCCCCAGGGGGGTTCAGTCACAACCTGAAGGATTCTCCTGGCGTCATCCCTGACCAGCAGCATATTCAAGGTCAGTGTTTGAGTCCCGGTCCACAGCCACAGAGCCAGGGAATGTGGATGTCGGTAAGATAGGAACCTCTGCTCCTTATGGGAGAGTCTGTGCAAGCCAGCTAAGGTGCTGATTTGGCATTCACAGAATGACTCAAGTGGGTCTGTGGCCCACAGGTGAGAAGGCAGCCACACTATACCAGCCTCCAGACCCTAAGCCAGCAGTTCTGCTGCAGGAAAGGGTCTTCAGACAGGCTCCTCCAGCAAAGGGTATCTCCCTCGCCCCTCACTCCCACCAGGGCATAGCTGCAGGTGCTTGGCCTACCAGCAAATATTGCCCTTTGCAGAAAATGCAACTACCTGGAGGTCCATCTCAGCCAAGCTGATCAGCATCCGCGCTATAAACCTTTGCCAGAAGCCAACTGGAACGAAGCTCATCTTAAACACTCTCTGAATGGTGTTGGCTGTGGGGTGCCGCATGCCGTGGGTGTCCAGGCCGGGTTTGGATGGAAGGAGATGTGGCAGGAGATAGCTGAAACAGCAAAGGGGGCTGGTGAGTGGGGGCCTGAGCCCTGCGGTGGGGCTCTGACCCCCGCAGACAGCCTGGCCTGGGGCAGGCTCTGCTGAAGGCTCAGGTTGCCTGATGCCTTCCTCCCAGGGCCTTTGGAGTCATTTTTTAGAAAGAGGGGGTAGTTCATATGGTGAGCATAAATGCTCCAAGAGAAAAAAAAGATAGGCATAGTTAATCTGTTTAAGTCTCTAAGATAGAGACTAGAACACGGCTAAGGGAAGACGTGAAAACATCTGTGGTCATAAACACAGACAAGAAATCACAGTCGATTCTCTGTAAACCGGGTTGCGACTGGGGAGTCACTTAAAATTAACTTCAGATGGTGAAGGAAAAACAAATACAGCTGCACAGTTCCGAGGACAAGACACTGGGGTCAGAGAAACGTCTCTGGCCTTAGATTTATTGTTCTTGGCCAGTTGAGACAACACAATTACCCTGAAATTTCGAACGAGGCTCTTTGTGCAAAAGAATGATATTTTATAAGAGTACTGTTACTCATAAAAGCACTGAATCACAGGGCCAGTGAGCTGTTCATGACTGTGATCATTTGCAAAAAGCTGAAACAAGGGAGGTCCCTCCAATAATTTCCTGAAAATCAGTATCTTCTGTGTGTCCTGGAGGAGCTAAGGTGGCCTTGGGCAGAGCCTTGGGTGTGTCCTTAAAGGTTTGCCCTCAGTTCCCCTAATCCTCTAAAATTCCATCAGTTTAGGTCCTATAGGACTTTCTGAAAGGAGATCCCAAAATCACTGTAGAAGGAAAATTCAAAGACAGCCTGATGCTGGAGTACCCAGGATGTCTTCAGCACATGGCTTAATCCCATCGCCATTCTGCTTTCTTGACACGGGAAGAGTGAGGATGCCAGCCTTGCAGGGTTAGAGAAGGATGGACGGTGGCTGTGTAGGTAAGGTCCAAAGGGGACAGATGGTGAGGTCCAAACGGGACAGATGGTGAGGTTTCAGTCCTTTTCAGCCATCACAGGTCTTGGCCCAAAGGACCTTGTCAATGACCCCAGCTAGAGTGCCTCTCTCCACAGCCAGGAATTCTCTGGCAGAAGCCTTTGAGTTTCGAGAAGTCCTTCTTTATCTCTCTGACCTCAAACAGGAGGCCCTTGTCAACGCCCAGGGAGATCTAGCCTGCTTCTCCTGCCTACATCTTGCTCAGCTCGGGCCCGTGGGACCCCCTCCACGGCTGTGCCCTGGGGCTTCCTGATTCTATATGGCTGGCATGTCCTGAGGAAGGGGGCACACTCTGTACCCAGGTGCCCCAGGACGCAGCACACACAGCAGGTGTTCAATATTTTTGAAGGTGCAGGCGACTTAAAAGCGAGCATGGTAAGTGAAGAGGTTTAAACTGATTGGCAAAGGAAGCCATTCTCTAAGTGAGCGGAGCCCTGGGCGAAACCCCTGGCACCGGGTTGAGAGCAACCACTAACAGGGCAGGGCTGTCCTGGGGCGTGAGCTCGGAAAACTAAGAGGCGAGTTCTTCACGTGCCTGCTGACCATAAAGCCATGAAGACCTGGGCACTGCACGGGGTTTGCACCACGGCGGGGCCGGGTCATGATATGTCCCCGAGCCTGTTTCAGCAGTTGGGTGGGAGCCTTCCCTGAGGGCTGAGAGCCAGAGCATCCCCACCTGGAAGAAGCACAAACACTCAGAAGTGCAGAGAGGTTTAGAAACACCCTGAAGGTTTTCCCAGGGACTGCAGGTTGAAAGCCACACTCTAAAAGGAGCAGCAAATGCCTTTGTTCTCATTGACCATATAAAAGCTTATGGTGCAAAGAGCTGAAACTCCTTGTCTCTGGGGTACAAGGGACCCATTATACCCACACTTAGAGGTAGGTATAATGCTCAGACACCCCTGACTTTAGATGGAACTAGACACCACTGGCCATGAGTGCTTAATGCAAAGATAGTAACAATATCAGCACCGATAATCCCTGATGCCCCTGGAGCTCAGAGGTACAGGAGATACAGTTCACATGTACTCTCTGATTTAATCCTCACATCAACTATAATACTAGTAGGTGATATTATTTCCATTTTACATATGAGGAAAAAAAGAGGCAGTTGCTTTTACAGAGGGAGAATATTTCCACATTCCTCTAACCTGTTGATAAAATAATCAGAAAACTTAAATTCCGGCGGTGCTGTAAACGCACAGGCTGCTTTACCAGGAGCTAAAGTCAAGGACACACCTGGGCCAGGACATGAGGGGTCATGTAGATTCTTAATTCCTCTTTGGGGTTTCTCTTTTTAGGACTCACTCTAGCTCCCTATGGGGTTGAAGCAGGAAGGACTGCTTATAGTCATTAGACCAAGTGGAAATCTAGGTGGGACCTCAGGCAGAGACGGCCCAGAGTTGGCTCCCAAGAGACCCAGTCTGTGCGGATGGAATTGTTTAGCTGGCCAGACAGGGGCCAGGCCAGCCGCCTGAGAGTCCAGAGGATGTTCCCCCAGAGCTCCGGGGTTAAGGGGCTGGGTGGTGCTCTGTTCTACGACAGGCATCAAAAGGGCCTGGGGATTTGGCATCCTGGCCACTGCCTCACGGCCAACATCAGCATCAGACCCAGGAAATGGCCAAAACTGAAGTTAGAGCGAGGAGGCCCTGAGAACCAAGCCAAAGCGTCATTGGGTTGAATCCACATGCCCCTCGAGTCCCTGCCCTCCCTGCATTTTGAAACTGGGCTGTATAGTTAGCATGCATACTTTTGTACCTACTCCATTTTTATTCATCAAATAACTAATCAACCACCCAAAGCATGAACTCTCCAGTTACTTCTAAGGTCCATTGCCATGCTTGCATGTTTTCCTACACCTTTCCAATAAATGGATTTCTTTGAACCCCCTGACTAGACACACCCGAGGCACAGAGAGGGGTGGCCAGCTTGGGGGCCGGCTGAGCCCGACAACCCTGCCCCAGCCCAGGCAGGCAGGCCACTGCGAGGGCCCATCCTTGGAAACCGTGTCCAATCATCAGGGGCCCTGGCCCTGGCCCTAACTCCTTCCTGCGGGAAGCGACCTGCTCGGCCCCATCCGCAGCCTCACCTGTCATTGGCGACAGGCAGGGCGATCTCAAATTTGGCCAGGAACTGGAAATACTGCTCTTCTGTCTGCTTCGTGAAGCCAGTGCCAACCAGTAGCATCCGAAGGTCCTCTGCCCTGATCACACCGTTCTTGGCCACCGACCGAGAGCCCTTGATGTTGAAGATCCTCTGCAGACATTCGGACAACCAGATGGGGTCGAGGAAGTAGAGGTTCCTCAGGCCGTGGCTGGTGTCCGGGAAGTGCAGCAGGGAGCCCGTCTCAATGAGAAAGCTGATGGCTGCCCGGGGAGGGGAGGAGGGAGAAGTATCAAACAAAGGGCAGAAGGGGCTCTGGGTGGCCTCCTCCTAGGGGTCCAGGCCACAGATCCTTCTTAGGAAGCAGCAGTGCTCCCAACACATGGGGCCCTTGGCAGCAGTCAGCTGCATCCTCACATGTTCTCAAGAGGCCGGCGTACTACTGACTTCCATAATTGATGCATTCCACCTGTGCAAATCTGCTCACGTGTTAAAATGGACTTGAGACCCCAAATCAATAGCTGAAGTCTTTGCCGTCCTTTGCAAATGCGCACAGAGCAGTGAAAAGTCCAGGTGTCCCTCCCCAGGAACCCACCATGGCTATGCCTGCCGGTGCCCAGCTGAGCCCTGCTCTGCCCGCCCACCTGACTGCAGGTCCTCGTAATCCTGGATGTCGCTGCCAGGCATCTGGTCCACCAGTTGCTCCAGCTGCCTGTCTGTCAGGTACTGCACGTCGTCACTCAGGCTGCGGCGCTGCTGCTCCGCCAGCACGGCCTCCTGGAGGCTCAAGTAGCTCCTGGGGATCTGGGGCGGGAGGACAAGGATGGGCCCTCAGGGCTCAGGGACGTCTGTCCGCCTCCTGAGCACTGGGCAGGCGGGCTGTCTCTGCCACGGCCCCCCCCCCTCCCCTAGAAACCACTCACACAGGGGCCACAGAGCCAACCACAGCATGCACAGCGGTGTGCTTCAGGGCAGGCAGGGAGAGGCAGGTGCGGACGCCCTGACAGGTGGAGAATGGGCCCTTCTGGCTTCCAGGGGTAAGGGGGACCCACCAGCCTCCCCGCTTCCAGGGGTGAGGTGTACCCACCAGCCTCCCCGCTTCTGGGGGTGAGGGGGACCCACCAGCCTGCCAGCTTCCAGGGGGTGAGGGGGACCCACCAGCCTCCCAGCTTCTGGGGGTGAGGGGAACCCACCAGCTCCCGGCTTCTGGGGGTGAGGGGGACCCACCAGCCTCCCCGCTTCTGGGGGTGAGGGGGACCCACCAGCCTCCCAGCTTCTGGGGGTGAGGGGGACCCACCAGCCTCCCGGCAAGTCGCTGACAGCCGATGGTACTGCCCACGTCCTTCATGCTGCACGTGACCTGGAAAATGAGCTGCCGCAGCCCTTCCTGACCTTCCAGGCTTTTACAGGAGAGCTCGCTGTGGGTACAAAAAGGAAGTGTGTGCACTCACCACACCCCACCCTCTGACCAGCATGGCAGGGTCTCTGTTTGCCCAAAGGCTCCATCCCACATGCTGGCAAGTTGAGAAAGCTCATGACAGACACACAGAAACTTACTGAGGCCTGGTGCGGTACAGGTGCCTCGGTCAGTGTGCCAGTCTTTCCAGTGTGCCCATGCCACCCCCACGCCCCCGCAGCACCCTCGTCCATCCCAGCCTCTCTAGACCACTCGGACCTAACAGGAGGACCAGGGCCACGCCTGGGGTCTGTTCTTGCTCAGTGATCATCAATGTGGTGGGTGGTGTTTGAGCTTCTGTCTCCTGGTGCCACCTGGGCTCCGCGCATGGCGCTGAGCCTGGCGGAAGGGAGACCCGGACAGCGTTCCGGGACAGAAGTTCAGACAGCGTCTCCGGGCCCCACCGTGCAGGTCCTCAGGCAGCGCCTCACCTTCCCCGGGCCCAGCTGCCACACTTCACCCTGGACGGGGCCCCAGAGGAGCAAAGCCCCCATTCAGGAGCCCCCTGTGGGCAGGGCAGCTGCCTCTGGAGGGACGGACGGTGAGGGGCAGGGGGCCACAGCCCTGAGAGGCTGGGCGCTCAGGACGCCCTCTGTGGGCGCGGGACACTCACTGCAGGTGTTTGCACGTGATGTCCGGGAAGCCGGTGGCCCTGGACCCAGAGGGCGAGCGGCAGAGGGCCAGCACGTAGGCGCGCAGGGTGGCGATCCTCTCCACGCGGAATTTGGTTTCAATTAAGTCCAGGTGTGTTCCCACCACCAGCACCACGGCGTTTGGGGCCTTGGCCTGCAAGGGAGAGCCCGGGCTGAGGACAGAAAGTCCCCTGGGCGGCGGTGTGTCAACCCTGGATGCCCAAGTCCCTCAGCTGTTGCCCCGCCACAGCCCGCACTCTCTGTAACTTTGAGGGCCTGCTTTAAACCGGGGTCTGTGTGAGTGCCCACGGCTCCTCCCTGGGGTCTCTCTGATCCCTTCAGACCGCACCCCACCTCCTGGCCCACATCACCGTTCCACTGCAGGAAAAGGGTCCAAGAGGCACGGCTCTCCCACCCAAGGAAGCAGCAAAGGACAAGGGCACCGCTCCTCTGCAGTGGAGGAGGGCAGAGGCCGTGTTTCACGGGGATCTGTGATCCTGGCGCCTCCCTGACCGTGCAGCCAAGCGCACCCTGGGTCTCCCTACCTGTCTTCTGTGTCCCCACCCCACCCCTGAGGAGTCTTGAGGACTGAAGGCTGGAGGGCGGGGGCCCCCTCACCTCGATGTTGAGAAGCCAGAACTGAAGGCTGGCCACGGCCTCCTCCCCCAGCGCCAGGTTCCAGACCACCACGTACAGGGCCTTGTCCGTGAAGAAGCACTGGTTGACCGTGGCCATACTGGCGGGGCCGCCGATGTCCCAGACGGTGAACTCCACGGACTCAACCTACTTGAGCAGCAGGGCAGCGACAGGGAGACGTTTCAGCAACCAGGGCGTTAGCCACTCCCACTGAGAGAAGGGATCCCTCAGCATGTGGCACATGGGGGTCTGGAAAAGGCACAGCGTGGGAAAGCACGGCCTGCTCTGGGGCTTGTCTCAGGGAGCAGCCCCTGAGGGAGGGGAGGGGCTCCAGCAGCCCCGAGGCGGGCTCTGGGGGGTTCTATCTCCGGCTGCGGGAGTGGAGGGGGCCCGCACAGCCGCTCCCTCGGGCGGGGGCGTCTGCGTCTGCTGCTGCGTCCGTCTCAGCTACGGGTGGTGAGGGGACGCCTGTCAGAGGAGCCCGAGGCTGACGGCAGCGCTCCCATCAAGACTGACCCTCCGTCTGAGCGGGGCAAGGCCACGCAGATGGGCCGCTGGACTGCAGCCGCCAGAGGCGCTGCCCCGGAAGGATGGTGGGGGAGGGCCCTGCGGGGGGATGCTAACAGAGGGTCAGCTCTGGGGCTTCGCGGGAGGGCTGTGTGAACGGTGGTTTCTCCATCACGCTGTGAGGTCAGAGTCTGGCCCGAGCTGCGCTTCTTGGTGGCAAAGAATCGTTCCCACCATGCTGCAGCTTGGCCTCCAAACCAGCGTGCTGACCCGCTTTTTCAGTATAAAGATGAGAATGGACAGCTGTTCGAAGCTGGCTGAAGGCCCGGCCACACAGAGAGTTACAGAACTGAGCGTTCACAAGATCAGGTGGTTGTCCTTCAGTAAAAAGGGTAGACGGAAGCGTGAATGATGGCAGAAAGGAAGCAGGGGGAGGGTCACTCCTCAAACCCCAGACAGCCATCGCTTAAGAAGAGCTGGAAAAAAGTGACAGAATAACAGCTTAAAAAAGCAGGAGAGAATCCAGAGATTCTGGTTACTTTCAAAAACCTATGGACATGCCTTACCTAGGCTCACTTCTGAGGTTTTATGAGGAAGGGAGCAGTACTGGTGTTAATTATTTGACTGTTCTAGCCCTAGTGGGCAGATCTCCACTCTCTAGAGAACTAGTTTCTGAGTCCATATTAAAATCTACATTCACCCACCTCACTACAACTGACTCAAATTCGTTCCTTTTTATGACTGAGTAATACTCCATCGTGTATGTCTCACAAGGTCTTTATCCGTTCATCTGTTGATGGACATCCAGGTTGCTTCCATGTCCTGGCTATTGTAAATACTGCTGCAGTGAACTGTGGGGTATAGGTATCTTTTTGAATTGTGGTTTTCTCAGGGTATATGCCCAGTAGTGGGATTGCTTGGTCATATGGGCTTCCCCTGTGGCTCAGCTGGTAAAGAATTTGCCTGCAATGTGGGAGACCTGGGTTGGGAAGATCCCCTGGAGAACGGAAAGGCTACCCACTCCAGTATTCTGGCCTGGAGAATTCCACGGACTGGATAGCCCATAGGGTCACAAAGAGTGACACGCCTTAGCGACCTTCACTTTCACTTTTCATGGTAGTTTTATTGCTAGATTTTTGAGGACTCTCCATAACACAAGGAGCCCAACCTGGTATTCTGTGTGACCTAGAGGGGTGGTGGAGGGAGGCTCAAGAGGGAGGGGATATACACACACACACAGTTATGGCTGAGTCACGCTGTATGGCCGAAACCAACAAGCCACTGTATAGCAATTACCTTCCAGCTAAAGAAATTTTTTAAGTTATAAAAAAATAGACATTCTGCTTAAATGTCTAATGACTCGAATTGGATTTCCCTGATTTGCGAAGTGATTTTGTGTGAAAGACTGCAACAAAACTGGTCTCCAGCTGGCCCTGTGCTGGGGGCCATGGGGTACATCACACAGCCGCTGGCCTCAAGGCTGCGGAGTCACCCACAAATAACCTCCCTGCACCTGTGTCCCTGTGTGGCCACGTGTATACCACAAACACAGCAACAGGTAAGGGAGGATCGCCGGCGTGTGCTCATCCCTCGGGCTGGGAGAAAACAGGCTCCCTTCTCTGATCAAGTGTAAGACAAGTCTCGCTTTCAGTTGTCTCATCCTGAATGGAAAACAGGATGATTAACAGGTTCATTGAAGGACTCATTTAAAACAGGGCTTAGAAACTGGACTTTTTAGAACTTGGGGTGAAAGCAGGTGTCAAGGAGGACACTGCCTTCACTCAGCACTGCCTTCTCAGCCTTCCTGCTAGGGGTAGGTATTGGGGTGTCTCACTCCTACAGCGGTAGTTCCTTCTCTGCTCTGGGGAAGGGCCCTGTCCCAGGCCATCTGAATCACAATCCTTGGGGTTACAGCTGATGAGGCCTGGGCACTGTGGTCTTTAAAAGCTCATCAAAGAAGTCTAACCGTCAGCCAGGGTTCAGAACCACTGGCCTGGAACCTCAGCTCAGATATAACAGAAAAAATACAAAGACAGTTAAGAAATGATTCACTGTCCTTGGCAGGAGCTGGACATTTGCATGATGACTCTTGCAAATATCCTGGGACTCAGACACTGGGCAGAGAAAGTCCTGGGCTCTCTGGAGAGGAGGAAGCAGGGGCCCGGGGCACGCCCTCCCTCCCACAGGGACTCTGCATGCCCATCATCCTTGACCTTGGCTCTCGAGCCAGCTGGCCTCTGCAGCTCCCACTTGGTGGTCCTGATGGTGGCCTCGCTGTGTGCCAGCTGGGGGGCCCTCCCCGTCTGTAAGATCTCCAGGAGGGTGGACTTGCCCTGGCGTGGCGGACCCACGATGATCATCTTCATCTGCTTGCACTTCTCTGCTTTCCGCAGCTGGGCACGCAGGTAAGACAGCATCGCTTTGGGGCCTGTGCAAAACCACAGTGGGACAAAGATGCTGCTGCTGACACAGAGGTGGGAACACAATCACAGTTCATGAGAAACAAAATCCTGTCTGAAAGGACACTTTCTGCATATTCCAAGGGGGTGAACTGAGAAGACTTTTGGGTCTATGGAGAGAAGGTGTGATACAATTTACCCCAAAAGTGAAATCTAAAAGTCAGGGATCTAAAGACAGCATCCTAGGTGCTGCAGGTCACAGGCGGATGGTATGGCCCACTGCAACCGTCGAGTTCCGGAGAACTTGACAGCATCTTTCCAAACACGGGAGGGAGGCTCCATGGGTCCCCAGGAGTGTCGACTCCAGGTCCTTAACAACTAGACTTGAGCATCTTTCTGAGGGTGGGCAGGGGATGATGCTGGGGAAGCCCTACCTTCTTTTCTGATCTCTGCAGGCACATTGCTGATACTCAGGTCTTCAATGTCCAGCTGCCAGAGGTTGCCCAGCTGCCCCAGCTCAGGAGGGAGCTCCCGGAGGCTAGGATTGCTGAGGGGATACACATACCACGGGAGAACACACACACACACACACAGCAGCCTGTCAGCCTCCAGGGCCTGTGGGGGCCACTGACAGTCTGTGCCCAAACCCAATATCTTGGGCCCCGATTTCAAGTGTTCCATTTAAATACTAGTTCCAAAGCCTTTCCAATGGTAAAAAACCTGCCTGCCAATGCAGGAGATGCAAGAAACACAGGTTCGATCCCTGGGTTGGGAAGATCCCCTGGAGTAAGAAAAGGCAAGCCACTCCACTAGTCTTGCCTAGATAACTCCATGGACATAGGATGCTGGCAGGCTACAGTCCATGGAGCTGCAAAGAACTGGACACTACAGTGCAACTGAACACACACGGTTTTCCAAAGCCTTTCTCCCTGGGAAGCCAGTGGTACAATGGCAGCTCTGTCTTCTGCAAATCCCCATGGCTTAGAACAGGGCCCCCTCCCCCAACTTCCCCATCTCTTTGATTACTTACACGATCATGAAGATGATCGCTACCTCCTCTAGACAAGGCAATGTAGCCTGAATTATTTAATATTTTCATCAAGGTTTTCATCCTTCGGCACTGCTTGGCAGTAGGTACTCAGTGAGTGAAAGGATGGGTGACTGAGGTGCTCTTCCCGTCATATATGAGTGAAATAGCATGGAAGACATCCTGGCATCCCTGCCCTACCTCCCCCTCCCCTGCCTCTTTGACTAAGTCTGGCTCTGAAAATCCAACTGCCGCTTCTTGGTACGTAGATAACGTCTCCCTGGCTCCCGTGTCCTTGGATGGTTTACACAAGGACGTTCTGCTTCCTGGGCCGAAGGGCTGGTGCAGCGGCAACGGCTGTGTGCTTACTTGCCCAAGTAGAGTTCTGACAAGCTCTTCAGCAGGCAAACTGAGGGCGGGACTGCATCCAGGTGGTTGTCATTCAGACAAAGGACTTCCAAAGACTCACTCAGGAAGGCAGGAAATTCCAGTACACATACTGCAAAGAAATGGCGATGCGGACTGTATGTACATTTGAAGATAAGTCTGGGCCATCACAGCATGGAGGCCAGGTGGGGGCATTAACTGGTACAACCTCCAGAGGGTATTTTGACAAATCTATCAGAATGAGATGCTCATCTCACAGACCCAGGGATTCCAATTCCAGGAAACGGCCCTACGGACATCCTAACATGTGTGGCAAAGATGTGAGAACAAGGACACTCAGTGGCACAGTCTGCAGTAACAAAGGTAGAAGACAGCTTGTATGTCCGCCCACAGGGAGTTGGTTAAATGAATAATGGGATTCTATACAATTATTACAAAGCACGGGGTGGGTCTACATGTATGGGTATGAAGAGATACACAAGAGATACTGGTAAATCAGAAAAGCGAGGTGTGGAAGCGGGTATTTAGAAGCCTAAATTTGTGTACCATAAAACGTGTGCAGACATGTGAAAAGACAGCCCCCATGTTACATGCATGTGTGCATAATCATGCATGGTATATGATGCTCACAACACACGTGCAAACACGCTCACTTTTGCTACATGAAGTTACGTGCATGCACATACGTTATGTACACGCACACACATACCACACATGCACATTAATATGTATACATGTGACATGTTGTCATCAGCATGTGTATATACACTACAAACACACGCGAGTTACATATGTTACATGTCATAGTGCACGTCAGACACAAACACAATTGCTGCCACAGACAGACGGAATTCGGTAGTTCTCTCTGGAGGAGGAAATCACTGGTGTAACTGAGCAGGGGGCTTTCCCTGTGGGGCTTTCCCAGAACAGCCCGCCCCAACCCCACGTCCTCTGCTCGCCTCTTGTCTGTAGAAAAACTGGGGCCTTCTAGGCTTCCCCAGCTCCAAAGAGTACTTTTCATCAGAGAAGCTGAGAAAGTGCAGAAAGAAAGGAAAACAGTCAAGCAAGCCGAAAGAATAATAATTCACCCATTAAGCAAAGTCAAGGACCTTCAGTTCCCCCTCAAGGGCTATAGAGAATGTTCCGGGCCATGTCCTCTGAGCTGTTTTCCAGAGTCTGAGACCCTCGTCAGGTGGAAGAGGGTGACTGCGTGCTGTCCACAACCACAGAGACCCCAGCAAGTTGATGCTGACTCCCGACTGCCTCACACCAGTTGGTCAGGCGAACGTCCGCGAGCTGCTCCTGCCGCCACCCCCCCAACCCTGTCCTTAGAAGCCTTTCCCTGAGAGCCTTTGGGGAGTTCAAGCCCTGAGCACTAGCTGCCTGGACAGCTTGCCTGCCTAGACAGGCACCTGTAATAAACACTGCACTTTCCTTCCCCACGACCCAGGGCTGCTACACGGTCTTTACTGGACATGGGTGAGTGGACTCAAGCTCGGTTTGGTAACACTGGAAGACTGAATAGTCACTCCACACCCTTGGGTGCATTCAGAAATTTTGTTTACCATATATTAATGCATATATCACTTCTTCAATTAAAAAAAAGCCAGTTAACTGAAAAATAATAATAATGTGGGCTTGGTTTTCATGCTTCCTAAAAACAAGTCAACTCTCTAGTACATTTAAGTGATTTCAGTAATTATGCTGGTTTTGAGGTTCCTATCAAAATTTCATCAAATCTGCTGTTTCTACAGCACCAGAGTGTGTGAGTTGAGAAAGAATGTGGGGAGAGCTTGGAAGCTGATAGGAATCAGAGGGTTGGATTGCAACAGAATCTCTGAAGTGCCTTCTCCTTTCTCCTAAGGCAGGGAGAATGGGGGCAGGTGAGCACCCCCCTGAGGGTCCCTTTCAGCTCAAATTCAAGATAAAACAACTGCCTCAAAGCCTTCTCAGCCAGTTCTCTGCCAGACACCTAAGACAGAGAAGCTGGAATTCTTCTGAGGGGCTGAAACGATGCCTCTGCCCTGGATCACAGCTCCCCCTTTAACTCCGGCTTTCCTCCACACATGTAGATGCAGTCTCAATGGTAACAGGGTAACCTGGCATCAGAGAATGTTCTGGGAGAGACGATAACAGAACACTGATATTGGCGCCTGGATAATTTGCCCAGCTAGCACCACATGAATGGGACTCCATACAGTGGCCCCTACAGAAATAAATGTGCAACAGACTCTTACAGACAGCTTTGTACTAATTCTTGTTTTATAAGAAAAATGTTCAAAAAGTGGTTTTTCTTTTAATGAAAAAGAACGATCAACTTCACCCTGCCCTAATTCACATGCAATAAAAACATCAAGATAGACTCACTTTCTTCCTAGAGAACACGTTCTGAACACACGGCCTCTGTACTTTCCATATTTAAAATTTCACCTTGGTGTTTCAGAAGCCTCCTTGAAAAACAGATGGATGGAATAAGGGACTTGTCCTCTAAACAGAGACAACACCTGTCACAGACCTCTTGGCCCAGAATGGAAACTCTGAAAACCGGGCTGGGCAGAGCACAGCGCGAAGTATTTATGAACTGTAATTACTTATTCATAAGTTATTTATGACTCAGCTGGTCTGAATTTGACTGTAAAAACGGCCATCCAAGTTATTTTTGGACACCACCACTGCGCCAACGTGACTACTTGAATGTACATAAATCCGCTTGGAGCTGTCTACCCATGTGCAGACAGGAAGAGATGATGCCTTACCCCAGGTCAGCAGCCCGAGAGAACAACCCTCCTAGGAAAAGCGTCTCTCCCCTTCACCCAGGCACGGGCCTCAACTCTCCAGATGAAACTGACAAAATCACGGGGCTTTCGTCACGGGCAGCACGGCGCCCTCCACCCCTGCAGGGAGCCTCCCGAGGGGTGGGTCCGCCCCAGCCTCGGCCCCAGCCACGCTCCTGCTGCCGCTGCCAGGCCACTTTCCAGAGCACGGTGCATGTTTATGCCTCGCCGGGCCCCATGTGCCTCTGGTCTTGCCCTCTGGTGCTTTCATGAAAAAGCGGCTGGTCCCACGGGAGTGCCGGCCCACCTCCTAAGGCACTGGCATGGTCTGCCTTTCTGGACTAGGGACACCTTTCCAGTCAACTCCAACACCCGAGGCTCGGCCTGCCACGGTGTAAGTGCAGCTGAGGTCTACCAGCAGCCCTTCTCCTGCCCGTCACCCTGTTTGGGCCTCCGTGAGAAAAAAAAAATGCTTGCTTTCCCTTCCTTCCAAGTGAAATCCTCAGGTCTGGACTCAATTTCCAAAGTCCTAAGGCCCGTTGTTTTGAAAAGGATCAGTTATGAAATTCCAAAGTGCATTTCCCTAGTAGTGAGGTTCGAGGCCTTTCTGTTTCTTTCTGGGCCATCTGGACTTCCTTTCCTGTGAACTGTTTGTATCCATTGCCCAGTTTCTTCCTATTGGGTTGACTTAAAAAAAAGTCAATTTGTAAGCCGTCTTTGTATATTAGGGACTTAAGCCAGTTTATGTTGCAACAATTTTTGTTGCAAATATTTCCTCTTGGTCTGTTTGCATTATGACTTTGCTTAGATGCCTTTTAGTAAACAAAGTTTTCCCATTTTTTACAATGCTAAAGATTTTGCTTTTTAAAAATTACTCCTGGATTTCCTGCCTAGCTTTTAAAGATCTGCCTACACTCAAATTATATATTTATTCTCTTAAATGTTATTTCCTTTTTTCTTTTATGCTTCAAGCTGCCATCTGCATGGAGATATTTGTAACTGATGTAAAGTGGGCACCAAGTGCTGTGTTTTCCCTTCTTTCAGCTGGACGAGCCGTTATACCAGCACTATTTACTAAAACAATAAAACATTCTTTTTCCCACTGCATTGAAATGCCACTTGAGTCATACTAAATTCCTACATTAGGTCTATTTTTGGACTCTTCTCTGTTCCACTATGATACATTCTTTTTTCAATCATATATAATCATCAAAAAAGGGCAACAGGTAGGCAGACGGTTTAGTTCACCTCCTGTAAATCTGTCTTGGCCTCTGTGGCATTTCTTATTCCCACCTAACACCATCTACACTTAAAAAGCAGTTGTCAATATAGACCAATCACGCTGAAGAAAAAAGTTATATTACACCTAAAACAACCTAAATATTGGTTCCATTGGACAGGATCCAGAGGGATATAACTGTGAGTGCTGATGGCTTTAGAACTCCTGACTTTCAGATTAAAAAAAGGGCTGGTGATTGAATGTGAGGGATGAGTGCACACCTCTCTGTGTATCTTACAGAAATGAGGAACAACAAGAACTACTTTCCTAGAAATGTTCTCTGCTGAACTGGCCTTGTCATGTGGCCAGTACCGACACTCTAGAAAAGGTTCTGTTTCTGACCAGCTTGGAGGAAGACCTCAAGCTCCTCTAGAATCTCAGCGTAGCCAGGACAGCCTGCAGGACCCAGGATGGCAGTGTTTCCACACACCCACAGTGTGGAGGCAGAACTGCGCTGCCCCCAGGCCCAGGGCCGATGCTCACGGTGCTGGCCTGGCTCTCCTGCTCAGCAGCCCCCTGCCCACATCAGTTACCCCTGTGCTCAGACTGAATCGGGTCCCCTCACATCCATTAGAGGGAGCCCTGACCCCCCAGCGCGATGGCGTTAGGAGATGAAGTCTTTGGAAGGTGACCAAGTTTAGATGAGGTCATGAGGGTAGCGCCCACAATGGGGTTACCGTCCTTATAAGAAAAGACACCGGCGGGCTCTCTCTCTGCTGTAGGAGGACAGAGCAAGAAGGCAGCTGTCTGCAGGCCAGAAAGAGGGCCTGCACCAGAAGCTCACTGTGCACCCTGACCTTGGACTTCCAGCCTCCAGAACTGTGAGAAAATATATTTCTGGTGGTTAAGCCACCCAGTCAGTGGTGCTTTGCTATGGAAGCCTGAATTGCAGACACTCCAGGAGGTTCAATTTCCTCATCGGCAAGATGGAAAATCACAACCCACACGTCATGTCGGGATGGTTAGAGACGGACTGACACGGGCAAGGTATCTAGGGCGGTTCTCACACAGCCGGCCATCCACACACGGGCGCTGCCAGACCTCCCGGGCTGCAGACAGGAAAGCGGGCTTCGGACGCAGACCGGCCCTCTGTGTGACACGAGCCACGGCGAGGTCCGCGGCCCGAACCAGGCGCGGGCGTCTCTGGCGCCCCCCGCGCCGGCTCCCTGCGGCCCGCCCAGCTGTCTCACCTCCGGAGCCACACACACCTGCCTCCGTCCCCGACCGCTGGCGGCCTCTGGTGGTGAAGAAGGAGATGCGCTTTGCTTTAAGGACGTCTTCGTTTCTGCAGAGGGAGAAACGTTTGAGGACAGCACGGCGAAGACAGTTCTACGCGGGCTGTGGCCATACAACGGCACGCAGAAACAAGGGAGAAAATGCCCCCAGCAGGGCGCTGGGACCCCTGCGGCCGGCGTGCAAGCGTGGACAGCCACCATCTGTTAACTGCACCGGTCGTGCTCACAAGTCTTTTGGGAAAAATAAACCAAACAAGCCCAGAAGGTGACGTGATACCAGCAGGACTGGCGGTTTCCACGCCTGAGCTTTTCCGTCTCGGGCAGGGGAAGCCTGGCAGGAGGGCCCATCCCAGGGGCTGCTGCTTTTCTGCTCACCGGGGGGCTCTCTCTTAGGGGGGTAAGTCCCACTGAGATGCCACAGCACTGGCCCTCAGCAAGTGAACTAAGGAAGCTGGTGCTCCTAAGGAGACCTTGGAGGGTACTTTTGATTCAGTCTATACATATTGGCTAGTGACTGGCCAAAACTTTTGAACAGAAGGACAATTGAGGCCAATACAGGGAGATTCTCCAGGAGTCTTTGAAGATTAGAAATTGTAGGATACTGTGCTGGGCTGAGTTGTGTCCCTCCCATTCACATGCTGAAGTCCTAAGCCCCAGGATCTCAGAACGTGAGGCATTTGGAGATAAGGCCTTTAAGCAGGCTATCCAGTTAAGATGAGGTCATATCCAGTCCGCCTGGTGTCCTTACAAGAAGAGGCGATCAGGACACAGGCGGACACAGAGGGAGACCGTGTGAGGACACAGGGTCAGCTGTCTGCGTGCCAAGGAGAGGCCCCAGGAGAAACCGACCCTGCTGCCACCTCCCTCTCAGACTTCCAGCTTCCAGAACTGGGAGAAATCAATGCCTACTGTTTAAGCCGCCACTCAATGGCACTTTGTCATGGCCGTTCAGCAAGCCCATATGGATGCCATCCCACGGGTCTGTCGGCTGGGGTTACACACACATTTGAGAACTCACTGGGGACAGAGACCCCTGCTTACTTGCCAAAGTGATTTCTGGAGAGATCCAGGGTTTTGAGCTGTCTGCAGGTCCACTTCTCTTGAGGTGGGAGTGCCACCAGCTGGTTTCCCTGTAACTTCAAGCACATGAGGGCCTGGGGCAGAGGGAGAGAGGGCAAAGACAATGTCAGATACCACAGGGGTGGAGGAACGGAAGGGAAACCAAACGGTTATAACCAATTCACTCTCACACAGATTCCAACATTGAGGGGCCTCACAGAGTCTTCAGACTCCTGAAATCAGAGCAGAAATGGCAAATGGGACAGTTAATAGATCCTTCCCTTCAGATCAAGGCGAGGCAATTATTCCAGAATGAAAGGAATGAATTGACACTTCTTAAGAGTGAGGATTACTTGTGGACCTGTCCCGGGAATAGCAGAAGAGTCTGAAGGCCCTGGAGGCTGCAGAGTCAGCACTGGAGGGGTGGGCAGAGCGTGATGCCTCCCTGGGCTGGCCCAGGTGACGCCGTGGACAGGGGTCTGGTGGCAGCAGCAACAGCGGGGGTGACCTGCCCAGGTCACGTAACCTCTGCCGGCTTGACACGGACTCCTCTGGGGTGATGGAGAGTTTCCCACCCAGGCCTGGCTCTGCGCACCAAGTAGGAAAGAGGACCCCTGCTCTGCTTTCAGAGGTTCCCACGGGAGCAGGAAGAATAGACAGGTCTGGCAACAGCCCTGCTGGGACACACTCAGCCAGGGCTCTGGCACAAGGCACTTCCTGAGTTCACGCCCAGGAATTCCAGTTCTTCCGCTTCCGGGCAGAGGGACGAGACGGCAGTGCCGCCCGAGCCTCGCGTGCCAGTGGGCCTGGCTGGCCCACTCCAGAGCTGGTAAGGACCAGCGCCACAGAAGGTCAGTCCAGGGGGCTGCTGGGCTGTGCTTACAACGGTCAACGTTAAAGAAAATTCTGGAGAATAAAAACCCATCACCCCACCTTCCTCCCAGAGCTGTTGTCATTTTGCGCATTTCCTCTCAATCTTTGCAGACAAGTATGCATGACCTTGATGGTTAAACTTTTCTTTCAGCTTATTTTCTCTTTGTCTCAAAAGCTCTGAAAAAGTACATAGAACTGCAACGTGGAGTGGTCGTCTTACAAAAGCTGAAAATGAGAAATAAGGTACTATTACTTGACTTACATCAAGCTGGAAAAGTCCCAGGGGAACCTCTTTCAGGGCATTTTCTGAGAAGTCCACGTCCTTAAGGTGGTTCTTCCAAAACACAGCCATTTTGTCTGGTAGAGACTCCAGGGCATTTTTGGATGCTTTGCAACATTTCTAGGAGTATGACAATAAAGAGAATTAATCAGCTTTTTAAAGGCAGGGTTTTCTATGAGAAAGATTTTCCAAATTTAATGTTAAAAATAAGACCATTACAAAAGCCTCTGTAATAAATACAATTCAGCTAATTAAGAGGCTACAGACTATTCCTGGGCTTCCCTAGTGGCTCAGAGGTAAAGAACCCGCCTGGTGGGCTACAGTCCACAGGGTCGAAAAGGGTCAGGCTTGACTGAAGCAACTGAGCATTCATGCGTGCAGACTATCCTTGCCCTGTTTTCCAGTCCTTGCTCCAAGGAGCGGGCGGGAAAGGTTTCCTGGGGAAACCAAGGTGGCTCGTGGTCTTTCCCATTCCCCCAGGACACCTGGCACATTGTCCTTAAAACTAATGGGACAATTCAGGACAGTGTTCTGAAGAGGAGCCTACAACCCCCACACATATGTATTTAAACTAGAAATATTAATGTTAGGAGTGCAGAATTTCTATATTTGCTGTTAAAAATAATGGCAAGGAAACACAATTATATTTTATGCTGTTCCATCTGTTTTAACAAGCAAACTTCCCAAGAAACAAAACCACCATTTAAAGGGGAGTGCTATGGATGCAGACTATGCCTTCTTCTCTCCTTCATTCTTATTTTATGGCTGTTTTTGGACAGAAGTCGACCCTGGCCATCCCATTTCCAGGCTGTAGCTGTGGGAAGTTTTGTAGGTGCCACGGTACCAATCTCAAACCCAAAGCCGAGGGGGCTGGCTCTCAGGTGAGTTACCTGCCTGAGACCCTCAGCTGCTAGATGCTGAATGACAGACACGCTCATCTGTAACATGCCAACAACTCTGCACACCAAGGGCAGGCAGCACGGTGCACCCTCAGCTCTGTGGGACTGACTGCTCCTGTCATGATTTCTGGCAAGTTACTAACCAAAGGGCAAGCCCAGGCATCTGGAAACGCCTTCAGGTTGTTTCTGGAGACATTTAGACAACTGAGTGACTTGAAAGAGTGGACGAAAAGTGCAGGGAGTTCTGTCAGTTTATTGTCAGAAACATCAAGCTCCTGTAGCTTCCGTAAACCAATCCAGTTCGTGGCTAGGAGAAGACAGAGAGGATGAATTGGTAAAAATATCCCAATCAAGAAGAGAATGACAAAGCATATCAGGTTACTGATGATGAAACATACCACTTTCTTCTTCAAACAATTTTTCCAAGTAGTTTTTTGAAGCCGTTAGCTTTTGAAGTTTTGAGAGATGCAGGAATCCTGGTGGGAGGTGGGACAACTTGTTGCTGGAAATGTCAATTTCAAGTAGCCTGTAGTTGGGAAAGAAGGAAGTCAAGGCATCAGAAGCAAGCCTTGGTTACATATTTCTCTGTAAACATGTTTCTTTTTCTCCTGGCACAAGGATAAGGAATGTGTCCTGAAACACCAACATGATTTTTGTTAATTGTGTTACTGTCACTACGTCGTGTGTAGAAAAAGACGACCAGAGCTCTCTCCGGGGGGTCTGGGTCTCACTGACCGGTAGGGCTGTAACCTTTCTCACATATGTGATAAAAGAACGGGCTGGTGTCCTGAAGCTACTGGAAGTCCAGAGAGCAGTACTTTGGACCTTGTGGGCTCTCGCGTCTGCCCTGGTGAGGGCCCCCCACTCCATGGCAGCTGTTTAATTTTTTGTGCGGGACTTCTTCCCCATGAGTTACTGCTGACCCTACGCTCTTGTCAACATTCTTTTCTTCACTTCACTTAGAGCCTTAGCGTTTGAAGTCAGCTCATGTCCCATACAGAACAAGGGCTTACAGGTATGATCATCAATCCATCAGGGAAGGGAAGGTCCCTCCCCTCTCCATGCAGCCTCAGCGGGTGTCTTCCCAAGGCCTCCCAGAAAGAGATAGGAGCTGCCCACACTGTCAGACCGTGGCCAGAGTCCTGTGCAGTTAACTGCTTCTCGGAGGCCCTGCTCACTTTCCTTGGGAGGTGGACCAAAAGCTGGGGTGTCTGGGCCTCATTGCTTCCTCCAGTCCCCTTCCTCTGATTCCTGCCTACAGGACCAAGACTGGGCGTCATGGGCAAGCAGGCCTGCCTGGCTGCAAAGAGCAGTGGGCACGTGGGCCAGGCAAACCACCCTGTCACAACTCTCTGTGTTCACGTGGAACCAAGAGCTTGCTAAAGGCACGCAGAACTTCCTTCTCTTATTTTAGCTGAAAATCTGTTTTCCAAAGCACTGGCTACAATCAGAGAGCATGACGGCAGGAAGCAGACGCTGCAGGCAGAGGGTGTGGGGGCAGCCAGGCTCACATGGCCGGGCCCCCACGGGGGCTGCAGGGCAGGAGCCCACCTGGAACAGATGATTTCATCTGATGACTGCACGCTGGGCAGCTCCCCCAGGTGGTTGTCCGAGAGGTTCAGCTTCCGGAGGTTGATGAGGCCCCAGGGGACGACTGAGGGGAGGGACGCCAGGCAGTTGGCAGAAAGATCCAGCTCTGTGATCTGGCAGGAGATGTCGATGAGCCAGTCCAGATCCACCCAGGGCAGCTTGAGGTGGGACCATTTCACACGCAGAGCCTGGGTGTTGAAGAAATGGGAAAAGCACACGCCAGTGATAAACCCAGGGCTTACGCAGACTTGGAGTAAAGCAATGGTTTATCCGAATGTGAGTCTGGCTGCTTGTCTCAACAGAGTCCTGAGAGATCGGGAGCACGCTGGCACTCAGGGGGCACCTGCACCCCTGAGGGAATCTCTGCAGACATGGCAACGCACTCTCCAGACTCAAGAGGGAGCACGTGGGCTTCACCTCTTAGAGGGCTCATCACAGCCAGGCGGGCAACAGGGCAGGAGGGGCCCCTGCTGTGTGCAGAAGAGGCCACCCCAACCTGGAGGACGCTGCCCCGCCTGCAGAAGAAGGCGGAGCTCCAAACCTGGGTCTTCTCCCTTCAGGTCACTCTTCCCCGTGATTAGGGCAAGAAGCGCCTGTGGGTGCTCACACGTGCGGGGTGCTTTGTGGACACGCTGCTTCCAGAGTGAGCGAAAACACATAGGCAACGGCCAGGCCACTTGCGAAATACAGGACTCTGACCCACAGCCTGCAGCAGCCTACCAGGACACTAATAACCCCCTCATCTAGACTGGAAGCAGGGACAAAACTAGGGACGCGGTCGCTTCCCAGTCAAGTCCCGGACGTTTGGGGCCAACTGCTACAGAAGTTACCCTGTAGCTTCCTACACTGTTACTAGGCGTTGCGGTGTGCCAGGGGTGGGGCCTGGCATTTGGCATTTCCTGCAAGCTCCCAGGTGATGCCAGAGCTGCTGGTCTAAGGAACACACTATGGGAAGGAAGAGACTGAACTTGACCTAGAGGTTGACTCATTCTATTGAAAGAAATGAAGTATAAATTATGTGATCCTCCCTTTCAGGTGAGAAGGGTTCCCTAGCCCTAGGCTAAGACAACTGCTGTGACTAATTAGGGAAAGTCCAACATGCTCCCCCGACCAGTCACGAAGGACGCCCCCTTCTAGGTCACCACCTCCAGCTTGCCCACCAACAACGCTGGGCACACTTGACGGCTTGCCCTTGTCTGCAATAAAGCCTCTCCACTCCTCTGACAAAAGGCGAGCGACAGTGGCTGACTCGCTACCGAAAGCGCTGAATAAATCTCCTTTGCTTTTCTCATTTGATTGGGTGAGAAAGGCCAGCAGCTTGCTGGCATAGGCAAACGGGATCTGGTTAAATGTTTATGAGCAGGGCTTTGCTCTTCTTGATCATCCAAGAATGTGGGGCTCATTGAGGTTTCTGGGGAAAAGAAATCGGCTCTTTCGGCTAGTTTCTCTAAAGCAGCTAGAAATCTGTACCAGAAAATTAGAGAAACAAGAATTAGTGCTTCACTGAAGGGAAAATGTCGCAACTGGGAAAGACACCAATAATGTGAGGTAGTTCGCTTTCAGAATTGGCAGCAGTAGACTCCCGGAGCTGGTCACAAGGTGGCGTGTGCGCCTCGTCCTTGTCTCCTTGGCTAACTTGCCAGGATTAGAAAGGCTGAGTCTGCTGTGCCTTCTCAAAGCCTTGGGTTTTGAACCAAGGAGATGGGGGCTCTGTCTCTGTCTGCCTGCCTCTCTCCATTCACCTTGATGAAGAGAGGAGGTGGTATACTGGATTTCAGGTCAAGAGAATGGAGTTTTAGTCTCAGTCAAGCTTGAATTGTGGGCCTGTTTTTATTGCCATTATTGTTTCCCCCCATAATTTTTTATCTTTAAAAATTTCAAAACTGCAGAAAAGTTTAATCAGGTCAATGCATACCCATTCGTATACACTTCACCTAGATTCACCAACTGTTAATATGTTGCCACATTTCTTTTTCTTCTTTTTCTCTCCACACAAACACACACTTTTCATTTTTTGCTGAGTCATCTGAAAGTAACCATGGCACTTCACATCGTTATCTCTGAAGAAATGAAATCAGTACATTATCAAATCCATACTCCAAGTTCAAATATTCCAGAAATGTCTTTTGTAACTACTTTGCATCTTGATCCAGGATCTCATAAAAAATACACTGCATTTAGTTGTCACGTCTCTTTGCTTTTCTTGAATCTAGAGGAATCCTCAGGCCTCTTACTGTCCTTTTAAACTTTGGCATTGTAAGTTTTCAAGTCACTCTAGTTGTCGTGTAGAATTACCCCATAATCTGAATTTTGTTTCCTAATGTTTAGATTCAAGTTAAGCATTTTTGGCAAAAATCCCAGTGTTCATTCCTACTAACTGAACTCCACAAGAGGGCACCTGATGCCAGGTTCTGTCACTAGTGGTGCTGCCAAGTCTGATACCTTGGCTAAGGGATCTGTCCTTTGTAATGCCACATTGTGTGTGCGTGCATGTGCGTGTGTGTGCACACTCAGTCATTTCTGACTCTCTGGGGCCCCATGGACTGGAGCCCACCAGGCTCCTCTGTCCGTTGAATTTCCAAGGCAAGAATCCTGGAGGAGGTTGCCATTTCCTCCTCCAGGGGATCTTCCCGACCCAGGGATCGAACGCGGGTCTCTTGCATCTCCTCCACCAGCAGACAGACTCTTTGCCTCTTTGCCACGAAGTCACATTGTACCCTTTGTGATTAACCAGCAATCTGAGGGCGTGATGTTCTGAGACTAGTGAACGTTTTCTGTCCCTACATCAGCTCATCCCGTGGTTTCAGCACCCGCTGCTGACCCGAGGTGTCTGGAGTGCAGTTTGACTCTCCCCACTCTGAACAGCCCTGGCCATTCAGGACCCCCGAACCGATATGGCGGTCAAATGCAAAATGAAAAGGAGACTGGGTTTGCTTTTAAACAACAAACCTTAGGTGTCGATTGAAAGTTTTATAAATAAAACTCTGTAAGGGTCATCAAAAATAAATAAAACAACAGGCATAACTCAGGTTGCTATGGTGACATGAAACAATTACAACACAAATCAGTTAGACGTCCTTGGGGAACCAGCTGAGACGTTGTGTCCTGACAATGGCAACCTTCCTCCTGCATCTCCTCCGTGTCAGCTCCTCTGATCCTGGGGCCGCAGCCTAGAACTGCCTAAGGAGCAGAGACTCCGCCACGGGGACTCGAGCCCTGCGTTTGCCTAACTCACCCCGTGTGCGGCTGTGGCAAGTTGAGTGGAGGTGAGTACTTTTCCGGACACTGTCAGGCTCAGCTCCCTTTTTAGGAAACCACCTGTGGATTCCGCGCTGCGCTAAGTCAGCCCAAGGGTTTCTCCATCTCCTCTGCCCCAGGAGGCAGTGTGGCCTTCCAGAACCTGGACTGCACACATCTCCAGGGCGAAGCCTCGTGTGACCACCTCTGAAGCTCAGCACTGCGCCTAGCTGCAGCAGACACGCAAGGAATGTTTGTGTGCTGAAGAGAGTCAAGCCACTGGGACCAACAATCCATCTGCTATCCCCTCTAGCCAGATGCACCACTCTAAACTATCAAAGACTGCTCAGACCCCACAGCCTCCCCCAACTGCAGTGCATCCGCCCCAGACAGCCCCACACTTCCCCAATCTGCCCCAAACACTCCCCAAACTTCTGGCACACTGTTTCTCCCAAGACCTCTGCCCACCCTCTGGGTTCCTTTCAGCAGATGGCTTGTGGGGTTAATAATTTGTTCTAGGTAGAAGGTAGAGAAACTGAGAAATGGGTCAACTCCTAGAACTGTGGATTTAAGACTAAAGGAAAACTTCCAACTAAAGCCCAGAAACTCAGTTCAGTTGAGTTGGTCAGCCGAAAAAAAGCACATCAGGCCTCCCTGTCCATTACCAACTCCTGTAGCTTACTCAAACTCATGTCCATCAAGTTGGTGATGCCATCCAACAGTCTCATCCTCTGTCATCCCCTTCTCCTCCCACTTTCAATCTTTCTCAGCATCAGGGTGTTTTCCAATAAGTCAGTTCTTCACATCAGGTGGCCAAAGTATCAGAATTTCAGCTTCAGCATCAGTCCTTCCAAAGAATATTCAGGTCTGACTTCCTTTAGGATGGCCTGGTTGAATCTCGTTACAGTCCAAGGGACTCTCAAGAGTCCTCTCCAACACCACAGTTCAAAAGCATCAATTCTTTGGCACTCAGCGTTCTTTATGGTCCGACTCTCACATCCATACATGACTACTGGAAAAATCATAGCCTTGACTACATGGACCTTTGTCGGCAAAGTAATGTCTCTGGTTCTTATTATGCTGTCTGGGTTGGTCACAGCTTTTCTTACAAGGGGCAAACGTCTTTTAATTTCATGGTTGCAGTCACGATCTGCAGTGACTTTGGAGCCCCCCAAAAATAAAGTCTCTCACTGTTTCCATTATTTCTCCGTCTATTTGCCATGAGGTGATGGGACCAGACGCCATGATTTTAGTTTTCTGAATGTTGAGTTTTAAGCTAGCTTTTTCATTCTCCTCTTTCACTTTCATCAAGAGGCTCTCTAGTTCTTCTCTTTCTGCCATAAGGGTGGTGTCATCTGCATATCTGAGGTTACTGATATTTCTCCCAGCAATCTTGATTCCAGCTTGTGCTTCATCCAGCCCTCCATTTATCATGATGTACTCTGCATATAAGCTAAATAAGCAGAGTGACAATATACAAACTTGACGTACTCCTTTCCTGATTTGGAACCAGTCTGTTGTTCCATGTCTGGTTCTAAGTGTTGCTTGTTGACCTGCATACAGATTTCTTGGGAGGCAGATAAGGTGGCTTGGTATTCCCATCTCTTTAAGAACTTTTCATAGTTTGTTGTGATCCACACAGTCAAAGGCTTTGGCATAGTCAATAAAGCAGAAGTAGATGTTTTTTCTGGAACTCTCTTGGTTTTTTGATGATTCAACAGATGTTGGCAATTTGATCTCTGGTTCCTCTGCCTTTTCTAAATTCAGCTTGAACTTCTGGAAGTTCATGGTTCATGTACTGTTGGAGCCTCGGTTGGAGAATTTTGAGCATTACTTTACTAGCGTGTGAGATGAGTGCAATTGTGTGGTAGTTTGAACATCCTTTGGCATTGCCTTTCTTTGGGATTGGAATGAAAACTGACCTTTTCCAGTCCTGTGGCCATTGCAGAGTTTTCCAAATTTGCTGGCATATTGAGTGCAGCACTTTCACAGCATCATCTTTTAGGATGTGAAATAGCTCCACTGGAATTCCATCACCTCCACTAACTTTGTTTGTAGTGATGCTTCCTGAGGCCCACTTGACTTCACATTCTAGGCTGTCTGGCTCTAGGTGAGTGATCACACCACCATTTTCTGGGTCATGAAGATCTTTTTTGTACAGTTCTTCTGTGTATTCTTGGCACCAGAACCTGCATGTTCATCAATGAACCACAGGGCTCAGAAAGTGAACCCAACACTAGAGTTCACAGAAAGGTTCTGGGGCCAAGGGGCCATGGCCTTGCCGTCAGTGACCAACTGACTGACCTGCCAAAGGGCCACCAGCGTGCTCTGGAGCCGGTGGAAACACCAGGGTGGAGGGCCTGGAGCCAACGGAGCCTGCAGAAGTTTACAGGTGAGAGAGGGCGCTTTTGATCACGGGTTCACAAGGTTGCTCAGGGATCCCAGATTCTGCAGGTGGTCTGGCCTCTGCCTTTGCACTCTGTCCTGCAACCACGGCAAAGGGGACGGGGTGCTCCCTGGTCTGATTTCTCTCTCCTGGAGTTCAGAGCCCTCGTCCTTGGAGTCATCTAAAGCCTCCTAAACCTGCATGTCCTGGGGCAAGGGCCACCTTCAGTGAGGGTCTGCCTTATGGCCTCCAGTTATGCAACAAGGATGCCATCCTGCCTCAGAGTCAGCATTTACTTGAGCACTGCCAAGGGCCAGCCTGCCAGGCACTGGGGTTGATCTGGATGCTGCAGATGGAACCAAGGCCCAGGTTGGTCATGGCTCAAGGGAAGAGCTATATGTGTATTGACCATGCATCTAGACATCCTAACTCACCTAACTCATCATGGACTAAGAGCACATGATGTCAGCCACAAAGCCAGGAAAGAACACCTGCAGGGAAGCCTCTCTGCTTCTTTGGGGGCACTATATATCAGAAGTAAATCATCAGTAAGAAGTGAGTGGCTACTTATATGCAGGGTACATAGATACCCACCTCCTTGGTTTTTTAATTGTTTTCTTGTATTCATGATGTGAATGTCCCATAATTTTGTACCATTCCTCTACTGAATGGACACTTTAGTTACTTGATTGTTCTCCATCACAGTGATCATCTGAGCATGTGAATCATTGTGCATGTGTGACATCACTTTAGCGGAATCCATCCCTAGAGGAAGGATTGCTGGGTCTGAAAGTAGGTACAGTTAAATGTGCAGGTACTATTCAATTGCCCTCCAAAAAAGGCTGTATAAATGTGCATTCCCACCAAAAGCGTGTGGGGAAACCCATCTTCACTACATTCTTGCTGACGTTGGCTATTACTGATCTTTAAAAATGTTCTCAACCTGATAGGAAAAATAAAATGTTATTTCATTGAGATTTTAATATGCAAAAAAAAAAAAGAATAGAAGTGAGTGGCTGTGTGTGGCATTCAGCACCCCAGACATGAGGAAGGGGAGGAAGCAGATACTGCCAGTTCCTAAAATTGAGCTTTTTCTAGGTCTAATGCCCACCAGAATTTCTGCAGGGTTGAAATCTGTGAAACTCAAGCTCAAGCCCTGGGAGAAGTAGTAAAAAGCAGAAGTCTGAAAACATGACGACACAGGCAGAATTCAGACATGGTTGTGAAAAGACTTCTGGGCTGGATGGTGGTTGGAAAAACATGTAAGGTTTCTACCTGGTCTTGGATTAGTCTGAGAACTTTCACTTACAAAAGTTACTTTGCTTTTGGTGCACAAACATTACAGGGTGTGCAAATATTTCCAAAGCAGAGTGAGGAAGAAGGAAGTAAAAAGGAAGCATAGAAACCCTAGCTGGGCAAGCCCTCATTATTTAGCTGTGTTTAGTGCAGGCAGGACCACAATAAACCAGGTTCTGAGGAAGATAACCTAGCAAATGTATAATTAAATCCATGCACTCTGAACTGCAAAATCAAAGATAGCTAGCTGTAGAGATCCCAAAATTCAACAGCCTCATGGTTAAGGCCACATCACCGTGGAAGAAACAGACAGAGAAAGTGCTATGTTGGTCCTTAAGCATGAGTCCTTTCAATCCTGGATCAAAGACTCATCAAAAATCAATCCTGATCTCCTAGAAGGCAATAGAAGTGACTTAAGAAACTTGTTTTCCAAGAGAGGGATGGTGACTACTACCAGTTTAAGGACACTAGGCTCAGTACAGAGAGTGATGTTTGGGAGGACCACTGCATAAGAAGGTCTTCTTGTCCTATGATGGAAGCTGTGGTCCAGGAAGGCAATTGCCTGCCTTTATACACTGCTGCCTGAAGCTTCCATAGATCAGTATCACAGAGATTGAGCCCATGACTGAGAGCATGACCTCTTTCATGCTTTTATATTGGTGCAACCCTTACAGTTGAAGAATATAATTGTTTATGAAGGGCTGAAATTGACAATGCTTTTAGGCTGGCTTCAACCTAAAGAGCCAAGGGGCTGGCAACTGGGCCCAGAGCGGACACAGAGAAGGGTTCTCACTCAGCGCTGGGAGGACGTGCCTCTGTAATCTTGAGCACAGCCCCCCCCAGAGCAAGCGCCAACACTGCCTGCTTCTTAGGTCTCCGTGGAACCCACAAAGCAGAATCTGCATCCCTTCTCTTCATATTCTCAGCTCATTGTCCCTTGAGGGGACAGACAGGAACTCAGTGACAGCAAAGCATGACATGACACAAAAAAGGCAGTCAGTGCAATTAGCCTTTTCAGTCGGGACACATGAGTTAAAATGGGGGAGAAATGCATAGAATGTTCTAAAATGTCCTCATGGACCCTTGGATTACACAGAACCCAAGACTTCCTTTGTGTGAGTAAGCACGTTCCCGAGTGGTGGTTCTTTGTTGAAACAGCCAGTAAGATGAGAACTACCTTCTGACCTGTGAAGGAGTGGTCAGGGCACCAGACAGCTGAAGGAGCGCAAATCCAATGGGTATAATTGGAAAGGAACAGGCTCACTAAAAGGTCTGAAGAACAAGCTAAAAGAAACCTCAGAACGAAGGCACTCAGGGCAGCAGAGCTAGCTGCAGAATCTGAAGACAAATCCTAGGCCCCTGAGTCACGTCAGTGACTGTAGAAGGGGGTCTGTGCATGGAGGCCAACAAGTTAGGGGTAAATCTCAAGCCTGCTAGTGTCTTTTGGATCCCAGACTGTCAGAGGAGGCTCTGAATGATGGGGAGTTGGCGGGACAGGAGATGAGCCGCTGGAGACAGCCGCTCTGGCCCAGTCTCCCTGTGCAGGTGAGGGCCCTGGCAAGCGAGGACGGACTGTGGCCCCAGCCACGGCCTGGAGAGCCCTCCGTGCAAGGCTCCTGAACGCCTGCCCAAGTCCGTGCGCCTGGCAGGGACAGGCTCTCAGGAGGGAGAGGGCGCTGAAAGTGGAAGGAGGAGTAGGAGCCTGGACTTCGGCTTTCTGCTTGTGCATGTGAGGCCACCACGGAGGGGGACGAGGCCAAGGGCAGTGGGGTAACAGCCACAGGCTGGCATCACGGGAGGAACTGTGTCCTGGCAAAATACATGCTTCTTTTCAGGTACCTGAAACTTCTTTGAGTTTATTTGGAAACAGGGTCTTTATGGCAGTAATCAAGTTAAAGTAAGGTCACTAGGGAGGGCCCAAGTATGACTGGTGTCCTTAAGGAAAGGGGAGGTGAGGCACAGAGGTGAGGCACAGAGGTGGCCACATGCAGAGAGAAGACCATGAGAAGTCAGGGTAGGGCACGGCGTGTGACGGGGGTGAGGGGTCCACGAGCCGAGGGACCCGAGGACAGCCAGTAGCCACTGGATGCTAGGAAGCAGCAGGGAAGGGTCTTCTGCTGGAGCTGTGACAAGGAGCACAGGCCCGGTCCACACCCTGAATCAGAGGTGCAGCCTAGAGCGCTTGGGACAACACACTCCTGCCATTCTAAGCCAACTAGTGTTTGTTACTTTGTTACAGTGGCACGGATACAGATGGTAACAAGAGATGACGGGGGAAGTCAAGACCTGAGAATCCGGAACACTCCATTCACAGAAGCCCACAGATTAAGAAAGGAAATGAAATAAGCAGAGATTCTTGAAAGCCACAGGGATGCCTCTTGAGATAAGCAGATTAGAAACACAATAAAAATGTAGGGAAAGGACAGCGAAACCAGTTATTAATTTAGGGAAAAGCCTAGGAGGACTCTATGATGAAAAAGGAGAATTTTAAAAATGACCTGAGGATAATAAAGGGGGTAAGGGAAAGAAGAGAAAAAGAGAAAGGGGAGGATAGCCTTCCTTCTAAACTGAGAAGAAAGATTAATTAAATGACTCAATTATTAAATTAAATGACTTAATGAGAGAGCAAAAAATGAAATCAGTCCTGACGAAAACCTTCCTGCTAAAAATATTGCAAATGGCAGAATTAGTGGTGGTTAGCTGCCAATATAATTTCAGACAAAGGGAAAAAAGGGAACCATAACCAAGCAAGCCAGATCAATGTGAAATTTAAGTACAAAAATAACTCATAAACAACACTACAGTGGCATTTTAGACGGTCTGTTGCCTCCCAGGGCATCCTCAAACTTGAACCCTGCAGGAGAACCTTCTGAAAGTTGAGCTGTGATGGCATGATAATACCTTCCTGGTAACTCTTTGCAAGGCATACACAGAACTTTTGCAAAGGACCCTCACAGTAACCCTATAAGCTCAGACACAATTTGCACACAGACAGCCTCAGTGAGGCAATATGTTTGAGGGTAAGAGAACCAGGGTCACAGTCCACATCAGGAGCCTGACGTTCTGCCTGGTCCCTTCCCACCGGCACCGTGTTCAGTTACATGGCCATGAAATAGCTGACACAATTTCAAAGGCATTAGGAGAGACAATCAAGGTGCCTCAGTGACGATAAAGCCGCTAAATACACCATGCTAAATCTTTGAGTTCCAACTCAGGACAAATGCATAAAAAACAAACTCATGAAAATTTTAGAAAAATATTAGCAGAATATGATAGGTCTTAAATGCAAAAATAAATGAATGGAGAATTATAAAACTACACATTATAATAAGAATGGGAGTAGGGGCCAGGAGAACAAACTCTGCTTTCAACTCAGTATGAGTTTGCACATAAATTGACTGCATTCTGAGTAAGAAACAAAAATAAAAGGAAAAAGGGAAAAGGCAAGCTTCCTGCATATCTTATCCCTGGACAAAGGCAAAGTAAAGGTAGAAATCAATGATGAAAGCAGAATTGAAAGGTATTCAATTATTTGGACACTAAAAATGCCCTTTCAAATAATGCTTGGGTAGGAGAGAAAATAGCTTCCCTGGTGGCTCAGATGGTAAAGAACCAGCCTGCAAAGCAGGAGACCCGGGTTCCATCCCTGGGTCAGGAAGACCCCCTGAAGAAAGAAATGGCAACCCACTCTAGTGTGCTTGCCTGGAGAATCCTATGGACAGAGGAGCCTGGCGGGCTACAGTCCACGGGGTCACAGAGTCGGACACTACTGAACGACAAACACACACACAGCTCTTGACCATTTTGGAGTACTGATGGGGGCGTGTTTGGGTGGGTTGGCGAATAAGCTTGAGCTTCCCAAGAGGCTCAGTGGATAAAAAATCTGCCTGCAATGCAGGAGATGTGGGTTCAATTCTTGGGTAGGAAAGATCCCTGGAGGAGGGCACAGCAATCCACTCCAGTATCCTTGCCTGGAGAATCCCATAGACAGGAGCCTGGTGGGTTACAGTCCATGGGGCTGCAAAGAGCTGGACATGACTGAGCGGCTACCACCACCACCAGCACAGGAGAGAAACCAGCTCACTAGAGTAGAACATAGTCTCAGACCAACAAAAGCATCACGAGTAATGGGGACAAAAACTCTGATATCAAACAGCTACCAAAAGGAAAAAGTAAAGCATCATAAACTAGCTCTGCCCTGCTCAGAATGGAAAGCTAAAAGAAAGTGGGGAAATGAAATTAGACTAGAAATAGGAAAACCAAAATGAAATAAAAACAAGGAAGTTGCTAAATAAAACCAATTTTAGAATAATTTGAAAATAATAAAGTTGATAATCAATTGACTAAATTAAAAGTACCTTAATAATCTAAGACTAAAAATGACAATCTATCAACCACTGGAAAATAATGTTTAAGTTATGGGAGATGTCCTCAGCCAAAGCTAAAAAACCCAATAATGATACTGAAATGCAAGATTTACTTCCAAAATAAAAAGTTCTCAAAGTGACAAAGTAACAGAAAAAATAAAATAATGTATATGAGACAAACAAGAAAAATAACTAAAGGATCACTTTCCAAAGGCTCCTAATTCAATACAGTTCTTTTTCAATCCAATCTTTCAAAAAACAAATCGTCTCTGTGCTACACACATGGTTCTTTAACAGAAGACTCACTTCATTTTGTGAGTAAAACCAATTACTCTGCAAGAGCCATTAAAATTCTAAGTCAACTACATGTGCACACATGGATGCAAAAACTGTAACAAAATTTTCTCTAATGGAAATCAACAACTGAACTCAAAGCTGTCAGTTCTCCAACCAACCAGGATCTATACCAAGAAAAGAGCACGGTGGTAACTTCTGGAAAACCATCAGCACATTTTGTTAAGAAAAGTGGCCCTCTTTGAATCATCTAAATGCCAAAACATATTAAAATTTATCACTTTTTATTCACTAAAATTCTTAAAAATAGGTAAACAAGGCCTGCTTTTAAATCAACATTGTGCTTTTTTCCCCTGTAGTATTTCAGTCACTCCTTTTAAAAATAGGAAATTTACCAAAAAATCTTCCTTCCAACTTAAGAATTTTGCCAATAGCAATTTGAGAGAAAGAAAAAAAGCAAGAAATAAAAATACTATCTCTGCAATTACTACCCTATTCAAGTTACTATTTGTGAGAACTCTGTTTCCTCAATTTTTAAATAAAGATGACAATTTCTACCTCATAGATTTGTATAGATGATTAAAGTAGAATGTTTTGCAAAGTATTGTGTTAGCCATGAAGTCCTATGTAAACGGGTTACTACATGTGTAAAAATTTATCCATCTATTTCCCTATCCACCCATGCATCCATCCAGGTAGCCCACCTATGCATCCACCCACCCACCTATGTTCCATCCATCCATCTAAGCAACCATCTACTCATCCTGTTCCTGGCCCTACGCTGAGGGGCAAATACACGGTGAGCAAAACAGGACAAATTCTTGCTTTGGAGAAGCTTCCAGTTAAATGGGGGAATTGACATTAAACAAGAATATCACCCGAACAGACAACCCCACACTTTAAGTGCAGTGAATAAAATGGCAGGGAGCTCCAGGAGATGGAAGAGGGATGTGACGTGGCCTGGGGCCGAGGTGTGGCGAACTGGCTGGGAGGTGGCCTGCGTGTCCCTGCTGGGCAGTGCCTGCCTTGGGTAAAGTACGGGCGGCGCAGTTCCCCTGCTGCTGGGTAGGGGGGGGTTTCTCCTAGTTTCTTATAAATAGCCGTGCTTTGAGCAGCCGTTGTGGCTATTACTTTATTTTTTTCCTTTTGAGTCATGTCCTAGAGGTATCTTTCAGAAAGGAAATACCAAATTCAGAGCTGTTCTCTGGGAGAAAAGTACTTTATAGCTTTTGTCACATGATGCCGATTACTTTCCACACATATGGAACCAATTTATATTGCCAGCAGCAAGGCTTTGGTGTCCTTTCTCTTTGACGCTGCCAAGTGTCTTACTCAGCATTTATATTTATTTTTGAGTTTAGCAGGTATGTAACAGCATTTTCAAGTTATTTTCATTTTTATTTCTGTAGTTTCCAATAAAGTTGGATGTGCTTCCATGCCATGATCTACTGTCTTTTCTCTTATGTAAATTAGCCATTCATTTCTCTTCATCTCTTACCCAAGGCCATTTGTAAGCAACATGACCATGGCTCTGGCTTGGGCACTGCAGAGGACCGAGCATCTCAAAGGTGCTCTACAAACACCGACTGAATTAAATTCAATTAGCACCTGACATATACTGGCATCAATGATTGTTTCTGGATTTCAGTTTCTGTCACAGTTCCTTTTTCTCATGTATCTTCTAATATTTTTCTTTTTAATATTTCTTTAAAAATTATATTTTACTTCATTAGTATACTATAGTAAAACTATATTTTACTATATTACTTTATTTTACTATAATTAATTTTAATACAGATCACTTATCTTATTTGTGACTATACATCTTGATATATCTTTATTTATTTATTTATTTATTTATTTTTAAATTTTCTTTACATTATCGTGTTGGTTTTGCCATACATTGACATGAATCTGCCATGGGTATACATATGTTCCCCTTCCAGAACCCCCCTCCCTCCTCCCTCCCGATTCCGTATCTCTGAGTCATCCCGGTGCACCAGCCCTGAGCATCAAACCTGGGCTGGCGATTGATTTCACATATGATAATTAAAATTTTTCAATGCCGTTCTCCCATATCATCCCACCCTTGCCCTCTTCCACAGAGTCCACGTTGACATATCTTTAAAGTTTTGAAATGTAATCATTTTCTTTTATAACTGAAATAAATGGCTTTTAGAATATATTCTAACGAGTTTCCAATGCTTAACTTTTGTCTGTCTGGAATTAATTTGCATAACTATGAATGTATTTGTCTATGGCCACCTGATGCGAAGAGACCCTATGCTGAGAAAATTGAGAGCAGAAGGAGAAGGGAGCAACAGAGGGTGAGATGGTTGGATGGCATCACTGACTCAATGGACATGAGTTTTAGCAAACTCTGGGAGTTGATGAAGGCCAGGGAAGCCTGGAGGGCTGCAGTCCATGGGGTTGCAAACACTTGGACACAACTTAGGGAATGAACAACAATGCTGATATCCAATAGTTTCAACGACATTTGATAATGTTTCCTTTTCTTCTCTTATCCTTTCCTTATTGTGTTTTCTAGTTTGTCACATATTCCAAATAATAGTATTTCTCTATCTCTATGAATCATTTTCTCCATTGTAAATTAAATGCAGGTGGTTTGTATAACTGCTGCCTTGAATCATGTTTGATGATCTAATGGGACAGCCCACCACGAACACCTGCCTGGAAGGTCCCTGGCTCCCCTGTTCTCCTGTGTGACCCTCACTGTCTGTTCTCAAGCTCTAGGAAGCACTCACCGTGGGGACGGCATCACAGCGGCAAGTTTATTCCATAGGGAAAGCACATGAACAGGGCATGAGGGAGGAGAAAGCAGTGGCATTCGGAAACTACAGAAGACAGACACATGTAGGATCATCGGCTGAATCCCAGGGCACGGAAAAGCGGAGCTGATGGCAGCGGCCCACGACCGTTCCTAGTGTGACCCCATATTTAGCAACTCTCACAGGGCAGTGAGGGCTCCTCTCACACAAGCCACTGGGGAAGAGGCAGAACCGCATGCATCCAGGCTGCCCCCTGCGCTGCGGCGCACCCACCGCGGCCGCACCGCCCGCGGAGGAGGCTGTGAGGTGCGCGGTGCAGATGCAGAGATGCCCTGGAGAGCTCACAGCTCTGAAGAAGAGCCCGGTCCCAAACCCCAGGCCTAACTGGGGCGGGGATGCGCCCCACAAGCCTTACCTTCCCCAGCACCAGCGGCCCTGGGTCAGCTCTCGGTGGCCCGAGCAGAGCTGAGCAGCCGGTCCTGTGGCGGGGGCGCCCCTCGGAGCGCCCGCGTGTGTGGCCTCGGCTCCCGAGTGCAGGCAGGCCCTTCGTGCTCGGGCACATACAGCAGCATCTGGACTTTTGGTCACCAGAAACGTGCAGGGTGCATCATAAGCCAGAGCTGACCCAAAGAGCCAGCACTGGTAACAACAGTGTAGTAGGTGTGATGAACGGTCCTCTCTAGGTTCACGATCAGATCCAACATCATTAGAGTCTTCTAAAGAAAGCTAATAAGTTCCCAATTGGGTAGCTTCAAAATCAATTTCAGTTCTAATCCACTTACTCCAGCACTCAGACCAGCCCAGCAAGCCCTCCAGCCCAGCCTTCTCACTGCTGAATGGGACAAATACCACGCCTCGGCCAGGCCCTGCCTTGGCCTTTGGCATTTGTTTCTTTCTGGCCATGCCAACATCAAAGTGTTATTTCTCTAGGCAACAAGCAAACACTGACAGGATGGTCACCACGAACACCAGCCAACTCATTAAACATCCAGGCAAGGGTTTGGGCGACTTTCCATAGGGGCACCCGGGAGCCAGGGCTAGGAACAACTTTGGTCAGGTCTGACTTGGCTTCGCTTTTGCTCTTTGAAAAATGCATCCAGACCATGTGATGCAGGCTCTCAGACTTTCCTGTCTAAACACCATCAAAACCTAACTGCTCGCTGACAGTGGAAAATCAACGTGGGCTTCTCAGCCATTCCCGGTTGCCGGCACAGACAGATTCTGGCAGCCTGAGAACTAGGCTGGGCCTGACACAGAGGCGTGGGGAACCTCAACCAGCCATGGCTTCCACAGAGGCAGCAATGCCATTAAAAAATACCAGCTGGCTGGTGGGGAAGGCAGAGCACAAAAACAGAAGCAAACAAGATGACTGCTTTAGCAAGGTCATGAATGCCAGGAAGACAGAGAGTTTTCAGGCTGTGTACACACGGCAGCCAAGTGCCCTTTTGATGCCGGCCTTAGTCCAATATTCTAAACCCCAAATGCCAGTTCAATCCCACTGCACACCTGGGAAGGTGGGAGCACTTACCTCTGGTTCCCGAGTCATCGTTCCGGTCGCTAGACCGCCCTGTGCTAACCCCCTCTTTTCTGCTGGCAGCTCAGAAGGAAAGGGCTGTCAGCGACCCGAGCAGCCAAACGCACCTAATGCAAGGCACTTGAGTGTGAGATTCGCTTGAATAATAATAATAAAAAAAATCCACCACCCTCTTTGGGGAAGCCCGAAGAGTCCTTATGAGTCAGGCTGTACTGTAATTTCATTTTCTCTTCTGATTCTACCCAAGAGGGCCAAGGAGAAGAAAAGCAACTGCGTCTTGTCTTTGCATTCTCATGTACAGAATCTGATAATCATGTGCACGCTCCATCCCTACCGCGGCAAATCAGCAGGAATTACCGGTGGAAAAGATCACAGACACACAGCTCAACCGTTTCTGCTTTCAGCCCTAAACCAAGAAAATGAAAGTTGCCAGGTGCATGCTAGAATCACTTGGGAAGTTTCTAAAAAGCTACTGATTCAGGTCCCATCCTACAAACTCGGATTTAGGCGGTGAACAGTGTGGCCTGTGCACTGTGATTTTTAAAAGCCCCCAGGAACTCCAATTACAGACAAGTGCGAAAACCACTGATCTACATGAAAGACGCGGGGGTATACTGCAGGGATCATGAAGTGAGAAAATCCCCACGTTACAAAGATTCAGATTCTGGTCTCAGCATCACTGTTTAATATTTTCTCTTCTCAGACAAGTAACAGACTGTCTCTAACCTTCAATATTTCCATCTGATAAACAATTCTATGTCTTGCATTTCTTACTGAAGTGTTCTATGGTTCAAATATGATAAGAAAGTGCTGGGAAAAACACTCAACACTATACACATGTAATAAGAGTTAGATGATCATTATTTCCTTTTGCAACATGAAGCTGATGTTTAATGTTTATTGAGACTTATTATGTGTCAGGCCTTGGGCTAAGTGCACAGCTGGCTCCCAAGGTAGATTCTGTAATTACCTCTGTTTATAACTGAGACCAGCCGAGGTACAGAGAGGTAAGAAGGTGTGGAAAACAGAATATCAGTGTTCTCTAGAAACTCGCAAACCAGAAATGATTAGAAAAAGGTAAAAAGGGACTTCCCTGGTGATCCAGTAGCTAAGACTCTGAGCTCCGAATGCAGAGGGCTTGGGTTCGATTCCTGGTCAGGGGACTAGATCCTACATGCCACAAATACAGATCAAAGATCTCGTGGGTCACAACCAAGACCCTAAACAGCCAAAGAAATAAATAAGTACTAAGAAAAGAAAAGGGAAAAAGGAAATGTTGTTTAGTCGCTGAGTCATGTCTGACTCTTTGTGACTCCATGCTCTGCGGCACGCCAGGCTCCTCTGTCCCCCACTGTCTCCCAGTTTGCTAAAAATCATGTCCAGTGAGTCGGTGACGCTATCTAACCATTTTATCCTCTGCAAAACCCTTCTCCTCCTGCCCTCAATCTTTCCCAGCATCGGAGTCTTTTCCATTGAGTTGGCTCTTCGCATCAGGTGGCCAAAGTATTGGAGTTCCAGCTTTAGCATCAGTCCTTCCAATCAATATTCAGAGGTGATTTCCTTTAGGACTGACTGGTTTGATTTCCTTGTAGTCAAAGGGATTCTCAAGAGTCTTCTCCAGTACCACAATTTGAAAGCATCAACTATTTGGCACTCAGCCTTCCTTATGGTCTGACTTTCACATCTGTACATGACTACTGGAAAAACCATAGCTTTGACTAAACAGACTTTTGTAAGCAAAGTAATGTCTCTACATTTTTTTTTTCTCTCTCTCTATATATACACACAAAGAGTCAGACACGACTGAGCGACTGAACTGATACTGATAAATACACACACACACACACATATATATATATATGTGTGTGTGTATATATATATATTATTGACATATAGTCGACTTATTTAACTTATATGCAGAGTACATCATGCAAAATGCCAGGATGGACTAAGCTCAAGCTGGAATCAAGATCACCAGAGGAAATACCAATAACCTCAGATATGCAGATGAAAGTGAAGTGAAAGTGAAAGTCCTCAGTCTATACAGTCCCTGGAATTCTCCAGGCCAGGATACAGGCTACAGAAGGTAGCCTTTCCCTTCTCCAGGGGACTTTCCCAACCCAGGGATCAAACCCAGGTCTCCTGCATTGCAGGCAGATTCTTTACCAGCTGAGCCACCAGGGAAGCCCAAGAATACTGGAGTGGGTAGCCTATTCCTTCTCCAGCAAATCTTCCTGACCCAGGAATTGAACCAGGGTCTCCTGCATTGCAGGTGGATTCTTTACCAACTAAGCTATCAGGGAAGCCCAAATTGCAAAAAGTGGAGAGGAACTAAAGAGCCTCTTAATGAAGGTGAAAGAGGAGAGTAAAAAAGCTGGCTTAAAACTCAACATTAAAAAAACTAAGATCATGGCATCTGGTTCCATCACTTCATGGCAAATAGATAGGGAAAAAATGGAAACAATGACAGACTTTATTTTCTTGGGCTCCAAAATCATTGTGGACATTGATTGCAGCCATGAAATTAAAAGACGCTTGCTCCTTAGAAGTAAAGCTATGACAAACTTAGCATATTAAAAAGCAGAGACGTCATTTTGTTGACAAAAGGCCTTATGGTCAAAGCTAGTCATGTATGGATGTGAGAGTTGGACCATAAAGAAGGCTGAGTGCTGAAGAATTGATGCTTTTGAATTGTGGTGCTGGAGAAGACTCCTGAGAGTCCCTTGGACAGTGAGAAGATCAAACTCATCAATCTTAAAGGAAATCAGTCCTGAATATTCATTGGAAGGACTGATCCTGAAGCTGAAACTCCAACACTTTGGCCACCTGATACGAAGAGCTGATTCTGAAAAAGATCCTGATGCTGGGAAAGACTGAAGGCAGAGGAAAAGGGGACGGCGGAGGATGAGATGGTTGGATGGCATCATTGACTCAATGGACATAGGTTTGAGCACACTCTGGGAGATAGTGGGGGACAGGGAGGCCTGGCATACTGCAATCTATGGGGTTGCACCATTGGGTATGACTGCGTGAACAACAACAACAAAATAGCTGACTTACAATGTTTCAGGTACACAGCAAGGTGGTTCATTTATACATATACACATATATTATTTTTGAGATTATTTTCCATCATAGGTTATTACAAGATACTAAGTATAGTCCCCTGTGCTATACAGTAAACCTTTGTTGCTTGTTCTATATCTATTTTAACTTAGAAATCTAGCATTTTAGTCATACTAAGGCAAACAAGTGGAATCAAAATGTCATAAATTCTTTAGTTAGGCAAAAATTCATGTATTCATGTTTCCTAAAATATATATGTTATACATACATTTTATATATTTGTATACAAAAGTTTTTCTGCAATGCTTAATAAAGGCTTGACAAAGAACATAAAAAAAAGAAGAGATGGAGAAACTGGAAAACATAAACTAAATGAAATGGGAGCAATGAATATGAAATAGAAAAAGTGAAACAAACTGGATAAAAGATCATCATAGTCCAGTTGTTTTTAAACGTGGCTCCTCATTAGAAACATATCTAGCACTCTGGAGAAAAATAGCAATACCTGGGCCTTTGTATTTTTCAAAAACTCCCAAGGAAATTCTGATATGAATCTGGATTTTAAAAAGAGATTACAGGTTTTTCTACTGAATGGTAATTTTGGTGATACAGAATTCTATTACTTTTCTGTTGACCAATCATGATACAATGGTATTTAATGAATAATAGTTACATAATCACGACAGTAAAAGATGTTTATCAGTTTCATAATCAATAGCCAGACAAAAAGTAAAAGATAATTATAACTTCAAGCCATAATGGGAACATGATTAACCTAACCATATAAAACAACCACACACAATTTAGGGGTCGGTCAAGGAGAGTGATGTGGTCAGCGGAAGTGCACACATGCATGTTTTTATCCCCTCAGCCAGTCTATGTCTTTTGGTTAGTGCATTTAATCCATTTACATTTAAGGTAATTATTGATATGAATGATCCTATTACCATTTTCTTAATTGTTCTGGGCTTATTTTCTGTAAGTCCTTTCCCTCTCCTGTACTTTCTGCCTAGGGAAGTTCCTTTAGCCTTTGTTGTAAAGTTGGTTTGGTGTTGCTGAATTCTCTTAAATTTTGCTTGTCTGTAAAACTTAGACTTCTCCATCAAATCTGAAGGAGAGTTGTGCTGGGTAGTCTTTCTTGGTTGCAAGCTCTTCTCTTTCTTCACTTTAAATATATCATGCCATTCCCTTCTGGCTTGCAGAATTTCTGTTGAGAAATCAAGTGATAACCTGATAGGAGTTCCCTTGTATGCTATTTGTCATTTTCCCTTTGTTGCTTTTAATATTTTATGTTCATCTTTAATTTTTGCCAGCTTGATTACCACGTTTCTTAGTGTGTTCCTCCTTGGGTTTATCCTTCCTGGGACTCTGTGCTTCCTGGCCTTGGCTGACTATTTCCTTTCCCATGTTCAGGAAGTTATGAGCTATTGGTGGGCTATGTCCTTGTGATCGCAAAGAGTCGGACACGACTTGGCGACTAACACTTACACTTTCACAGAGGTCTATTAGGCTGTCTTCATTCTCTTTCATTCTTTCTCCTATAGTCTGTTCTGTGGCAGTGATTTCCACCATTCTATCCTCCAGGTCACGTAACCATTTTCTGCTACTGATTCCTTCTCATTCATCTCTGTTCTTTAGCTCTTCTAGGTCTTTAGTAAACACTTCTTGCATCTTCTTCATTCTGTTTCTGAGATCTGGATAACCTTCACTATCATTATTCTGAATTCTCTGTCTGAAAGCTTGTGAATCTCCACTTCAGTTGGTTGCTTTTTTGAGGGGGGGTTATATAGTTCCTTCATTTGGGACATACATAATTCTATGCTATTTCATCCTGATTAACGTTCTGTAATGTGGTTTTTGTGGGGTTGTGTGGTTCTTCTTGTTTCTTCTGTCTGCCCTCTGGTGGATGAAGCTAAGAGGCTTCTGTAGGCTTCTTGATGGGAGGGAAAGGGTGGGAAAAACTAGGTCTTGCCCTGGTGGGCAGGGCTTTGCACAGTAAAGCTTTAATCCAATTATCTGCTGGTGGATGGGGTTGACCACCATCTCTGTTAGTTGTTTGGCCTGGTGACCCAGCCCTGGGGTCTATAGTCTCTATGGTAGAGTTAATGATGACTTCCAAGAGGGCTTATTTCAAGGGGGACCTTCCAGGACTGCTGCTGGAAGTGCCCTTGTCCCTATGGTAGACCCCTCCCAACCAAGGAGACATCCCACTCCAGCAGGTTGTTTTGGTCCAGCCTCCTGTATGGGTCATTTCTCCTTTCTTCTGGGTCTGGATGCATGCAAGATTTTGTTTTGCCCTCCAAGACTGGAGTCTCTGTTTCCCCCAATTCTATGGAAATCTTGCAGTCAAGTCCCACTGGCCTTCAAAGTCATATTCCCTAGGGATTCCCAGTCTCTTTGTTGGATCCCCAGGCTGGAAGACATGGGGCTTAGAACCTTTACAGCAGTGGGAGAACTTTGGTGTTATTGCTTTCCAGTTTGTGGATCACCTGTTCAGTGGGTGTGGGGTTTGATTTTACCATGTCTGTGCCCCTTCTACCATCTTGGTGTGGCTTCTTCTTCATCTTTGGACAGGGAGTATCTTTTTTGGTGGGTTCCAGTGTCCTCCTGTTGATGGTTGTTCAAAGGCTGGTTGCAAATTTGGTGCTCTTAAAGCAGGAGATGAGCACACACCCTTCTACTCTGCCATCTTGAACCAGAACTGATGTCTCTGCTTTTTAATACACTGTCTAGAGTTGTCATAGCTTTCCTTCCAAGGAGCAAGTGTCTTTTAATTTCACGGTTGCAGTCAATGTCCACAGTGATTTTTGAGCCTAAGAAAATAAAGTCTGTCACTGTTTCCACTTTGTCCTTTTCTATTTGCCATGAAGTGATGGGACTGAATGGAATGATCTTTGATTTCTGAATGCTGGGTTTCAAGCCAGCTTTTTCACTCTCATCTTTCACTTTCATTAAGAGGCTCTTTAGTTCCTCTTCACTTTCTGCCATTAGAGTGGTATCATCTGCATATCTGAGGTTATTGATATTTCCTCTAGCAGTCTTGATTCCAGCTTGAGCTTCATGCAGCCCAGCATTTTGCATGATGTACTCTGTATATGTTAAATAAACACAGTGACAATATACAGCCTTGTCATACTCCTTTCCTAATTTTGGACCAGTCCATTGTTCCATGTCCAGTTCTAATTATTGCTTCGTGACCTGCAAACAGATTTCTCAGGAGGCAGGTAAGGTGGTCTAGTACTCCCATCTCTTCAAGAATTTTCTACAGTTTGCTGTGATCCACACAGTCAAGGACTTTAGTGAAACAGAAATGTATGTAATCAAAAAGGGGCTTCCCAGGTGGTGCTAGTGGTAAAGAACCCCCCTGCCTATGCAGGAGATGTAAGAGACATGGGTTCAACCCCTGGGTAGGGAAGATACCCTAGAGAAGGGCATGGCAACTGACTCCAGCATTCTTGCCTGGAGAATTCCATGGACAAAGGAGCCTGGCCCGCTATTGTCCCTAGGTTTACAAAGAGTCAGACATGACTGAAGGGACTGAGCACACATGCATAATCCAAAAGATGAAGGTCATAAGCCAATATGACAGGTCCTACACAAACGTGAGTTAGGTGTGTTCCTCTTTGAAAAGACACACTCTCAGATGGGATTAAAAACTCAGCACTATTTACAAGAAATACACCAAAGACAAAGGCAAAACTGAAAATCCAGTCACTACAGGCACTGGGTTTGGTGCAGACAGCTCTGACCGCAGTAACACTGACAGAGCAGGCGGTGCTGAGGAGACCCACGTGCCGTAGGGCCGCGGGCGGAGCCTGAGGTGGCAGCCTGGCAGTGACTTTCAAGATCTTTCTTCGTGCAGGACTTTCAGTTAAAGTTCCTGTAAGGCTGTATTCATCCTGTAAATCACTGCTTTTCTAAAGCCTCCAGTCTACTGTCACAGTGGTGGGGCTGCGTGAGGTGCTCATCCTGTGGAAGGAGCGCTGTCTGACCGGCTGCCCTTCCTTCTGGCGTTGGGGCGGGGAAGCACCCAAAGAGCTTTCCTCTCTTCTCTTGTCTGCATTTTAAAAAAATCTCTGGGTTTTTTTCTGTTTTTTTTTTTTTCTGTTTGAGTGGGGGGTGGAGGGTGGTGGAGAGGAAAATTAAGTACTTACTGAAGCTTATACTTTGGTAAAAATGTGGGTGGGGGAAGGGCAGACATTTCTCTCAACTGCCTGTTACTGCCAAGTGCTTTTCCTTCTGGACTTGATGCTTTTGACTGAGATCATGTTTGACAGATGTAAATATTAGTGGCAAAATAGAAGGTAGGATGAAGTAACACTAGTTATTTCATATTATGTGTCATGACATAAATGTTATGGCTTGGCTCAAGAGACAGACAGTTTTAAGAGCACATCCTCATTGACGCTACGTTACTGCTTTCTAACTGTCTACTTCGTGGCCTGTTATGATGATGAAAGCTGACAAAGTAAACCAATATCAACAGCTAAGTCTGGTAGATCTGGAAAAAATAGAAATAGGTCCTGAACCCACTCTTTGGTTAGCCAAAGTTGTCCTGCATGAGATGGCTCTGAAGATATATAGAAGCAAGTGGCTGTTATCACGCACTGAGAGCTGTAATGCACAATCCAGAGGAGGACAGAAAAGATACCTTTCAGTGCATCGCAAAGATGCTGCAGATCACCAAGCAAGCCATGGGATTAGATGTACCTATAATATAGAGAAAGCTTGAGAGAAAAATCAGTAAACCTCACGAAGACATGATTGGCATCAGTTCTCAAAACTAAGGCTCTTTGGCCCAGGGGAATAGTTTTTAATGAGTAAATTTTCATCTCTAAATTAAAAAGTGATATAGACCAAATTCATTGTAAATACTGGCAATCTATGAAAGTTCAGAAACTTTATAAACTCTGAAATGAAAGTTAACTTTCTAAAACCAAACTTAAATCTTTGGAAATCAGATAGTAGTCTTGAAACCATGGGGAACACAAGTGTGATGGATAATAAAGCCCAGGCAGAGTCAGATGGAGAAATGTCTTCAGAGAATGACTCATACCAACCACTCTGATGAACTGCTTACAAATTCTAAGTCTGACAAAGACAGGCAGTTAGCTAACTCTTCAGAAAGTGTAGGGACAGTAGACTATTTCTTCCTAATTGTGGTATTATTGCTTCAGCACCTCAATTAGGCAGAAGATCTTAATCTACTAGAAGCACTGATATTAGCATTCATGTTCCTTCAGAGGTTACTATCGCTCATGAAAGTGGGCTTGGAGAAAAGTCCTGCTGACATCATATACACATTGACTGACTTTGCCAAGCCTGTGGATATTTGCTGTCACAGATTTGTTCAAGATGCACAAAACAAAATGACCAAGCTATCGGAAACCAGATCTGTTTCTCTGCAGGACAGTAAGAAAGGAAATCAAATGAAATCAGGTTGCTCTTGAAGAAATTCAGTTGAGTCAATGGAACAGATACGTTCTCCACCATCTCAGTTAGATATGTCTTTTTCTGTAACAGGGCCACAGTTTTTGTCAGCTGAACTAGGGCATTCAGCTGTATCTCGAAAGACCACCAGCTCCAAATGCAGCGTGCCTGAACTGGAGACAGGGCTTCATGTCACTCTTTCTCCTTCAGAGAGCTGCAGCAAGAGACCAGCCTCTCCCTTTGCAAAGGTCTGAGGTTTCACAGAACAGGTTGCTAACATTACCCAAGCTGGATTAACCCAGGGGATAAAGTTTGCAGTGGCAAATGTTCAGAAGATCCCTGCAGAACCTGAAGCAGTTAAAGAGGTCCAACAAAATGAACTTAAAAATATATTTACACAATGCCAGACCTGAGTAATTCTGATTTGGTTTTTAGCCACACAGAATCCTGCAGTTTTCATTTAATCCGAAAAAGAGGAGGTGTCACATAACCTGCACTGTCTTTGAATCTAAGTATCACAAATTCTAATTATGTTTATTTGGAAAGGTTCTAGGAGGAGACTAAGCCTGAGCAAATTTCCAAAGTATAGAGCTAGGAAAATGGAAGTGCATCATCCTAGAATGGGTAAACTTAAGTAGCTTATACACTGTAGGGCAGTTTGTCTCTTGAAAAGTAATTCAGGAATAGATTACTTTGGGATGTAGTAATCTGAACCTTCTTTGGAGTGGGGTGGGTGGGTGGGAACAAAGTATGAAATAGACACAAAGGGTGGACATGGATCCATTGAGGTAATTAGCACTTTTCATAATTTGTTTCTGTTCTGTTAGTTCATTTCTGTGTGTTATCTCCACAAGGGAAATATTTAGTTTAGTGACTTTAAAGTGTTACTAGTATGGAGTAGCTACTATTTACATTTTAACATAAAAAAAAACTATTGCTTTAGCTTTTGATGCTTAACCATTCCCTAGAGAGTTAATTGAGGGCTATTGGCACTACATAGTCAAGAAATGTATGCCCATTTGATCTTAATTTTCCCCACATGCTACTTAAACAAATTTAAAATATTGCTCCCCAAAGTCTAGGAGCAGTTAGACTTGCCAGTCATAAAGCTTAAGATATCAGATGTGAATATCAGAACCTATTAATTTTGCTCTCTTTTCAGAATTATTTAGAATGTATGCATATCAGATATTGGTAATGCCTGAAAGAAGTCTTCAAGTTGTAACTTTTTGCAGAAGGCAGTCCATAACGTATTGTGTAGACTATCATAACTATTTAAAAGTTGGTCTGAAGCACAATTGTGTTAAAACTTTAGGTTTTATGACTGTAACCTTGACTACATGGAACCAGGACCTCTTTTGTAAGTCCATCATTAAGGAAGTTGCACTTCTTATTCCAAACAAGTATTGGTTTATCTGGTACCTTTAGAGCCTTATGCTGTTGAAGTGATTCTCAGCTAAACATTATGTCTGTTGTAACTTTACCAACTATATCCACTTTTGTAATTTATCAGTGGTATATCTCTTTTTGAAGTGTCAAATACTGTGACTATGCAAAATAAATATCATTATAATTTAAGGTGAAAAAAACACAATGCTGTTTATAAGAAATACACCTAAGACAAAGAAAAAAACTGACCATAAAGGCTGGGAAAGCTTATACATGGTGGGTGCAAAGGAAGAGAGAGAAGTGTGGCCATGTGCAGAACAGACAAACCCAGTTTTAAGGATAGAAGCTTTGACGGGGTTAAGGCAGATATCTGACATAATGAATAGGTCCAAATGGGTTACAAAGCCATAAACCAGGGGTATGAAGCAAAAACTTTCAGAACTATATGAAGAACTAGATAAAAATCGGTAGATGAGGAAACCAAGACCCAGAGGTGTAAGTATTCCTGGAGCAGTAGGCCTGGAGCCCAGATTAGAGCAGAGCCAGGAAGTCTCCTGCCGGAGACCACAACCCCATCAACTAAATATTCAGAGACAATGTCAAGATTTCAGTACAGAGAAAAGCCAAAATGAATGAAGGAACAAACAAAATAAATCATGAAAAATAAATAAAATCTAGTGGTTCCTTGAGGACCGCTAGAATATATAAAACTCTGACTAGTCTGATTAAATTCAAAAGAGAAAAAGTAAAACTGTTCAACATCATAAATCAATACCAGAAATGGAAATGTAACTACATAGGAGAAAGTAATTACCAAAAAAGGTAAATGTAGTACGCTACGATAGCAAATTCAAAAATCTAAAGGAAATAGATGATTTCCTACCAAAATATAACCTCTTGAACTGCACATAAGCAAAAGCAGAGATCCTGAACTGACCAATGATTTCAAAAGATGTCTGGAAACAAAGACCTGCTTTATCTAATCAACCATTAGAAATAAATAATTCCTATGAAACTTCTCCAGACTGTAATAAACTGGGGAGTTCTTCAAGTCATTTTGTAAGGCTAACATTGTCTTATACCAAAATCTCAAAGACAATAGAAATAGAAAAGTATAGATCAATTACCTATAAATATAGAAGCAAACATTGTAAATAAAATATCAACAGGTCAAATCCATCCATAATAACACCAATTAAGGTTTATTACAAGATTTCAATATTGGGTCAACACCTACTATCATTCATTAGAACGGCAAATTAAAGTAGAAAAACTATGTGAGTAGATCCACAGCTGCTAATATAGATCCAATAAAATTCATCAACTTTTCTTAATAAAAACGCTGAGCAAAGAGGAATACATCGAAACTACCTAAATACAGCAAAAGTCTATTTACCAAAAATGTACAGCAAATGCCCATAACCTGCTGATGCTGAGACCTTTAAAATCAGGAACAAGAGAGATACATCTGCTCTTTTCAGATGACTCAACTTTTGATACTTCTGCTAATACACAATAAGCCACCAAATAAGGTTAAACAAATATTAGAAAAGACAAGACAAACCTGCTTTGAATTTGCAGATAACTTGATATATACCTAAACGTTTTGAGGAACTTCTCTGAAAACTATTGGAATTAATAAGAGGAGTTGTTAAGGGGACTAGGTAAAACAAATAAATAGACAGAAGAGCTTTCCTTCATATCAGCAGCATTAAGTTGGAAATGGGAAAGAATGACATACATTCCATTCAAACAATGGCAAAAACAATAATAAATAAACAAAATAGGTTCAGGAAACCTTTATCAGGAAAATTATATAATCACATTAAAGAACCTAAATGCAGCACAAATCACCATGGAAGTTACCATGGGAAATGCATAAAATGGAAAAAACAAATGTCTGATAACAGTTAAGATATCTTTGCAAAAAGCAAATAAGGAGTGGAAAACTTACTTTACCAGTCGTAAGGTTTAAATAAAATGCCTATAATCAAAACAGCATGGCATTTGAACAGAAATAGATTAAAAGGCTAGTGGACCAGAGCAGAGAATCCCAAAATGTATATAAGTATATATTGGAAGAAATGGCAATGGTGACAGTTTAACCCAGAAAGAAAATCAAAGTTTACTTTAAAAATTGTGCTGGAATATTTGATCATCCATCTGGAAGAGAGGAAAATTATATTTCCTCCCTCAAACCACATAAATAAATACCAGGAAAATTAAGGCCTAAATGTAAAAAAGAGTCAAAATAGTATGAAAGACTCTAGGAGAATATTTATATAAAATTAAAGAGAAAATGACTTTCTTATATAACCCAAATGTCATAAAGGAAAAGACAGACATATTTGATTATATATTTGCATATCTTTGTTATTTCAAAAGATAACAAACAAAAGACAAATAATGGATTGGGAAAAATATTGGTAACATCTATCATAAACAAAAAGGCTTACAATCTCTAAAATACAATAAGACTCTTCAAAACTAGAAGGAAAAGGTGAGTAATCCTTGAGAAAAAAATCAATAAACTGTAACAGGCAACTCAGACAAGGGGAGACACAAATAATTTATGATGATATGCAAAGATGCTCAACATTATTAAGATAAGAAATACGGACATTAAAACAAGAAGATTCCATTTTTACCCATCAGAGTGATGAAAATTTGCCCCTGGACACCCAGTGCTGGCCAGGGTGTGGGGACAGAAATCCCCATGTAGTGCTGGCAAGAGTGTGAATCACCACAGCGCCTGGGGGAAGTGATTCCAAAGCAGTCCACTTTCGGGACTTTGACCTACATAAGAAATACCCTAGAAATCAGGCTATATCACAGGGGCAAAATCCAGAAACAACCCAAATGTCCACCCACTGGGCTGAGTCAGCTAAGCTACATTCACTCTAGATTTAAGGCGCATATCTAAAAGAATGAGGTACAGCTACATTGACTGATCGAGGAGGAGTCAGTGACGGAGTGCTCAATTTAAAAAGCCACGTTGAAGATAATGTAAATAATGCAATCCTATTTTTGTTATTAAAGTGGTAAACTAACTAGTACTATTCCCATCTGTGTTTTTTCCCAGTTTTATTGAGCTATAGTTGGCATATGACATTGTGTAAGTTATGACCTGTTGATCTAATACATCTATATATCGTAAAACAATCACGTCTGTAGCCTTAGCTAGCACCTGTACCATGCCACTTAATGACTGCTTCTTTCCTGTAGGGAGAACATTTACGATTTATTCCCTTAGAAACGTTGACGTATATAGTACAGTGTTGTCAGCTGTAGCCACAGGGCTGTACATTAGCTCTCCGGGGCTTATTCATGACCCGGATGAACTGACCAACACCGCAGCTGTCTGACCAACATCCTCCCATTTGTTCCACCCTCAGGCCTTGGCAAACCAGCTGCTGCTTCCACGCTGGCCTTTTTAGTTTCCACCTGTAACCCTTTCCCGGACTCCTCTCGCTCGGCACGATGCCCTCGGAGCCCATCCACGCCGTTTCACGTGGAAGCGTGCCCCTCGTTCTCACGGTTGGAGACCAACCCGCCGTTCGCCCCGCCGCCTCTCCCTCGCCCGCCCGCCCCGGGCCGGGCCACTCACCACCTTCCCCGGACAACTGCTGGGCGAGGCACCTGCTTCCACGAAATACTTCCTGAGGAGCTGTTTGCTGGGGTCAGGGCTGTCCAGTAAAATGTAGGAGCAGAAAAAGGCCCCGTGCCGAATCAGGAACAGGGCGATCTCTTCGTTCCCTGCAGGGCGGGGAGCGGAGCCTCAGGGCGTGCAGGGTCAGCGCATCCCGCGCCCTGGCGCTGCCGCCGGGCCTGCCTCGACCCCACAGGCTCCGGCAGCGCTCTCCCGGGGCTCCGCCCTCCCGGCGCCGCCTAGAGGTTCGCCCTGGCCGGTCCCTGGCGCGGAGATCCCCGCGGGGGGCTGGGGGGAGGAAGAAGGCCGCAGGTCCGTTGAAGCAGCAGCCAACCCCCACTCAGGCCCTGGGGAGCCGCGGGCGGGCGTGACGGCCGGCCCGCGCCCCCCAGGCCTCAGGCCCCCCGGCCGGCCCCCCGGGACCCACCTGCCTTGAGGGCCGCGTACAGCGGCAGGCGCACGATGACAGGGAACTCGTTCTTCCTGACCGCGTAGCTCTCGGGGTCGGCCCCGTGGGTCAGGACCAGGAGCTTCACCACTGCCAGGTGCCCCTGCTGGCAGGCCAAGGCCAGCATCCAGTTCAAGAGCCGCTGGGGGCTGCAGGGGCCTGCACGGGCGACAGGACAGAGGGACAGGGTGGCCGAAGGACGCTGATGCTGCTCTGAAACCCCCTCCAGCCACGGCTCTGCTTCCAGCTGAAAGCCGCTTACGTCCAGTTGACAGTGTCTAAGAACAGTCCGTCTGAACTGCGTAAGGCATTTCCCCACATCACTATACACCCACCTGCCCGTCAAATTACACCCACTGGGGAAAAGCCGCATTCACAACAGCACGTGCAGTGTGATCGTGACGAAAAATGTATGTGTGGAAATAAGACTAGACGAACCACCTACCCTTACTGCTGCAGCATTCTCTCTGGGGGGTGGGACAGCGAGATGCCCTTACTCTTGGCCTCATCCCCAGCCCTGACCGCATCCCTGGAGCAGCGTCACACACAAGGACATAGGTTTTAGAGACACGTGACTTCGGATTAAAATATTTCAGCTGTGTCATTTGGGGCAAATTTCTTATCCTCTCTGTGGCTCAGCTTACCCATAAGTAAAATGGGAAAAAGAACACCCTGCCCTCCAAGTTTAATGTGAGGATTACATGACATCGTGTATATCAAGTACTTGACTCAGTAAACTGTCATAACATCTGTCAAGTGCCTGATATAACTCATTGTGGTATGTCATTATGTTCTTAGAGTAATAACACTTTCTGCTTTCCTGAATTATCTGTAATATACATAGACCACTTTCATATGTTAAAAAAATACTTTGATGAAGAAACAGATCAGCCTAAAACTTAAGAGAACTGCTCCCTATAAGAACTCCCTACTTAATTCCAGGATGAAATAACACACTGAACGAACAGGGACAGCATGGGCTGAAATGTCATAGTATCTTCAAGTTCAAAGTAACGCAAGGTCTTTTGGATCTAGCTGTCTTGGAAAAATGATCTCATCCCCCATGTGGACACTTCCCAATTGCATCATAACACTCATTTCCAGAGGTGGAGATTTCTCAGGAACCAAAGTGCTCTGGAGCCTGGGAGAGTTTCCTTCTCTGTGTCATAGGAAATTGACTGGGAAATAGGGGTGAGGTAGAAAAGGCAAGAATTAAAACCCAATACACAAGGTACCTTGCATCATGTCTGGGGTACAGTGGGTGCTAAATAAATATCCCGTCTTTGCCCTCAGTTGATGACTAAAATGGACAATTCAAAGGAAGAGGTACATGAGCAGGAAACAAATTACCCCTAACTCAGTCACAACCAGATATCCAGCTGTGAGAAGCACGGTTGTCACGCTGCTAACCTCTGCTGAGGATGGAGTTTGTCAGTCTCAGGAGGCAGGCCCTGCATTTTACAGTCATCATTTTAACACGAGGAGACCAAAGCTCAGGGACAGTTGGGAACTCGCTGAAGGTCCGACATTTGGTAAATGGCAAAGTCAAGTCTTAAGTTCTGCTTTACCTGAAACCAAAGGGTACTATCTTAACCATACAAACCCCTACGTGTATTCTCTGAGGCCCAAATCCAGCTCAAAGAGCCCCATTTTGGTCCCCATCTTTCTACCACCTCTTCCTCATCAGCCCTGCTGAGCCACAAGACCAGGAAGTATATAATGATGTCCTTCAAATGCTGTTCATAATTACACAGTGATGTACCTGCCCACCATAGACCTCTCGTCCCTCTTCTTCTTGGACCCTCCCTTGTCATCCAGCTGCCTCTTATCTTACCTTACTCCTGACGAGGGCCACCCTCCTTACGGGCTGGGAATTCCCAGAGGACAGACACTGTTCTGCCCATCTCTGCACTCCCCCAGGGCTCAGCACAATGTCCTCAACTCTTTCAGTCCCAGTAGCTCTGTCCTGAGTTGAGCTTAAGACAGGACACCTTGGGAGCTGCTGAAAACCATGCTCAGCTCCAACATACTCAGGTCCAGCCAAGCTCCCCGCTCTGCAAAAGCAGGCAAACCAGGCTCTTCCCTTGCTTGTCTGCCAAGTAAACTCCTATTCAGTCTGCAAAGCTCAGTTGAGATGCTGACTCCTCCTGAAGACCCTAGCCTGCATGCAGACAAGACCATTCCCTGATGTGTGGTCACAAGCTACTGTGTAAACATTTAAACCTCTGCATGGTTACACCAAGCAATTACTCTTTTCTGCCTCCATATCCTCTGCTTGACCAGGAGTTACTAAAGGGCTGGAACCACCTCTTTAAAAAGTCTCTGTGTTGTTCAGGTTTTGCAGTGTGTCCAGTACTTGGCAAATGCTCAATAAATGTAATCTGTCCAATGAAATGAGTGAGTCAGCTGGCACAGACTCTTTAGGACAAGAACAGAGCTACTCTTGGGGACTCCTGAGGAGAAAGAATCAGCCACTGGCACTTCAGGGGATGCTCTCTGCCTTCCTATACCTTGCTTGACCCAATCTGTGTCTATGAGCCATAACAGTGCCTGATTTCTATTCATAAACTCATTCTTCCTCCAGGCATATGAGGGGCATGCCAACTTGGAACCAAGTCTGAGCACAAATCAACCTCAAAGGACACAGTCAGACACTCCCTTAACAGTGGAAAAAAAGTGAAAAGTGAAAGTCACTCAGTGGTGTCTGACTCTTTGCGATCCCGTGGACTATACAGTCCATGGAATTCTCCAGGCCAGAATCCTGGAGTGGGGAGCCTTTCCCTTCTCCAGGGGATCTTCCCAACCTAGGGATTGAACCCAGGTCTCCTGCATTGCAGGCAGACGCCTTACCAGCTGAGCTATCAGGGAAGCCATTAACAGTACTACTGTATAACCTGTGGTGTGTGTGTATGTGCGTTAGTTGCTCAGTCGTGTCCGACCCATTGCAACCCTATGGCCTGAAGCCCGTCAGGCTCCTCTGTCCTTGGGATTTCCCAGGCAAGGATACTGGGGTGGGTTGCCATTCATAATTTGTGGGGTCCTATGTAAAACTTAAAATAGGGTCCCTTGTTTAAAAATTATTACAAATTTCAAGAGGGTAATTGCAGAGTGTAGGGGACTTCCCAGGTGTTGCTAGTGGTAAAGAACCTGTTTGCCAACGTAGGAGACCTTAGAGATGTGGGTTCGATCCCTGGGTTGGGACGATCCCCTAGAGGAAGGCATGGCAACCCACTCTAATATTCTTGCCTGGAGAATCCCATGGACAGAGGAGCCTGACAGACTGCAGGAGTAGTCTGCAAAGAGTTGGACACGACTGAAGCAACTTAGCAGGCACACTTACAAACCAAGTGTGGGGCCCTTCTAAGTACAGGGCCCTGTGTGACTGCAGTGTTACATACCCACGAAGCTGGCCCGACTCCCTTGCAAAACCCTAACTCCCAACAACCACTGCTAAGACAATGCCTCAGCAAATAGCTGTAGCAATAACTGTAACAGATCCAAGGCCAGTGCAAGAAGTCAAAGGAGACCAGGACACCTGAGGCTACCAGAGAAAAAATTACTTGTTATTAAGAAAGCAACATAGCATGGAACATCCAGACAAGGTAATATTATTCAGTGATAAAATATATATGTGTGTGTGTGTGTGTGTGTGTGTGTGTGTGTATGAGCTCTCAAGTCATGAAAAGACCTGGAGGAAACTTGAATGCATACTGCTAAATGAAAGCAGTCTATCTGAAAAGGCTACATACCATATGGATCCAACTATATGTCATTTTAGAAAAGACAAAACTATGAAGACAGTAAAGAGATCAGGTAGAACAGGAGGAGAGTGAAATTATTCTGCATGATACAGTAATGGTCCATATATGTCATTACATATTTGTTAAAAGTCATAGAATATGCAACCCTAGGGCAAACAGAGTTCCTGTTAGTAATAACATACTGATATTGGTTCATTCATCAGTTTTAACAACTGCATGGTTCTCATACAAAACATCAACAATAGGGAACCTGTGGAGGTGGTATGTGAGAACTCTTGGTACTTGCTCAACAATTTTTCTTTAAACCTAAAACTCCTTTAACGATTACCCCCAGATTTCTGGATCTGGACTGGTAAACAGTGTGAAGACATAAACAATCTGGAGTGCAGCCCCCCAAATGTCTGCCTGGTTCCTAGGAAAAGAGGGTCCCTGTGGGACTTCCTCGGTGGTCCAGCAGTTAAGAATCCACCTTCCAATGCAGAGGATGCTGGTTCCATTCCTGGTCGGGGAACTAACAGCCCACACGCTGTGGGGCAGCTGAGCTGGTGTGCCACAACTGGATAGAAGCCTGCGTGCAGCGACGGGGATCCTTCCTGCCACGACCAAGACTCAATGAAGCCAAACAAATGAGGAAACAAGCACTCTTTTAAAAAGAGGGTCCTTGGGATTTACCTGGCAAAGTAAGTGAAGTCGCTCAGTTGTGTCTGACTCTGCGATCACATGGACAGTAGCCCACCAGGCTCCTCTGTCCATGGATTTCCCAGGCAAGAGTACTGGAATGGGTTGCCATTTCCTTCTCCAGGAGATCTTCCCACCCCAGGGACTGAACCAGGGTCTCCTGCATTGCAGGCGGGTTCTTTACCGTCTGACCCACCAGGAAAGCAAAGCCTCTTCACCTGGCAACGACTCGAGTAGCTCCTGAACGACCTCAGCGTGCCCAAACTGCGCTGCCACCACGGCAGGGTTGTCGTCCGTGGGCTCTGTTGGCAGCTCCACCAGCCTCTCAGTGAGAAGGTACCGGACGGTCTCCAGGTCACCATAGGCTGCAGAGATGCTCAGGAGCTGGCCCTGGTCAAAACAGAACGGGGACAAGACGTCAGCAAGAGGAGTGCTGTGGGGAACTGCCAAGGGAATCGACTCTAAAGGTCCACCAAGCCCATGGGCAGGTCTGGGGCTGTGCTGCCCAGCATGGCAGGACCAGTCACATGTGGCTGTTAAGGCTTGAAACATGGCTCATGCAAAGTGAGATGTGCTGAAAATGTAAAATCACATGTGATTTCAAAGTTCAGTTCAGTCGCTCGGTCGTGTCTGACTCTGCAACCCTAGGCAGCATGCCGGGCTTCCCTGTCCATCACCAACTCCCGGAGCCTGATCAAACTCATGTCCATCGAGTCAGAGATGCCATCCAACCATCTCATCCTCTGTTGTCCCCTTCTCCTCCTGCCTCAGTCTTTCCCAGAATCAGGGTCTTTTCCAGGTGATTTCAAAGTTTACTACAAAAATGGTAAACTATCTTGTCAATATTTTCTGGGGCTATACAATCACAGTGGATAGTGTCTACAGCAAAGAAAATTAAAACACACTTGTCCCTCGGAAGGAACGCTATGACAAACCTAGACAGTGTATTAAAAAGCAGAGACATATTTTGCTGACAAAGGTCCATATAGTCACAGCTATGGTTTTTCCAGTTGTCATATATGGATGTGAGTTGGACCATAAAGAAGGCTGAGCACTGAACAACTGATGCTTTCAAATTGTGGTGCTAGAGAAGACTCTTGAGAGTCCTTTGGACTGCAAGGAGATCAAACCAGTCAATCCTAAAGGAAATCAGTCCTGAATAATCAGTGGAAGGACTGATGATGAAGTTGAAGCTCCAGTGCTTTGGCCACCTGATATGAAGAGCCAACTCATTGTAAAGGACCCTGACGCTGGAAAGGTTGAAGGCAAAAGGAGAAGGAGGCAACAGAGGATGAGACGGTCAGATAACTTAGACAGTATGGCCAACCCAATAGATATGAGTTTGAGTAACTCTGAGAGATAGTGAAGGACAGGGAAGCCTGGTGTGCTGCAGTCCATGGGGTTGCAAAGAGTCAGACAGGACTTAGTGACTGAAAAACAACAATAATCTTGTCAATAATTGTTATATTGATTATATGTTGAAATGATAATCTTTAATATATTCTAGTTAAATAAAACAGAGTATTAAAGTTTACGTGTTTTGTGAAATTTGACTAATATCTGTACTTTAGTTAATAATATTGTATCACATGATAATTTCCTCTTTTCTTACATGATATTTCTTTATATTTTCAGAATGGTATTAGAATACTGTTAATAGTTACATAATCACAATAGCAAAAGATGTTCATCAGTGTTCACAATTAATAGTCAGACAAAAAAATAAAAGATAATTATAATTGCAAGCCATAATGGAAACATGATTAACCTAACAGTATAAAATAATTTGAGGCATTAAGCAGAGTGATGTGTTATGTGGAAGTACATGTATGCACATGTTTTCATCCACCCACCTAGTCCATGCCTTTTGGTTGGTACATTTAATCTATTTACATTTAAGTTTGATACGTATGATCCTATTACCATTTTCTTAATTGTTTTGGGTTTATTCTCCATAGGTATTTTCCTCCTTTTGTGTTTCCTGCCTAGAGAAGTTCCTTTAGCATTTGTTGTAAAGCTGGTTTGGTGGTGCTGAATTCTGTTAACTTTTGCTTGTCTGTACAACTTGATTTCGATGTCAAATCTGAATGAGGTTTGCTCGGGAGAGTATTCTTGGTTTTAGATTCTTCCCTTTCATCACTTGAAATATATTGTGACATTTATTTCTGGCTTGCAAAGTTAAGAAATTAGCTAATAACCTAATGAGAATCTCCTTGTATGTTATTTGTCATTTTTCCCTTGTTGCTTTTAATATTTTATCTTTGTCTTTAATTTTTGTCAGTTTGATTACTATTTAATATGTGTCTCAGTGTGTTCCTCCTTGGGTTTATCCTGCCTGGGACTCTCTGTGCTTCCTGGACTTGGTTGATTATTTCTTTTGCCATCTTAGGGAAGTTTTCAGCTCTTACCTCTTCAAATACTTTCTTGGGTCCTTTCTTTCTCTCTTCTCCTTCTAGGACCCTTATAATGCAAATGTTGGTGCATTTAATGTTTTCCCAGAGCATTCGTAGGCTGTCTTCATTTTTTTTTTCATTCCTTTTTCTATTTACAGCAGTAATTTCCACCACTCTCTCTTCCAGGTCATTTATCCATCCTACCTGTGATGCTGCTGCTGATTCCTTCTAGTATACTGTCCATTTCTGTTTGTTTGGTCTTTAGTTCTTTTAGATCTTTGGTAAACAATTTTTGCATTTTCTCCTTCTTTTTCCAAGATCCTAAATCAACTGTATCAAATTGCCAACATCCGTTGGATCACTGAAAAAGCAAAAGAGTTCCAGAAAAACATCTACTTCTGCTTTATTTACTACATCAAAGCCTTTGACTGTGTGGATCACAACAAACTGTGGAAAATTCTTAAAAAGATGGGAATACCAGATCACCTGATCTGCCTCCTGAGAAATGTGTATGCAGGTTAAGAAGCAACAGTTAGAACTGGACATGGAACAACAGACTAGTTCCAAACAGGGAAAGGAGTATGTCAGGTCACCCTACTTATTTAACTTATATGCAGAGTACATCATGAGAAATGCTGGGCTGGATGAAGCACAAGCTGGAATCAAGATTGCTGGGAGAAATGTCAATAACCTCAGATATGCAGATGACACCACCCTTAGGGCAGAAAGTGAAGAAGAACTAAAGAGCCTCTTAAATGAAAGTGAAAGAGGAGATGAAAAAGTTGGCTTAAAGCTCAACATTCAGAAAACTAAGATCATGGTATCTGGTCCCATAACTTAGTGGCAAACAGATGGGGAAACAATGGAAACAGTACATTTTTGGGGGCTCCAAAAATCACTGAAGATGGTGACTGTAGCCATGAAATTAAAAGACACTTGCTCCTTGGAAGAAAAGCTATGACCAACCTAGGCAGCATATTAAAAAGCAGAGACATCACTTTGTCAATAAAGGTCCGTCTAGTCAAAGCTGTGTTTTTTCCAGTAGTCATGTATGGATGTGAGAGTTGGACCATAAATAAAGCTAAGTGCCAAAGAATTGATGCTTTTGAACTGTGGTGTTGGAGAAGACTCTTGAGAGTTCCTTGGACTGCAAGGTCAAACCAGTCAATCCTAATGGAAATCAGTTCTGAATATTCATTGGAAGGACTGATGCTGAGGCTGAAACTCCAATACTTTGGCCACCTGATGTGAAGAACTGACTCAGTGGAAAAGACCCTGATGCTGGGAAAGATTGAAGGCAGAAGGAGAAGGAGATGACAGAGGATGAGATGGTTGGGTGGCATCACTGACTCGACGGACATGAGTTTGAGCAAGCTCTAGGAGTTGGTGATGGACAAGGAAGCCTGGCGTGCTGCAGTCCATGGGGTCACAAAGAGTTAGACTCAATTGAGAGACTGAACTGAAATCATCTGTGCTATTATTATTTTGAACTCTTTTTCTGGAATGTTGCTGATCTCCACTTCATTTAGTTGTTTTTCTGGGGTTTTATCTTGTTCTTTCATCTAGGAGATAATCGTCTACCTTTTCATTTTGATTAAATTTCTGTGGCTGTGGTTTATGTTTTGGAGCCTCTAGGATGATAGTCCTTCTTGCTTCTCTGTCTGCCCTCTGGTGGATGAGGCTTTTGAGAGGAACTAGTATGGGAAAAAACGGGTCTTGTTCTGGTGGGCAGAGTCACGCTCAGAACAGTGTAATCTGCTGATGGGTGGGGCTCTCTCCCTGTTAGTTGTTTGACCAGAGCTGACTCAGCCCTGGAGTGCACAGGCTCTATGGCAGGGTTAGTAACCACTTCCAAGAGGGCTCACTTGCCAAGGGGTTCTGCTGCCAATGCCTCTGTCCCCTCCCCCAGCAAACCACTGCCAACTCACATCTCCACAGGAGACCCTCCAATGTTCTTTATTTGTTTTCATACCTTATCCAAGATTCCATATTGTATTTAGTTGCACTGAGCGATTTCAGCTGCATGCAACAAGTTCTGACAAATTCTCCTTTCATTTTTAATCTGTTACAAATATTTTCTAATTTTCCTTGTTATGGTTTCTTAGATACACCCATCATTTAAAAGTGGACATTTATTTTCCAAATACATGGCGTTTTTAAAGTATTCTTGATGTTAATTTCTCATTTTGATATTAGCTTCTCATTTAAATGGTTTCTTCTCTATAATCACCTTCTCTAATCACCTTTTAATTCTCTATAAAGAGAATTAAAAGATTCTCAGTCTTTTAACCTTCTTGAGCTTTTCAACGGCTAAGTCTCTTGTAACTTTCACATCACACTTGAAAATATGTGGGTTATTTTCAAATATCTTTTGCTATTGATTTCTAACATAAGTGCACAGTGATAGGAGAACAGACTCTGTATGATTTCAATACCTTTAGACTATGAAAGT
>ML660247.1:3365980-3388782 GCA_007570785.1 Antilocapra americana
TAATCAATCGCCAGCCCAGGATTGATGCTCGGGGCTGGTGCAGCGAGATTTCCCGGGGGGGAGGGAGGAGGGAGGGGGGTTCTGGAGGGGAAGCATATGTAAACCCATGGTGATATCATGTCATTGTATGGCAAAAATAATAAATAAATAAATAAATAAATAAAATCCAAAAAAAAAGAGAAGAATAAAAATAGGCTGACAAATTAAAAAAAATAATACTATCATAATTTTAAACATTAAGAATTAAGAAAAGTTTAACTGTTTTTGTTTAGTTTTTTAATACTACTTCTAGAAAACTTGACCTTATAAGTGTCTCATATTCTATTTCTTTGGAACAGCATCATTGTTTTGCCAAAAGTTTTTACTTTTGTCTCAGGTTCAGATTTGTTAACAAATTATATTATATACTTATATATATATGTGTGTGTGTGTGTGTGTGTGTGTATATTGTATAAAAATTAACAATACAAATATTTGTTAGAGAATTATCTAGTCTACTTTCAATACACACTAAAAGGGAAAAGAAATAGCAGAGGAGAGCAATAGTACATACATCATGACATCTGGACTCAAACATGCCTCCCCAGGTGGTGCTGGTGGTAAAGAAACTGCCTGCCAACGTAGGAGATGCGAGAGGCGCAGGTTCAGTGGGCAGTTTTGTGTGAAAGTAGTCTGGAGTTCCATTTGGGAAAAGGTCTCAGACGGTGTGACTGCTCTGTGGTAACACTTTGGACTGCTGTTTCTTGGGTCCCTGCTTACAATCCCCAGGCCACAAATGATGGGCCGACAGCCTTGACCTACTCTGGTTCTCCCAGAAGAAGAGAGGTTTTGACTACATATACTGTGAATTCATAATGGGAGGAATAAAAAACGCTCAGTTCAGTTCAGTCACTCAGTTATATCCGACTCTTTGTGACCTCATGGACTGCAGCACATCAGACTTCCCTGTCCATCACCAACTCCTGGAGCTTGCTCAAACTCATTTCCACTGAGTCGGTGATGCCATCCAACCATCTCATCCTCTGTCATCCCCTTCTCCTCACCTGCCTTCAGTCTTTCCCAGCATCAAGGTCTTTTCCAATGAGTCAGTTCTTTGCATCAGATGGCCAAAGTACTGGAGCTTCAGCTTCAGTATCAGTCTTTCCAATGAATATTCAGGAGTTATTGCCTTTTGAATTGAATGGTTTGATCTCCTTGCAGTCCAAGGGGCTCTCAAGAGTCTTCCCCAACACCACAGTTCAAAAGCATCAATTCTTCGGCGCTCAGTTTTCTTTATGGTCCAACTCTCACATCCATACATGACTACTGGAAAAACACAGCTTTGACTAGACAGACCTCTGTTGGCAAAGTAATGTCTCTGCCTTTTAATATGCTGTCTAGATTGGTCACAGCTTTTCTTCCAAGGAGCAAGTGTCTTTTAATTTCATGGCTACAGTTACCATCTGCGGTGATTTTGGAGCCCAAGAAAACAGTTTTTCACTGTTTCCCCATCTATTTGCCATGAAGTGATGGGACCAGATGTCATAACTTTAGTTTTCTGAATGTTGAGTTTAAAGCCAACTTTTTCACTCTCCTCTTTCACTTTCATCAAGAGGCTCATCAGTTCTTCTTCACTTTCTGTCATAAGGGTGGTGTCATCTGCATATCAGAGGTTATTGACATTTCTCCCAGCAATCTCGATTCCAGCTTGTGCTTCATCCAGCCCAGCATTTCTCATGATGTACTCTGTATATAAGTTAAATAAGCAGGGTGACAAAATACAGCCTTGTCATACTCCTTTCCCAATTTGAAGCCAGTCTGTTGTTCCATGTCTAGTTTTAACTGCTGCTTCTTGACCTGCATAGAGATTTCTCAGGAGGCAGGTCAAGTGGTCTGGTATTCCCATCTTTTTAAGAATTTTCCACAGTTTGTTGTGATCCACACAGTCAAAGGCTTTGGCATGGTTAATAAAGCAGAAGTAGATATTTTTCTGGAATTCTCTTATTTTTTATTATGATCCAACAGATGTTGGCAATTTGATCTCTGGCTCCTCTGCCTTTTCTAAATCCAGCTTGAATATCTGGAAGTTCTTGGTTCACATACTGTTGAAGCCTCACTTGGAGAATTTTCCAAATTTGGTCTCTCCTCAGTAATTATCAAGCATGTTGAACTTGACCATTTTCCCCCCAAAATTCTCTTACAACTTTGAGAACAGGCTGGAGGCTTAGTAACTGAACTATTTCCAACTATTAATTAAATGAAGACCTTAAACCTGTGCTAATCAAAGTATTACACACAAAGCATCATCAAGTGCTCTCCTGGTTAACAGCAAATAAGAATTTCCCACAAGGACCAGAACATGGCAGTGATCTTCTCAAGCTGTAGGGCCAGCAAGAGGGTTGATCTCTACGAGCTTTTGAGAAAAGTCTGGCATATGTTTCAAAATTTTAAAAATGCTCTTACCCACACTTTCAATTCTTGCAAATCTACCTAAGTGAAGAAAATAGCTGACAATAAGAAAGCAATTAGGCAAAAACCACTCTGTACAATATTATTTATAGTAATAAAAATTAGAAACAATCCAAATATCTAACTAAAAGCAATAGCCAGATAAGTGAGCGTGTCTCTACCAGATGAAATGTCATGTAGCCACTGAAGGTGATGCCCATAAGGAATCTACAATCATACAGAAAATGGTTCATATACTATTATGCAAGAGAAAGCAGTATGCAAAACTATGCATAAATAAGACTGTATCTGTATTAGAAACAATAAAAACAAAAAATAAATGTTCAGATCGGCAGCTCAGAAAGGAGTATGCCAAAAATGCTCAGTGGGATTGTTTGGATGATAAATTTTGGTTCTTTTTTCCTTTACTTTTATATATTTTAAAAATTTTCAGTTTGCACATGTGCTATTTCATAGTGAAAAAAAGTATAAAAGACTATATGAGATTAAACCCTCGATTGTCCATTTTGTCCCTTTCCTTTCTGTGACCCCTTCCTGCCCCGGGAATGACGGCACAGTGTGCTTACCTGACAAGCGGAGAAGTCCACTTGGAAGGACTGCCACCAGGAGGTTTACATGAGAAACAAGGTATTCAGCACCCAAGAAATATCCCCATTATGATTATAATGATAACAAGAAAACAATTTTCGTGGTAACCTTCGCCCAGCCTGGGTCCCCAGTCCTGGCAGGAGGGGCTGGCATAGCCCTTACCTTCTCCAGCTGGGATGTGCTCTCGTCACAAGCTTCTCTGAGCAGTAGCTGGGCTCTGCTGACGTCGCCTCGCCTGTATGCAGCATGAATGCCCTCCGTCCTGGGGCTCTGCACTGTGGGCTCACTGCCTGGCACGGAGAGTTTGCTGCCCATGTCCCCGGCACCTGGGTGAACAGAGGCACACACAACATCACCCCCACCGCCAGTGCTGCTTACGGGAGCCACCAGAGAGGACAGCGGGATGCGCGTTAGCCAGAGCGGCTTGCTCTGAAATGCTGCCAGGGCCCCCCCCCGCACAGCCGACTTCAGCACCTGCCCCTGCGGAGGCACTCCGTGCATGCAGCCAGAGGTGAAGGCATGGGGAGGTGCGACACAGCTGGAAGACGGAGTGAGACCATGCCTGGAGAGCGGGCCCAGGCCCCCAGGGCAGCTGCCTGGCAGGCTGACCTCACCAACAACACCAAACCGCCCCACTGCTGTGTCCCTCAGAGGGATACGGCATCTTGTGGAGGAAGAAAGGCAAGTCAGAACCTGAGCGCTGGAAATCTAGACCCTCTCTGCCTGGAAAACGCCACAAAGGCATGGGATTTAGAATGGCAGCCCTCACTCCATACTTGTTGGGTCTGAAGAAGCAGACGTGAAAGCAGTCAGCCCTTAGAGCACCCACTCTAGAGTGGCTTCATAATCAGCAGTCTGTAGATCCCAGAAGGCTTCAGAGACTTCCTGCACATCCTAAAGTTGCACGGGAAATTGTGCGTGTGTGTGTGTGTGTGTGCGCGTGTGTGCGTGCATTTCTCTGGGAAGAAAATTCAAGGCTTCTACTAGATCTGCAAATGTGTTACTGAGCCAGAGTTTAAAATTCTGTCTCTATCATAGAAAAGACTGCAATGAATGAGTAGTTACATTTTGATTGTGTTAAGTGGCAGCTGAAATGGGGACAGAATTCGAAAATCATTCTTGGCCAAGTTTACACAGCTGGTAAGAGGCAAACTGTGACTGATGTTTGGTTCACCAGCTCTCAGGCTGGGGCTAACTAAACTCCATCTCTTTGAAGAGATTAAAAAAAACAGGCTTTTTTTCATGTAAAAATGTAAATGATGAGGAAATTTGCCTTCCAAATATTCACACTGCAAAAGCAAATCACATTATAGCAGCTAACATTTGGGGAAAAGTTTTTTCAAAATTTATTTACAATAGGATAAAAATTAAATGTTTAGAAATAAATTTTTTAAATGATGGACAAGATCTATACCCTGAAAAATATAAAACATTGCTGAGAGAAGTTAAATAATACCTATATAAATGGAAAGACCTCACATGTTTGTGGATTAAACAATCGATATTATTAAGATGTCAATTCTCTCCAATTTTATCTATAGATTCAATGCAATCCCAACCATAATTCTAATATGATTTGAGGGAGATAAAATTGACAACCTGCTCCAAATTTGTACAAAGATTCAAAGGATTTACCCCAATCTTGAAAAATAAGAGTTGGAGGATCTACACTACTTGATTTCAAGTCTTACATAAAACTATAATAATAATCAAAGCAGTGTGCTACTAGTATATATAAATGTATCTGTGGAACAGAATAGCTTCTCAACTTTCTATTGGGAAATAGACTCATACTTATACATCCAATTAATTTTTGATAAAGGTACCAACACAATGAGAAAAGCAAAAACTTTTCAGTAAATCATGCTGGGACAGCTGGACATCATTGAATAAAAAGGGACTCTGACTCCTCACCTCACACAAAAATTACTTTGAAATGGATCATGGATTTAAACATAAAGGTTAAAACCGGAGTGCTTTTAGGAAAAAAATATCACAGGAGGACATTTTTATGACTTAAGAGTAGGCAAAGCTTTCTTAGATAGGACACAGAAAGTAATAAACACGAAAGGAAAAAACTACTAACTAGACTTCAACAAAATTTAAAACTTCTGCTCATCAGAAGGTTGATCTACCATTTAAAAACTATTTACCATTTGACAATGAGTAGGCAAGTTACATACTAGAAGAAAATATTTGCAAAACATACACCCAAAACACGAATGGTATTCAGAAAACAGGAAGAACTCCTATAACTGGATAATAAAGAACAAACAATCCAGTTAAAAACAAGCAAAGATTTGAATAGCAGTAGAGATTCAAAAAGCTCAACATCATTTGTCATCAGGGAAATGAAAATTAAACACCACTCCAATCCCACAAAAGTCAGTAAAATTTAAAAAGACTGACAATACTTGGTGAGGATATGGAGAAACCAGAACACTCATACCGAATTGGTTTATTGGTTGTGTCTAAAATTGTACAACCACTTTGGAAACAAGTCTAGTGGTTTCTTACAAAACTAAGTACACACCTATCCTATGATGCCTTATTCTATTCTTAGGAATTTATCCAAGAAAATATGTCTAAAAGTATATCCAATAATGTTCATATTAAATGCCATTCATGGTATTTACAAACTGTAAATAGTAAAGGTGTCCATCAAAAGGAGATGAATAAATAACTACCACAGTACAGTAACTACTCAGCAATCACAAGGAATAAACTGCTGATCCATGAAATGATTGATGGGAATCTAAAAACATACTGCTGAACGAAAGAATGACTTCATAAAATGATCCCATTTATACGCTGTTCTAATCTATGGTGGGAAAAAAATCAGAACGGTGGTTCCTGAGGGTGGGCATGAAGTTTACCAAAAAAGGGGCACCAGGAAATTGTTTGGGTATGGTTCTATATCTTGATGAAATTTTCAGTATACAGGTGTTGGTTTTTGTCAAAACTTATCAAACAGTCCAATGAAGATATGTATATTTTCCTTATATAAATTTTACCTTAAAATTATAAGCAATATTGAACTATAGTGAATAAGGTGAATACTAAAGTATTTGAGGGTGAAAAGTACAGACATTTCCAACCTAGTTTGAAATGCATTAAAAATAACAGATTGATGGATGGATAAAAATGAGAGTAATTTCAGCAAGTGTTAATGGTAGAATCTAGGTGGTGGACATACATGGTTCAATTCTTTCAGTTTTACTGTATGTTCAAAACTCTTCACAACAAAATCTTGGCAGAAGTAAATCAGAATAACGTACCCTAAATTCAAAGCCTGCCATATGGCATACTGAACGAGCTCCACCACCAGCGCAGAAAAATCCTGCTTGGGGAGAAAGGGAAGGACAGACTGCTTACAGTAAAGGTCCTTGACACCATTCAGAGTCTTTGTAGCTCACTCTAAGCCATGACTATTTCCAAGGCAACCATTCTGAAAACCCACGTTAAGAGGATTTCAGGAGCATCACTCGCAATCTGCACCCTTCCTGAAACATGAATGTAAGACCGCTGTGTCTAGATGGAATTTACTGGGGGGTGGCTGTGTATTTTTAGAAAGAGGAATCAGACAGAAAAGGCAGAATGTGTAAGAGGTTATACATTAGGCAGCTTCCCAGGTGGCGCTAGTGGTAAAGAATCTGCCTGCAAAAGCAGGAGACACAAGAGATGCAGGATATTGGGAAGGAGCCCTGGAAAAGGAAATGGCACCCAGTCCCAGTATTCTTGCTTGGAAAATCCCACGGACAGAGGAGCCTGGTGGGCTACAACCCATGGGGCCACAGAGTCGGATGTGACTGGACACACACACTTCAAGGCAGCTTCATGTCTCAACACACACTAACAATCTATTAATAATAAAATACTATTATTATTTTTTGTGTGTTTACCTTTTTTTTTTAATTACTGAAATTGTTTTTTTTTAATTGATTTTGCCATACAATGACATGAAACCGCCATGGGTTTACATATGCTCCCCCTCCAGAACCCCCTCCCTCCTCCCTCCCGATTCCCTCCCCCCTGGGAAATCTCGGTGCACCAGCCTCGAGCATCAGTCCTGAGCTGGTGATTGATTTCACATATGATAATTAACATGTTTCAATGCCTTTTATTTACCATTTCTCATCTCTCTCATTTATCTCTTTTAATGAGAATTATCATCTTATGTCATTTCTTTTTATTTATTTTCAATTGGAAAATAATTGCTTTACAATATCATGTTTTCTGCCCTATGATAATGTGAATCAGTAATAACTAAATATACATATACACCTATATATATCCCCTCCCTCTGAGTCCTCCTTCCCACCCACCCCTCTAGGTCATCACAGAGTGCCAGGCTGGGCTCCCTGTGTTATATAGCATCTTCCCACTAGCCATCTATTTGAGAAGGTGGCATTGATATATGCACTACCAGGTAAAATACTACCATGTAAAATAGAATCCTCATTAATTATTAATAGTCAGAGACCCTGACATATTTGAGCGCCACTGGCAGGGAGAAGGAGGGAAGCCACTGGAGGGAGAAGCCTTTGGCGGGGCAAGAAGGCGGAATGCACAGCAGCAGCATCCATCAGAAGGGGCACTTAGTCACGTCACTGCTCATCTTTCAGAATTAAACAAATATCCATCCCCCTTAACCCCACAAAAGACAGGTGTGTGCAAAGGTATAAAGTAACCTCTTCTCTTCAGATTAGGAATAAAGTAGCCTCTTCTGTTCACCTTAGGAACATAAATAGAAACCTTACCTTTACACCCAAGTTAAGCAACACTGCAAAGGTGGAACCTAGGATGCGGGATGCACATGAAATTACAAGGCTGGTTTTACTTTAACTTGATTTTTAAATAAAGCAAGGTATGTGGAGTAAATGACATAATTAGAAACACTCTGCTCAGTTCCATTTACATATATATTTATTTTTAATGCTGTGGTTTCTTCAGTTCGAATCTGATTTTCTTAAGTTACATGGACAGCACACGTCCACTGTCACTGACGCAAGAGCTGGGGGTTCTGGTCCAAACTGTTGGAAGGCCATTGTGGGAAAATATTAATTTATACATATGCATTTAATTTAATCTGCCAGCTTCATTTAATTTCCCAAAATTGTAAAGAGAAGGGTTAACATTTATTTAAACTGAAAAAGACCAAAATGCTAATGATAAGTATTAATGATGGGCTGAGGGGAATTAGTGATAGGATTAGGAAAGATTTTTATTTCCTAAAGTCTCTGTAATGGAATTATATGACTTAATTTAAAACTTTAAAGAAATCAAATAAGTAACAAAAGAACACATTCTCATTGAAAAAATATTAAATAGTACAAAGATACACCATGTAAGGCAGAAACCCTCTTCCTCACCATGAAACATCTTTTGTTAAAGGTAAATATATGTATTTTAATAGTAATTTTATTTTTGCAAAAATACTAGTAGAAGTTTATATTGAGAATTGGTGACCTTTAGAGTTAAACTTAGAACAAGATAATTTTTTTATACTACTTGAGGTTATTCAATCATTTTTTCCTATTAATCAACCATTTCCATAATTATATTCTTTAATACAGTAAAACATCACTGTTCTAAATATTTTGTTCATACAGATTTAAAATTCATACTCAAAACACAACCCCCAAATGTATTCTATTTCAATACAATATTAATATAGCAGAGAAGTATCTAAAACTAGTAGGAAATTAATAGTAGAACATTAGAATAATTCAGCGTCAAAGTTTTTTTAAATCCTTTTTGTTCTCTATTACAATGGGTGTAATTATTTTCCTAGATAGCAATGAAAATTCCATATATATATCAACAGGCATCTTACTTGCTTTCAAGATAAAGTTAATATGCTTAACAAAGAAGATAACTAAAAAAAAAAGGAGAAGGGGAAGCCATTAGCATGTTTTTTATTTTTAAGGTTTGATCAGTGTTACCTGTTTGTTTTTGGGAAAGAGACAATCAGAAGTAATTCAAAGTAGGAACTAGTGAGAGGAGCTATAAATGTAGCGGATGACTAGCATTATGGATTTAGCAAATAGACTTACTCAAGAACGCAAGAAATATTTCCAATAAGCTGTGACGATGATAAGAGAACATACCTCTGGTGGGTGATAAATGTTAATATCTACATAGCCTGGTATTTAAATATGCTGAACATGGGCAGTAAATGAAAGTGCATTATGTGAAAAAGTATTTGTTAAAGATATTTTAAAATATATGAAACCAGAACATCATTTAGTCTTTGGTAGTCATTTTCAAGTTAATAATCTATTTACAAAAAAAAAAGTACTTTCAGTAACAATGTCTATTTTACATATTCTGCCATTTCTAGGATAAATGTTTTTAGTTGCCAATAATTCAACCTCTAAATGTTATTTCTGTAACTCAGGTTTTAGAAAAATAAATTACTTTGATAATAGGAAAACAAATAAGAATTATTCTTCTCTTTTATTTTGGGAAAGTAATGAAACAGAATTTCATGAATGTTACAGAATGATGTCTGGCGATACAAGCCATGCTATTTACACTAATAATTCATTGTGGCCTTCCCCATCTTAGAGAGTCCTCTTTTGTCTGCTGGTTCTGAATCAATTCTGTCTTTATATTCTAAGGAGGTATTCTTACCTTTTCTTCTAGAACAGTATTTATTAAATCACTCCTCCTGACTCATAGTCAGACTAAAATTCTCTCTAATGCTTTTTTATTTTTCTGCACATCTAGAACAATGGAGAGGTAGTATGAAAATGACTTTAATTCTATCAGTTCTAAATGTTTATCTCTTACATATATATATATATATATATATATTCATTTATTTATTTATTATACTACTGTTTAATTCTCTTATCCCCATCAAGGAAAGCATGCATGACAGAAGACAAATGTTCTTTCTTGATTCAAAATCTCTGGCATCTTCTGTACTTCCTAGAAAAGACACTAACATTTACATGAATACATATTTGAAAAAAAAATTACATTCACCTCCATCAATAGAGTAGCAAAAAGTAAAAATATATCTAACAACCCAGAGTTCACTGCAGAATAAAGAGCAAATTCGAGGCTGCTACTGACCTGGTCATAATTGTTCAATGGCCTTCCTGTGTCACTGTCCACCGAATCCCTGTGTGGTCAAATCCTGGGGTCAGGGGCTGCCCCTCCCTGGAGCAGACACCCTCCTGGCACTGCGGGGGCCCATCCGCTGCAGTCCTGGGCTCACCGGCCTTCGGCAAGAAGGATGCGTCTTTCTTTGCCAGCTGTCCCTCTAGGGTTTTAGCTTCAGCGGCAGTTTTCATCTCTGGGTCTCATTACAGTGAAATCCAACCCTTTACTTCTTCAGGGAAGAGGCAGAGGTTGAGGGGTGTGGAGGGCGACGCGACCTGCAGGGTGACCCTCAGCAGTAATTCCTCACCGGCTCCAGATGGCTGGGGCTCAGCTCCACCAAGCTAGGCCACCAGACCAGCATCAGAAACGAAAGCAAAGACAGAGGTGGCCTTGGCCAGAGGCCTGGCTCACCGCTCACACGGAGCAGATCTCCAGCCACGCGGGCTGCACTTTTCTCACACCAGCAAAGCCTCCCAGCACTGACAGGAAACTCCCCTGGGGGTCTTCTCACCAAACCCCTGAAATGAGCTTTTGCTAATAAAAGGGGCATAGGCGGTTATACCTATGAGCAGGCTGGACAGAGGGAAATCACACCTAGCAGTGTGGTTCCCTTTAGAAATAAGAGATACAACTCTTCATAAGGTATCGTGTTATGTCTATAGTGAAAAATTTAATGAGCTCCAACATTTACTGCGGGCTGGAGTGTGGTGGAATTGGTACGTTTGTTATGGGAAGCCTTTCTGAGACAGGCTGGGACCTGGGACCCTTCACTGTAGTTCTGCAATGCTTGCACCTAGACACATGTCCCTTGGAGCTACAAAATACGAAGAAAATAAAGAGTCTAAAAGTAACTGTGTGTATGCCACACTTAGGGCAAATTATGGACAAAAAGGTTTAAAAAGACCAAAAACAGAACTGCCACTTCTCAAGAGCAGGGAGCAAAAGCAGTGTAGTGTGCATGCCCCTTGCACACAGCACCAGGGAGCAGTGGGCAAAATGAACTAAGTCGCCCCTCCAGTCTGACCGCTGGACACACCCCCACCTTCACCGCTTCCCCCTCTCACCCCAGGGAGCAGAGCAAGCCAAGGAAACTCTTGTCTGTTCTCACCGCCCCCCACTTGCAGCAGGGGTCCCATCAAGCCTTGCTTGAACTTCCTGTCTGGGCTCTGATCCATCTCTGTTGATTAAGGAGGCCAAGAACCCCGGCTGGCATCGACAGCAACACAATGAGTAGGTGCCATGGCCACCGTCCAACAGACGAGGGAGGCCAGGATGGGGACACTCCCAGTGACAGGCCGGCAAGCAGCAGGGCTAGAGGGGTGGAGCAGGGCTCCGTGGCCCTGGGGCCCACAGAAACCCCACAACGCTGCTCTCCACTTTCATACTTGAGACAGGCTGCATGCTTTGTCCCCCTAGAGTTCATGCTTTCGTCCTGACGCCCAGTGTGGGGAGGTGGGTCTCGGGGAAGTGACAGGCTCGTCACTTGGCGTTATGGGCGTTATGGATTGGCATTATGGATTAGTGCCCTCCAAGGAGAGACAGAGAGCCCACTCCCCTCTCCCACGTGAGGACAACCAGGAGGTGGGTCCTCGCCGAGAACAGAACCTGCCAGCACCTCATCCTGGGCTTCCCGGCCCCTGGTGTGAGAAAGAAACGTCTGCTGTTTAAGGCACCCAGCCTTCGACAACTTTACAGCAGCCTGAGCCAACTAAGGTAGTAGTAGCGTTAGCCGCTCAGTCCTGTCTGACTCTGCAGCCCCGTGGACTGCAGCCCGCCAGGCTCCTCTGTCCACGGAACTCTCCAGGCAAGAATACTGCAGCGGGTTGCCATTACCTTTTCCAGGGGATCTTCCTGACCCAGGTATCAAACCCAGGTCTCCTGCACTGCGGGCAGATTCTTTATCATCTGAACTAGCTGGCCCAGTAGGACCTCAGGATACTTCAAAACGAGGTACTATCATGCAGCCATTAAAACCGATTATAAGGAAAACCAAGGAAAAGAAAACAAACAAACAAACAAAACTTATATGATATTAAGCTAAAAGAGTAGAATATGGAGCAGCCAGGGAAAAAAGTGGGAAAAATATATAACACAGAAAACAGGTTGACATCATTTGAAAATACACAGAGAAAGTGAAAGTTTATTCCAGGCTTGTCTTATTAAAATCCTTGGGGGGAAACAGGAGATTTCTAATGAGCACAGGCTATTATTTTTGTTTATAAAAATTTAGTCTGTGTTTTCCAAAATCCTTTCCTCTTTCTCATCAAGTTTGTACTGATTTTGAAATTTAGAAAAGGAAAATGATAACAAAGATAAAATGGATCCAACACAAAGTTAACTACTTCCAGTCTGATTTAATGAACTAGCTCTTTGATGGTATTATTTAAACTAAAGCAGCTCTTGGGTACACCACGTCCTGACACAGCTGCCCTGGGAATAAAGAGAACAAGAAAATTTTCTGGGACAATAATTGGCAAAGGTGTCATGGACTTTAAAAAAGAAAATAAAATGATCTGTGATAACATTTAGTAGATCAATAATTGATAGTGATTATTAAGAACTGCCAGATGCTATAAGAAATACTCTACATATATCTGCCTTCCTCCGAACACCCATGCAAGACAGGGATTCTTACCATCGCTTTTCACCAGGTGACCAGCACTCTGAGTGAACAGAGAAAGTGCCTCCACCCAGCTTCTAAGAGCAAATAGGGACTTGAACCCCTGGCACTATCATAAAAGTCCGACTCCCCACTTCACAGGCTGAGTGCACCCAACCAAATGTGGGTCAATTATTCAGAACATAATGTACTAGGGAGACATGTGGGAACTAAAAGATAAGATGATTGGCTTGTTGTTATTCTTGAGTCACTCAGTTGTGTCAGACTTTTTGTGATCCCATGGACTGCAGCACAGCTGGGTTTCCTGTCCTCCAGTATCTCCCTGAGTTTGCTGAAACTCATGTCCACAGGGTCAGTGATACCATCCAACCATCTCATCCTCTGTCATCCCATTCTCCTCCCACCTTCAATCTTTCCCAGCATCAGGGTCTTTTCCAATGAGTCAGCTCTTCACATCAGGTGGCCAAAGTATTGGAGCTTCCGCTTCAGCATCAGTCCTTCCAATGAATATTCAGGGTTGATTTCCTTAAGGATTGACTGGTTTGATCTCTTTGTTGTTCAAGGGACTCTCAGGAGTCTTCTCCAACACCACAATTCAAAAGCACCAATTTTTTCACACTCAGCCTTCTTCACAGTCCAACTCTCACATCCATACATGACTACTGGAAAAGCCATAGCTTTGATTAGATGAAACATTGTCAACAAAGGAATGTCTCTGCTTTTTAAAACACTGTCTAGGTGTCTCATAACTTTACTTCCAAGGAACAAGCATCATTTAATTTCATGGCTGCAGTCACCATCCACAGTGACTTTGGAGCCAAAGAAAATAAAATCTACCACTGTTTTCATTTTTTCCCCATGTAATTCCCATGAAGTGATAGGACCAGATGCCATGATTTTCGTTCTTTGAATGTTCATGTTTAATCCAGCTTTTTTACTCTCCTCTTTCATCTTCATCAAGAAGCTCAATAGTTCCACTTCACTTTCTGATATTAGGGTGGTGTCATCTGCATATCCGAGGTAGTTGATATTTCCCCTGGCTATCTTGATTTCAGCTTGTAATTCATCCATCCTGGTACTTTGCATGATATACTCCACATAGAAGTTAAATAAACAAAGTGATAACATACAGTCTTGATGAATTCCTTTTTCAATTCTGAACCAGTCCATTGTCCCATGTCCAGTTCTGTTGTTTCTTGACCTGCATACAGGTTTCTCAGGAGGCAGGTAAGGTTGTCTGGCATTCCCATCTCTTTGAGAATTTTCCACAGTTTGTCATGATCCACACAGTCAATCGCTTTGGTGTAGTCAGTGAAGCAGAAGTAGATTTGTTTTGGAATTCCCTTGCTTTGTTCATAAGTCAATGAACGCTGGCAATTTGATCTCTGATTCCTCTGCCTTTTCTGAACTCAGCTTCTACATCTGGAAGTTCTCTGCTCATGTATAGCTGAAGCCTAGCTTCGAGAATTTAGAGCATTACCTTGCTAGCATGTTAAATGAGCTCAATTATAAGGTAGTTTGAACATTCTTTGTCATTGCCCTTCTTTGGGATTGGGATGAAAACTGACATTTTCCAGTCCTGTGGCCATTGTTGAATTTTCCAAATTTGCTGACATACTGAGCACAGGACTTTAACAGCATCATCTTTGAACAATTTAAATAGTAGGGCTAGAATTCCATCACCTCCATTAGCTTTGTTTGTAGAAATGCTTCTGAAGGCCCACTTGACTTCACACCTCAGGATGTCTGGCTTTAGGTGAGCGACCACACCATCCTGGTTTGTTGTTGTTCATTCACTCACTCGTGTCCAACTCTTTTCGACCCCATGAACTGAAGCAAGCCAGGCTTCCCTGTCCTTCACCATCTCCCAGAGCTTGCTCAAACTTATATCCATCGAGTCGGTGATGCCATCCAACCATCTTATCCTCTTTCGTCCCCTTCCTCTACTTCCTTCAATCTTTCCCAGCATCATGGTCCTTTCTAATGACTCAGCTCTTCGCATCAGGTGGCCAAAATATTGGAGCTTCAGCTTCAGTATCAGTCCTTCCAATGAATATTCAGAATTGATTTCCTTTAGGATTGACTGGTTAGACCTCCTTGCAGTCCAAGAGGCTCTCAAGAGTCTTCTCCAACACCACAGTTCAAAAACATCAATTTTTTAGTGCTCAGCCTTTTGTGATCCAACTCTCACATTCATACACGACTACTGGAAAAACTGTAGGTCTGACTATATGGACTTTTGTCAGAAAGATAATGTCTCTGCTTTTTAATATGCTGTCTAGGTTTGTGATAGCTTTTCATCCAAGGAGCAAGGCTCTTTTAATTTCATGGCTGCAGTCACCATTTGCAGTGATTTTGGAGCCCAACAAAATAAAGTCTCACTGTTTCCACTGTTTCCCTGTCTTTTTGCCATGAAGTGTTGGGACCGGATGCCATGATCTTAGTTTTCTGAATGTTGAGTTTTACGCCAGCTTTTTCACTCTCCTCTTTCACTTCTATCAAAAGGCTCTTTAGTTCCTCTTCGCATTCTGCCATAAGGGTGGTGTCATCTGCATATCTGAGATTATTGATATTTCTCCCGGCAATCTTGATTCCAGCTTGGGCTTCTTCCAGCCCAGAGTTTCTCATGATGTACTCTGCATATAAGTTAAATAAGTAGGGTCACAATATACAGCTTTGATATACTCCTTTCCCAATTTTGAACCAGTCCATTGTTTCATGTCTGGTACTAACTGCTGCTTCTTGACCTGCATATGTGTTTCTCAGGAGGCAGATCAGGTGGTCCAGTATTCCCATCTCTTTAAGAATTTTCCCCAGTTTGCTGTGATCCACACAGTCAAAGGCTTTGGCATAGTCAACAAAACAGAAGTAGATATTTTTCTGGAACTCTTTTGCTTTTTCTATGATCCAATGGATATTGGCAATTTGGTCTCTGGTTCCTCTGCCTTTTCTAAATCCAGCTTGAATATCTGGAAGTTCTCGATTCATGTACATTTGAAGCCGCACTTGAAGAATTTTGAGCATTACTTTGCTAGCATGTGCTGTTGCTGCTGCTAAGTCACTTCAGTCATGTCCAACTCTGTGCGACCCCATAGACGGCAGCCCACCAGGCTCCCACATCCCTGGGATTCTCCAGGAGAGAACACTGGAGTGGGTTGTCACTTCCTTCTCCAATGCATGAAAGTGAAAAGTGAAGTCGCTCAGTCGCTCAGTTGAGTCCAGCTCTTAGCGACCCCATGGACTGCAGCCCACCAGGCTCCTCTGTCCATGGGAGATGAGTGCAATTGTGCAGTAGTTTGAACATTCTTTGGCATTACCTTTCTTTGGGATTGGAATGAACGCTGATCTTTCCCAGTTCTGTGGCCACTGCTAAGTTTACAAATTGGCTGGCATATTGAGTGCAGATCTGAAATAACTCAGCTAGAATTCCATCACCTCCACTAGCTTTGTTCATAGTGAGGCTTCCTAAGGCCCACTTGACTTCACACTCCAAGATGTCTGGCTCTAGGTGAGTGATCACACCATTGTGGTTATCTGGGTCATGAAGATCTTTTTTGTATAGTTCTTTTGTGTATTCTTGCCACTTCTTCTTAATAGTTTCTGCTTCTGTTAGGTCCATACCATTTCTGTCCTTTTTAGAGCCCATCTTTGCATGAAATGTTCCCTTGGTATCTCTAATTTTTGTGAAGCAGTCTCTAGTCTTTCCCATTCTATTTTTTTTTCTCTATTTCTTCTCATTGTTCACTTAGGAAGGCTTCCTTATCTCTCCTTGCTAGTCTTTGGAACTCTGCACTCAGGTGGGTGTAGCTTTCATTTTCTCCTTTGCCTTTTGCTTTTCTTCTTTTCTCAGCTATCTGTAAGGCCTCCTCAAACAACCACTTTGCCTTTTTTGCATTTCTTTTTTCTTGGAGATGGCCTTGATCACTGCCTCATGTACAATGTTACAAACCTCCATCTATCAGATCTAATTCCTTGAATCTATTTGTCACTTCCACTGTATAATCGTAAGGGATTTGATTTAGATCATACCTGAATGGCCTAGTGGTTTTCCCTACTTTCTTCCATTTAAGTCTGAATTTGGCAACTCAGGTCATTACAATCTTTTTTCATATAGTTCTTCTGTGTATTCTTGCCACCTCTTCTTAATCTCTTCTTCTGTTAGATCCTTACCATTTCTGTCCTTTATTGTGATTCTGTCTTATTAGATGAAAAACCAGAGGAAATGGAAACCAATTCCTCCACGAATTCAGCAGCAGTTGAAAAGAGACACAGAAATACAGAGCATTATTTAGGTCCTCTTCTGAAAATTAATTTATTGCTCACTCATTTTATAAATATTTAATACCTACAATGTGCTGAGCTAGAGCCGGGGGACACACATTGATGAGACAGGTTGGAAAAGCTAGAATGTGGAGCTGTATTCTTTCCAGATTTTACTTTAAAAAAAATACTGAAGTGAGGGAACTAAGATGGCGAGGAATAGGACGGGGAGTCCACTCTCTCCCCAACAAATACACCAAAAGAACATTTAAAAATCTAGCAAACTCCATAAAACAACATCTGAATGCTGGCAGAGGACATCAAGCATCTGGAAAGGCAGCCCATTGCCGATGAAAGAAGGTAGGACCAAAAAAAAGTAAAAAGAGAGGCAAAGAGTTAGGGACGGAGATCCAGCTCGGGAGGGGAGTCTCAAAAGAGAGAAAGGTTTCCGAACACGAGGAAACATTCTCCCTGGTGGATCTGAGGCAAATCTCAGAGGGAAAAATAGCCGGGAGTAGAAGCGGATAAATAATTAAGGCTCCCAGAGTACGTCTCTAACTGCAACTCCCAGCGGAGCGGCGGCCCGGGCGCCCTATCCCCCACGAGCCAGCGCGCTTAGGGAGAGGGCTGGGGCTGAACCCTGGGGCAGACTGAGGGTCCTAACCGAGGGTGCTAACCGGAGATAGACCGCTGGGTAGCCCTCCCGAGGAAGAGCCCCCGCCAGGCTCGGCAGGCTCGCGCACAGAACAAAGGGCAGCGGGGACTCGGTCTGCTGCGCGAGACAGCCGGGCGGAGTTGGGCGGCTGCGGGCTGCGGACCCGCCCAGCCCCTGCCGGAGAGCGCCCCGGCGAGGCTTCTGCTCCCAAACCGCGGGCAGAACTGGGTGCTAGCCAAGACCTCTGGGGATTCTGGACAGTCACGCCATAGATCGGCGCTCCACACACCTGAGAAGGCGTGCCCAGCTGCACGCCGAGAAAATCGAGCGGCTGGGCCGGGGGAGGGGAGAAGCCGCAGCCCCCAACCACGCCGGGCGCTGGGCAGGTGACCGAGAGCCTGAGCAGAGAGGGCGAGAAAGCGCACTTGCCGGGAGCGGGGCAAACCCCAGAGCGCTGAATAGACACTGAAGAGACCAGCAAACAGAAGACGCTAAAACAAGCAGAGGGAACTGCTTTGGAGCCCAACCAGGAAACTCTGACAAACCACACATCCAACCCCTCCCATAGTGAGGAACCCCCACAATAAAGGGACAACACAGCAAGATTAAAAATATGAAAAGGCAGAGAAATACCCAGCAGGTAAAGGAACAGGATAAATGTCCTCCAGACCAAACAAAAGACGAAGAGATAGGATGTCTACCTGATAAAGAATTCCGAATAATGATAGTGAAAATGATCCAAAACCTGGAAAATAAATTGGAGTTGCAGTTCAATAACCTGCAGGCAAGGATTGAGAAGATGCAGGTAAGCTTTAACAAGGACTTAGAAGAAATGAAAAAGAGTCAAAATACAATGAATAATGCAATAAATGAGATCAAAAACACCCTGGAGGGAATTAACAGTAGAATAACAGAGATAGAAGACAGGATAAGTGAGGTAGAAGACAGAATGGCAGAAATAAACGAAACAGAAAGGAAAAATGAAAAAAGAATTAAAAGAAATGAGGACAATCTCAGAGACCTCTGGGACACTGTTAAACGCACCAATATTTGAATCATAGGAGTCCCAGAAGAAGAAGACAAAAAGAAAGACCATCAGAAAATTCTTGAGGAGATAATTGTTGAAAACTTCCCTAAATTGGGAAAGCAAATAACCACTCAGGTCCAAGAAACCCAGAGAGTCCCAAACAGGATGAACCCCAAGCGGAACACCCCAAGACACATATTAATCAAATTAACAAATATCAAACTCAAAGAGCAGATATTAAAAGTAGCAAGGGAAAAACAACAAATAACTCACAAGGGGAATCCCATAAGGATAACAGCTGATCTCTCAATAGAAACGCTTCAGGCCAGAAGGGAATGGCAGAACATACTTAAAGTCATGAAAGAAAATAATCTACAACCCCGATTACTGTACCCAGCAATGATCTCATTCAAATTTGAATGAGAAACCAAAAGCTTTTCAGACAAGCAGAAGCTGAGAGAATTCAGCAACACCAAACCAGCACTCCAACGAACGCTAAAGGATCTTTCCTAGATAGGAAACTGGGATGGGGTATATAATCTGGAACCCAAAACAATAAAGTAAATGGCAACGGGATCATACTTATCAATAATTACCTTAAATGTAAACGGGCTGAATGCCCCAACCAAAAGACAAAGATTGGCCGATTGGATACAGAAACAAGACCCCTATATATGTTGTCTACAAGAGACCCACCTCAAACCTAGGGACTCATATAGACTGAAAGTTAAAGGCTGGAAAAAGATATTCCATGCAAATAAAGACCAAAAGAAAGCAGGAGTGGCAATACTCATATCAGATAAAGTAGACTTTAAAATAAAGGCTGTGAAAAGAGATAAAGATGGACATTACATAATGAGCAAAGGATCAATCCAAGAAGAAGAAATAACAATTATAAATATTTATGCACCCAACATAGGAGCTCCACAATATGTAAGGCAAATGCTAACAAGTATGAAAGGGGAAATTAACAACAACACAATAATAGTGGGAGACTTTAATACACCACTCACACCAATGGATAGATCAACTAGACAGAAAAGTAACAAGGAAACTCAAACTTTAAATGATACAATAGACCAACTAGACCTAATTGATATCTATAGGTCATTCCACCCCAAAACAAAGAATTTCACCTTTTTCTCAAGCGCACACGGGACCTTCTCCAGGATAGATCACATCCTGGGCCATAAATCTAGCCTTGGTAAATTCAAAAATATTGAAATCATTCCAAGCATCTTTTCTGACCACCATGCAGTGAGATTAAATATCAATTACAGGAGAAAACCATTCAAAACTTCCAACATATGGAGGCTCAACAACACACTGCTGAATAACCACCAAATCACAGAAGAAATCAAAAAAGAAATCCAATTATGCATAGAAATGAATGAAAATGAAAACACAACAACCCAAAACCTATGGGACACTGTAAAAGCAGTGCTAAGGGGAAAGTTCATAGCAATACAATCTCACCTCAGGAAACAAGAAAAAAGTCAAATAAATAACCTTACTTTACACCTAAAGCAACTAGAAAAGGAAGAGATTAAGAAGCCCAGGTCTAGTAGAAGGAAAGAAACCTTAAAGATCAGGGCAGAAATAAATGCAAAGGAAACAAAAGAGACCATAGCAAAAGTCAACCAAGCCAAAAGCTGGTTCTTTGAGAAGATAAATAAAATTGACAAACCATTAGCCAGACTCATCAAGAAACAAAGGGAGAAGAACCAAATCAACACAATTAGAAATGAAAACGGAGAGATCACAATAGAAAACACAGAAATACAAAGGATCATAAGAGACTATTATCAGCAACTATATGCAAATAAACTGGACAACCTGGATGAAATGGACAAATTCCTAGAAAAGTATAACTTTCCAAGACTAAAGCAGGAAGAGATAGATAATATTAATAGACCCATCACAAGCACGGAAATTGAAACCGTAATCAGAAATCTTTCAAAAAACAAAAGCCCAGGACCAGATGACTTCACAGCTGAATTCTACCAAAAATTTAGAGAAGAGTTAACACCTATTCTACTCAAACTCTTCCAGAAAATTGCAGAGGAAGGTAAACTTCCAAACTCATTCTATGAGGCCACCATCACCCTAATTCCAAAACCCGACAAAGATGCCTCAAAAAAAGAAAACTACAGGCCAGTATCACTGATGAACATAGATGCAAAAATCCTTAATAAAATTCTAGCAAATAGAATCCAACAACACATCAAAAAGATCATACATCATGATCAAGTAGGCTTTATCCCAGGGATGCAAGGATTCTTCAATATTCACAAATCAATCAATATAATACACCACATTAACAAATTGAAAAATAAAAATCACATGATTATCTCAATAGATGCAGAGAAAGCCTTTGACAAAATTCAACATCCGTTTATGATAAAAACCCTCCAAAAAGCAGGAATAGAAGGAACATTCCTCAACATAATAAAAGCTATATATGACAAACCCACAGCAAACATTATCGTCAATGGTGAAAAACTGAAAGCATTTCCCCTGAAGTCAGGAACAAGACAAGAGTGCCCACTCTCACCACTACTATTCAACATAGTTTTGGAAGTCTTGGCCACAGCAATCAGAGCAGATAAAGAAATCAAAGGAATCCAGATTGGAAAAGAAGAAGTAAAATTCTCTTTGTTTGCAGATGACATGATCCTCTATATTGAAAACCCTAAAGACTCTACCAGAAAATTACTAGAGCTAATCAGTGAATATAGTAAAGTTTCAGGATACAAAATCGACACACAGAAATCCCTGGCATTCCTATACACCAACAATGAGAAAACAGAAAGAGAAATTAAGGAAACAATTCCATTCACCATCAAAACAAAAAGAATAAAATACTTAGGAGTATTTCTACCTAAAGAAACATAAGACTTGTATATAGAAAACTATAAAACACTGATGAAAGAAATCAAAGAGGACACAAATAGATGGAGAAATGTGCCATGTTCATGGATTGGAAGAATCAATATAGTGAAAATGAGTATACTACCCAAAGCAATCTATAGATTCAATGAAATTCCTATCAAGCTACCAGAGGTCTTTTTCAGAGAATTAGAACAAATAATTTCACAATTTGTATGGAAATACAAAAAACCTCGTATAGCCAAAGCAATCTTGAGAAAGAAGAATGGAACTGGAGGAATCAACCTACCTGACTTTAGGCTATACTACAAATCCACAGTCATTAAGACAGTATGGTACCGGCACAAAGACAGAAATATAGATCAATGGAAAAGAAAGCCCAGAGATAAATCCACGCATCTATGGACACCTTATCTTTGACAAAGGAGGCAAGAATATACAATGGAGAAAAGACAACCTCTTTAACAAGTGGTGCTGGGAAAACTGGACAGCCACTTGTGAAAGAATGAAACTAGAACATTTTCTAACACCATACACAAAGATAAACTCAAAATGGATCAAAGATCTAAGCATAAGACCAGGAAGTATAAAACTCCTAGAGGATAACATAGGCAAAACACTCTCTGACATAAACCAAGCGGGATCCTCTATGATCCACCTCCCAGAATATTGGAAATAAAAGCACGAATAAACAAATGGGACCTAATTAAGATTAAAAGCTTCTGCACAACAAAGGAAACTATAAGCAAGGTGAAAAGACAGCCTTCAGAATGGGAGAAAATAATAGCCAGTGAAGCAACGGACAAACAATTAATCTCAAAAATACACAAGCAACTCCTGCAGCTCCATTCTAGAAAAATCAACGACCCAATCAAAAAGTGGGCCAAAGAACTTAACAGACATTTCTCCAAAGAAGACATACAAATGGCTAACAAACACATGAAAAGATGCTCCACATCACTCATTTTCAGAGAAATGCAAATCAAAACCACAATGAGATATCACTTTACACCAGTCAGAATGGCTGCCATCCAAAAATCCACAAGTAATAAATGCTGGAGAGCATGTGGAGAAAAGGGAACCCTCTTACACTGTTGGTGGGAATGCAAACTGGTACAGCCACTATGGAGAACAGTGTGGAGATTCCTTAAAAAACTGCAAATAGACCTGCCATATGACCCAGCAATCCCACTGCTGGGCAT
>ML660247.1:3388882-3411761 GCA_007570785.1 Antilocapra americana
TCATTTGAATCAGTTCTACTCAGGTGGACGGAACTGGAGCCTATTATCCAGAGTGAAGTAAGCCAGAAGGAAAAACAACAATACAGCATACTAACGCATATATATGGAATTTAGAAAGACGGTAACGAGAACCCAGCATGCGAGACAGCAAAAGGAACGCAGATGTATAGAACAGACTCGTGGACTCTGTGGATGAGGGCAAGGGTGGGATGATATGGGAGAATGGCATTGAAACATGTTAAGTATCATATGTGTAATCAATCGCCAGCCCAGGATTGATGCTCCGGGCTGGTGCACTGAGACCTCCCGGGGGGAGGGAGGAGGGAGGGAGGAGGGAGGGGGGTTCTGGAGGGGGAGCATATGTAAACCCATGGCGATATCATGTCGTTGTATGGCAAAACTAATAAAAAATAAATAAATAAAAAGAAAAAAATATTGAAGTATGCTTGATTTGGGTTTCCCTGGTGGCTCAGATAGTAAAGAATCCACCTGTGATGTGGGAGACCTGGGTTTGATCCGTGGGTTGGGAAGATCCCCTGGAGGAGGGCATGGTAACCCACTCCAGTATTCTTGCCTGAAAAATCCCCATGGACAGAGGAATCCATGGGGTCACAAACAGCCAAATACAACTGAGTGACTAAGCACAGAATTGTGCATAGAATTTAAATAAGCAGGGTGACTTCATACACCCTGACGTACTCCTTTCCCAATTTGGAACCAGTCCATTCTTCCATATCCACTTCTAACTGCCGCTTCTTGACCTGCATACAGGTTTCTCAAGAGGCAGGTAAGGTTATCTGGTATTCCCATCTTTTTCAGAATTTTCTACAGTTTGTTGTGATCCACACAGTTAAAGACTTCAGCGTAGTCAACAAAGCAGATGTTTTTTTCTGGAATTCCCTTGCTTTTTCTATGATCCAACGGATACTAGCAATTTTGTCTCTGGTTCCTTTGCCTTTTCTAAAGAGAGCTTGTACATTTAGAAGCGCTTGGTTCACGTACTGCTGAAGCCTAGCTTGAAGGATTTTGAACATTACCTTCCTGGTATGTGAAATGAATATAATTATATGGTGGTTTGAACATTCTTTGGCATTGCCCTACTTTGCTGGAGGGAACGCAAAATGGCACAGCCTCCATGGAGGGAAATTATCAATACCTAGCAAAATTACATCTGCATTTTCCCTCTTAGCCCAGCACTCTGTATTTTAGAAATTTATGCAAAAGATATGAGAGAAACATACAAAATCATGTCTACATAAGACAATTTATTGTATTGTTATTGCAGGGGAAAAATCTAGATGTCCATCTACAGAGAACTAGCTGCAGAAACTATGGAACATCCATATAACAGAGTCCTACGAAGCGGTAAGAAGGAAAGAGAAAGAGTTCTCTATACTGGGGGGTCATCTCCTATTGCTCTGTGATTCCCAGGGCAGCTCCTATTATCTCTCCCTAGGGTAGGGCACAGGACATGCCAGCCTCCAATGACCCTGTGCTGTGCTGGGTCTGCTCACACCATCCCAGAGCTGAGAAGGCAGAAGCTCAGCAGAGGGCAAGTGAGGAATCTGAATCACACCCCCAAGAGGCAGCTCGGCACACTGCAGCAGCGAAGTACAGCGCTGTGTTTGGCTTGAGTCTGACCAGAAAGAGATGCTGGTTCCGGGAAGAGGGAGAGGGCCCTCTCTTCATCCTAGCCACTGTGCCCGCCTGGGGGTCACTGCCAAGGATCCTCCTCATGCCCATCTGTAGTCTCAGTGTGTGCTGAAGTACTGATGGTGGGGAGAGAAGCTGCAAGGAGATGTCTTACCTCCATCTCCTCATCCTTCTAGGTAGCGTCTGGATGGCTTTACTGGTGCCGGGCAGGGTGCTGCGTGTCCACACTGGAAAGGGCAGAAGCAGGGCAGGCAGACGGACACATACACTCAGCCAAGACAAGACAAGCTGACTCTGGAGGAAATGCCTGGGAGGTCTCTTGAGAGTACAAGATTAGAGACTGAGGACAGAGGCTGCATTTTGTGAACTTCTGGGAAAGATCTGGGCAGAGGAGTTCAGAGGTTTGGCCATGCACTTTAAGCGGAATTCCTTGTGGATGTCCTTTCAAAAAACTTAAGCAAAGATCTAGGCTGCTTCATGATTGTCAGATTCCAGGCTGGAGTTTCCTTGGAATATAGAGGCCATGAGTGATTGCCCTGGATCTCACATAAATATTCATTTCTCGTCTTCTTCCTTTTTAACGAATTATACTATGATTGTTCTGCAACTTGCTTCTCTCACTTGGAAGTTCTGCGTTGGCACTCAGAGACCCAGCAGAGTTATTGTCACGGTAGCCCTTTTTCTTTACTGATGGACATTTAGGGCAGGTATAGTTTTGTGTAACCCCCCCACCGCCCTCCTGCACTGCTGCACTGAATATCCTTATGTGGGCATTTCTCACCTGTGAACTGTCTCCCCAGCTTAAATTCCTAGCAGTAGAAGAAGCAGAGGATATAGTAGGCCTTGATTTTTATAAAGATTGCCAATTTGCTTTACTAAAAGTTGCATCAATTATGTCCTTACTTATCAACACAATATTAGTTTATGAAAAATTTAGCAGAACTTATATCTTTGCTGCCTTAAATAAAATCAAATTTCCTGATTGTTTACAATTTGCAAAGAAAAATAACATATCTCAAAATCGGTTTTGGTTTCAATTTCTTCTCATATGAATGACATTCAGGATATTTTCACATTGATCCATCATTTTTATCTTTTTCAATGAATTAATAAACTCTCTAAACCTCTTCTTTGGTTCATTTGAAATTGGGCTATTCTTTCTATCACTGACTTACCAGTACTCTTTGCAGTATATGTTGAAAACAGTTTTGACCTGTTTCTTGGTTGTCACTTCACTTCCTGCAGAATAGTTCTAACTGTTAAGTAATTATTTTATTAATTTTCTCCTTTATGGTATCTGGGTTCTGTACCATGTTTAGGAAAAAGTCCCTCCTGCCTCCCAAATTATATTATCATTTTCCTAGACTTCTAGTGGCATTCATTTCTGTTTAAATATTTGATTCATCTGAAACTAATTTTGGTGTGGAAGTGAGGAAGTAATATGTTACTTTTTGTCCTATTACCAAGCACGCTTTCTTTCCTGGACAAATTTGAAATCCTAAATAGTAAAGCAAAATCAGTGTGCATTTGGCCTATTTGCTGAGTTGTGGCTCTAACCCATTGCTTTCCTTGTCCTTTCCCTCTCTAGTCTCCAACACATATCATCACTGTGGCTTTGTAATAATTCTAACATTTGGTGGAACTACGCTCTACTCTTTCTTTCCACTGACCTCCTTCTCATTTGAATTTTCTTGGCTATTCTCATGTTCATTTTTCTATGTAGAATTTACTTCTCTCTTTATGTTCTAAAAAGAATCTTGTTTGTATTTTAATTGCAATTGCATTGAATTATAAAATCAACATGCAGAGAACCAACATATTTACAATGTTGTCTCTCTCTACAAGAGAATGATACATCATTTTTTAATACTGAAGTATAGCTGACTTCCCTTGTATAGTTGGACTACCCTTGTAGTTCAGTTGGTTAGGAATCTGCCCACAGTGCAGGAGACCTGGGTTTGATCCCTGGATCGGGAAGATCCCCTGGAGAAAGAAATGGCAACCTACTGCAGTATTCTTGCCTGGAGAATCCCATGGACAGAGGAGCCTGGTGGGCTACAATCCATGGGGTCGCAAGAGTTGGACACAACTTAGTGACTAAAGACAGAGAGATAGTTGACCTACAGTATAACATGAGCATCAGGTGTACAATACAGGGATTTGATATTTTTATAACTTATACTCTAAAGTTATTAAAGGATGTTTGTTATATTCCCTGTGCTATATATTATATCCTTGTACCTTATTTATTTTATACCTTGTAGCTTGTACTTCTTCCTTCCCTTCCTTGATCTTGTCTCTTTCCCCATCTCTCTCCCCTCTGGTAACCACTAGCTTGTTCTCTATAGCTATGAGTTTCTTTCTGTCTTTTTATATTCACATGTTTGTTTTATGTTTTAAGACTCTTCATGTAAGCGAAAACATAGTTTCTGTCTTTCTCTGTCTGACTTATTTCACTTAGCATAATACCCTCCAGGTCCATCCATGTGGTTATAAATACCAAAATTTCATTCTTTATTATAGTTGAGTAATATTCTATTGTATGTGTATATATATGTTGTTGTTGTTGTTCATTTGCTAAGTCATGTCTACCTCTTTGTGACCCCATGGACTGCAGCATGCCAGGGTTCCCTGTCCTCCAGTATCTCCCTGAGGATGCTGAAACTCACATCCATTGAGTCAGTGATACCATCCAACCATCTTATCCTCTGTTGCTTCCTTCTCCTCCTGCCCTCAATCTTTCCCAGTATCAGGGTCTTTTCCAATGAGCTGGCTTTTCGCATAGGTGGCCAAAGTATTGGAGCTTCAGCTTCAGCACCAGTCCTTCCAATGAATATTCAGGGCTGATTTCCTTTAGGATTGACTGGTTTGATCTTCTTGCAGTCCAAGGGACTTTGAAGAATCTTCTCCAGCACTGCAGTTCGAAAGCATCAATTCTTCAGTGCCTAGCCTTCTTTATAGTCCAACTCTCACATTCATACATGAATACTGAAAAAACCATACCTTTGAATATTGAGGACCTTTGTCAGAAAAAGTAATGTCTTTGCTTTTAATACAGTTTGTCTAGGTTTTTCCTAGTTTTTATTCCAAGGAGCAAGCAAGCATCATGGCTGAAGTCATTGTCCGCAGTGGTTTTGTAGCCCAAGAAAATAAAGTTTGTCACTGTTTCCCTTTTTTCTCCATCTATTTGCCATGAAGTATGGGACCAGATGTCATGATCTTTGTTTCTTGAATGCTGAGTATGATAGGTTGCTGATGTTTCTCCCTGCAATCTTGATTCCAGCTTGTGGTTCATCCATCCTGGCATTTCGCATGATGTACTCTGCATAGAAGGTAAATAAGCAGGGTAACAACATATAGCCTTGATGAACTCCTTTCCCAGTTTTGAACCAGTCTGTTGTTTCACATGCAGTTCTAAGTGTTGCTTCTTGTCCTGCATACAGGTTTCTCAGGAGACAGGCAAGCTGATCTGGTATTCCCATCTCTGAGAATTTTCCACAGTTTGTTGTGATCTACACAGTTAAAGGCTTTAGCATAGTTGATAAAGCAGACATACATGTTTTTCTGGAATTCTCTTTCTTTTTCTATGATCCAGCAGATGTAGGCAATTTGATCTCTGGTTCCTCTGCCTTTTCTAAATGCAGCTGGTACAACTGGAAGTTCTTAACTCACGTACTCCTGAAGCCTAGTTTGAAGGATTTTGAGCATAATTTTGCTAGCATGTGAAATGAATGCAATTGTATGGCAATTTGAACATTTTTTGGCATTGGCCTTCTTTGGGATTAGGGCTTCCAACATGGCTTGGTGGTAAAAGAATCTGCCTGGCAACACAGGAGACACAGAGAAGCAGGTTTGATCCCTGGGTAGGGAAGATCCCCTGAAGTAGGAAATGGCAATCCACTGCAGTATTCTTGCCTTGAAAATTCCATGGACAGGGGAGTCTGGCAGGCTACAGTCCATGGGGTAGCAAAGAGTTAGACACAACTGAGCAACTGAGCATGCATGCATTCTTTGGTATTGGAATGAAAACTGACCTTTTCCAGTCCTGTGGTCCACTGCTGAGGTTCCCAAATTGACTGGCATGTTGAGTGAAGCACTTTAACAGCATTATCTTTTAGGATTCTAAATAACTCAGCTGGAATTCCATCACCTCCACTAGCTTTGTTCATAGTGATGCTTCCTAAGGCCCACTTGACTTTACACTCTAGGATGTCTGCTTCTGGGTGAGTGACCACACCATCAAAGTTATCTGGCTCACTAAGACCTTTTTTGTACAGTGTATTCTTGCTACCTCTTCTTAATATCTTCTGCTTCTGTTAGGTCCTTGCCATTTCTGTCCTTTATTGTGCCCATCTTTGCATGAAATGCCCCCTTGGTATCTCTAATTTTCTTGAAGAGATCTCTAGTCTTTCCCATTTTATTGTTTTCCTCTATCTCTTTACATTGTTCATGTAGGAAGTATCTCTCCTTCCTATTCTCTAGAACTCTGCATTCAGTTGGGAATATCCTTCCCTTTATCCTTTGCCTTTTGCTTTTCTCCTTTTCTCAGCTATTTGTAAGGCCTCCTCAGACAACCACTTTGTGTTCTTGCATTTATTCTCTTGAGGATGGTTTTGGTCACTACCTTGTGTACAATGTTATGAACCTCCATCCATAGTTCTCCAGGCATTCTGTCTACCAGATCTAATCCTTTGAATTTATTCATCTCCTCTACTGTATAATCATAAAGGATTTAATTTAGGTCATATCTGAATGCTCTAGTGGTCTTCCCCATGTTTGTGTGCTCAGTCACTCAGTCATATCTGACTCTTTATGACCCCATGGACTGTAGCATGCCAGGCTCCCCCATCCATGGGAGTTCTCCAGGCAAGAATACTGGAGTGTGTTGCCATGCCCTCCTCCAAGAGATTTTCCCAATCCTGGATTGAATCCAGGTCTCCCGAATTGCAGGTGGATTCTTTACTGTCTGAGCCACCAGAGAAGCCCAGTGGTCTTCCTTACTTTTTTCAATTTGAGCCTGAATTTTGCTAGAAGGAGTCATGGTCTCAGTCACAGTCAGCTCCCCATCTTGTTTTTGCTGACTGTATAGAGCTTCTCCATCTTTAGTTGAAAGAATATAATCAATCTGATTTTGGTGTTGACCATCTGGTGATGTCCATGTGTAGAGTCTTCTCCTGTGTTGTTGGAAGAGGGTGTTTGCTATGACCAGTGTGTTCTCTTGGCAAAGCTCTGTTAGCCTTTGCCCTGCTTCATTCTGTACTCCAAGGCCAAACTTGCTTGTTAAATCCAGGTATCTCTTGACTTCCTACTTTTGCATTCTAGTCCCCTATGATGAAAAGGACATCTTTTTTTAGTCTTAGTTCTAGAAGGTCTTGAAGGTCTTCATAGAACCATTCAACTTCAGCTTCTTCAGCATTACTGGTTGGGACATAGACTTCGATTACTGTGATATTGAGTGGTTTGCCTTGGAAACGAACAGAGATCACTCTGTCACTTTTGAGATTGCACCCAATTCAGACTCTTTTGTTGACCATGATGGCTACTCCATTTCTTCTCAGGGATTCCTGCCCACAGTAGTAGATATAACGGTCATCTGAGTTAAATTCACCCATTCCTGTCCATTTTAGTTCACTGATTCCTAAAATGTCGATGTTCACAGTTGCCACCTCCTGTTTGACCAAGTCCAATTTACCTTGATTCATGGGCCTAACATTCCAGGTTCCTCTGCAATATTGTTCTTTTCAGTATCAGATTTTACTTTCTCCACCAGACCCAATCACAACCGTTGTCTCTTTTTGCCTTTTCATTTTGTTCACGGGGTTCTCAAGGCAAGAATATACATATATGTACCTCATCTTCTTTATCCATTCATCTGCTGATGTACACTTAAGTTGTTATATAGGTCATTGTAAATAATGTTGCAGTGAACATTGGGGTACATATATCTATTTGAATTTTCTTTTTGATATAAATCTATTTTGAATAAATCTATTCATTTTCTTTGGATATAAACCCAGGAGTGAAATGGCTGGATCATATGGTAGTTCTATTTCCAATTTTTTTTAGGAAACTCTATGCTATTTTCCATAGTGTTTATACCAATTTACACTCTCCCCAACAGTGCATCAGGGTTCCTTTTTCTCCATATCCTAGCCAATATTTATTACTTGTAGACATTTTGATGATAGCCATTCTGACAGGTGTGAGGTGGTTTCGATTTGCATTTCCCTGACATCAGTGACGCTGAGCATATTTTCACGTGCCTGTTGGCCATCTGTATGTCTTTTGTGGAAAAATGTCTGTTTAGGTCCTCTGCCCATTTTTAAGTCAGGTTTTCTTTTTATATTGAATTCTATGAGTTCTTTATACATTTTGGATATTTTGCCCTTATTAGATTTACTTAAATCTAAATGCATGCATGAATGCTAAGTCGCTTCAGTCATGTCCAACTCTGTGTGACTCCATGGACAGCAGCCCACCAGGCTCCTCTGTCCATGGAATTCTCCAGGCAAGTGTACTGGAGTGGGTTGCCAGTTCCTTCTCCATTAAATCTAAATAAGATTTATTTAATCTAAGTCTTCAAGGTTCCTGTATATGGCCCTGTATATTTATCATTACTTTCCCAAAACAGTGTACATTTAATTTATATTAATTCAATAATTAAGAAAAAGCAAAACATTTCTACTGATAGCCCCTTGGACATTCAAAGTTCTCATTTCAATTCTTCGGAGCTTATAAGTGAGTCTGGATAGGGTATTTCGTTACCCACTACATACAATGCCAATGCGAAGAGCTCCTAGGAAAGATAAAGAAAGACCAAAAAGGGCCTAGAGGTTGATAAGGAAAAGATATGGAGAGAGCTCAAAAAAAGTAAATATAATCAGCTCTCACACACACTAAAACATGCGAAGTCTCACTCATCTTAAGATAAACGCATATCAAAACTATACTGAGACATCTTTTTTTCACACAGCAGATTAGGAAAAACCAAAAATTTGATAACACTGTAGTCAAGCCTATAGGGAAACAGGCAAACACATACATTGTGGAGACAAACAGGAAAAGCTCCCATGGAGGGTGATTCGGACGCATATGTTCTTTGGCCTGTTGGGGCTTCCCAGGTGGTGCCAGTGGTAAAGAACCCACCAGTCAATGCAGGTAGATGTAAGAGACACAGGTTCCAGCCCTGGGTCAGCAAGATCCCCTGGAGGAGGACACGGCAACTTACTCCAGTATTCTTGCCAGGAGAACCCCATGGATGGAGAATCCCATGGACGGGGGAGCCTGGTGGGCTACAGTCCATAGGGTAGCACAGAGTCAGACACGGCTGAAGTGACTTATCACACACGCACACACGTTCTTTGGCCCATTACTTTGAGAATTTACTATGTAGATACACTTATATGTGTGAAAAGATATCAACAGCATTATTCATTATATACCTAAATATTAAGAATAGCCCAAATGTCCATGAGAGGAGACTGCTTACTGAGGTATAGTACAATAAATAAATACATAAACTGAGGTACAATACAATAGATGCTATGTATTTGTCAAAAGAATGATGATGAATCTGTGAAAGAACAGTGTGTGTGATCAGTTACCCACTGTGTAAAAGAGGAAAAATATGTCTACATTCGTTTTGCTTGTATACAAACAAAGGCATTCTGGAAGGATGTAAAAACCAAAGAATTGTAAATTGTCACTATGGTTTTTGAATAGTATGACTGTATGCAAACAACTAAAGTTTTAGGATCTTGGCAAGGAAAAAGACATGAAGTCATTCACCCTGCCTTTTCCTCTCCATATCTGCAGGCAGAGATACACACCCTCAAATTCAAACAATAAAAATTGACTCCAGCTGATTTGCCTCAAAACTGGGACTGCCATCTGACTCCTAAATCTCAAAGCAGGCACACACAAAAAAGCAAAAAGCCAAGATCAGGGGTTCTCTATAGCTCGGAGTTATGAGTTGATGTATTTAACACGTGGATTTGAAGGGAACCCCACGGTGATTACAAAGTGGCCTCTGAAAAGTTAAAAGCAAGCACCACAAATGTATCTGCCTAAAAGATAATGCTTAACAGAAGCAAACGCCTGCAGCCTCACCGTTTTGCCCCGAGACAAAAATGCAGAGAAGATTTTCAGTCTGAGCAGGAGTTTACATTCCTGGGCGCCCCACATGGCAATATGGCCCTTTATTTTTATGAGTGCTATTCTGATTACTAAGGCAAGAAATGCCGTGATTCCTCGGAAATCACAAATGTGCCAAGAAGCCGGTTCTGCTCCTATGGCCCTTTGCCCCTGAAACTGGACTCAGCCATCACTATTTCTCCGAGTTCAAGGCACTCCTTATGGATAGCTTTTGGCTGAACATTTAAGATACTCACGAATATTAGAACCTCGAGCTTTAGTAAGAGACATACAGATTTTGTAATCTGGCCAAAAAAAAGCATTCTGAAGACAAGGTGAAGAACGATTTTGACTTCAATGAAAACACTTTCAATTAAAACTTTAATTAAACAGTTTTAATTAAGACAATTATTATGATTAGATTGGGGTCATCATATTTCCATAATAAACACATTTTGAAAATGTGGACTGGTCACATTTTAAATTCCATGCCTTTTATAGCTTCAAGCCCCCAAAATCAAAGACCTCCATTTTTAAGAACCTCCTCATTTTTATCAGCATAATATTATCATCATTTTCACTAACAGAAATGGTCCAGCTGAGGCTACATGACTTACTGAGAATGAAGCAAGCGTGCATACTTAGCAAATAGATTCTAACCATTTCTCTGTTGCAGATGAGGACTGGGGTACAGAAAGACCAGGATGTGAACCTGGCTCTTACCAGCTGCACAGTCCACGATTTTAACACCATCACTCAGCTTCTCCTAAAACTGTACAAATTGTACACCTGGGAAATGCCAAGGAGAGGCTGGAAGATAAGACCCAGAAAGTAGGCTGAGCCGTGACTGTAGCCACAAACTCCCATACATATCAAACTCAACAAGCCATGTGAGTACAGAAAACAAGGAGCCCTAACAGAGCCAGAAACCCCTGTGCAAGAGGTACAGGGTGCAGGAGTGCTGCAAGGCTGTGTGGAGTGCGTCCAGGAAGTAAGGTCTCCAAAGCCACCAGAGGGGTACTGTGCAGAGGGAAAACACACAGTAAGCCCTTCTCCAGTCTGCACCAGGCAGTAACGGGGCCAAGGTTCCTGCCCCTTGTGTGTCAGAGATGAAGTGCGAAACCTCAGGTGATGGCTGACACAGGTGGTTTGTGTAGCCCCCTACCCAGAAAACATGCACCCAGGTATACCCCCTGGGCAACCTGCTGCAGTCTCCTTGCTCAATTTTCTGCAGCCTGCATTAACCAAAATGGCCTTCACAGTTTTGGGGAATCCCAGACACAAAGATCAACATCCAACCACACACCCACAAACATTTGAGGAAGATTAACATCATAAAGGAGAAGCACCCAGCTCTGATAACTGCACCTCCAAGCAAGGCAGCGGCAGACAGGCAAGAAGAGACCCCTCCCCAACCCCATCTCCCCATACACAAAGCCAAATTAAGTTCCCTGCTTATTGTGCCAAGGACCCAATGCCTCTGGGAGCATGCTGACCCGCCCAGGGCAGGAGAGGATGAGGCCTATTCCACTGTAGCTCTCCCTTGGGCCTTAGAGTCTCCAAGGGGAAGTGAGCAGTTGACAGTGACAATGTTTGGGTAAGGCAGGGTCTTGCCAGATCTGAGAACCCACACCTCTTGCTTTCCCCTTATATTACTGCTCAGTGGGAAAACCTATACAAATAACCCAGTCACTGAGATAAGAGAGCGTGGGCAAACTCTGGACTGGCTGATGATTAAACTTGCTCTTGGCAACCACTACGCTCATCTGGGAGTCAGTGCCTGAGCTCCCCTAAGCAGGATCTCAGGCTCTAGCTTTCCAGAATCGGGGGGGGGGGGGGGGCATTTCCACCTAGAAACAGTGTTATATACTAAGAAAAAGCCCTCGAAATAAATCTGACTGACATCTTAGAGAGATACACGGGGACGCAGCATCCATATCAAAACACTGACTGAAAAGCTGGGAAATTAAAATGAAAGAGTTGATCTATAAAACACAATAGGTTTGCTGCACAGCATAATGGACAGAGCCAGAGGGCGTATCAGCAATGTGGAAGACCAAGCAGAGGCTGCAGCACCAAGACACAGAGAAGTTAAAGCACAAACAAAAATCGGAAACACAGGGAAGATGCTCTGGGTAAGCTTCAGGCTCTGGCCCCCGAGAACAGGGTGGGGGGACGGGATGCCCCAGAGAGCCGACCTCAAGAGGACAAGTTAAAATTCTACATAACCTCCTTCTCCTTCTGCTTCTGTAACTCAGCTTGCCCCTTGCAAAGTCTAGATCACATAGGTCATGTAATCTCAGGAAGTGGGGACTTGCAGTACTAGGAACTGGAGTTTATCTCACTCACCCTTGTCCTGCTCTTTGCAACTGCCCAGCCCTTGCAATCCTGCTTCATAATGCCTGTCCATGTAAAGGTCACAGGCATCCCCCTCCGCATCTTGACTGCTGTTCCCGCGTGTGCGAAACCCCTTAGGTTAAACCAGCTTATTAACAACTAGTGTTGCCCCCTATACTCTGTCTATAAAAACTCTGTAACCCCTTTGTTCGGGGCTCAGAGCTTGGAGAGTTAACTCCCCTGGGTTGGCCGGTATAATAAACCTGAGTTGGAGAACTCAGGTGTGGTGCTTGGTTGCTCCAGTACTGGTTTCTGTGACAGACCCATAGCAGCAGGCACAGGGAGGGTGGGAAGCCGTCCTCTCCTTGGGCCCAGGCGGCCACGGCCTCATGGTCAGTGCACAGACTAAGCAGCTCTGCGTGGTGATACCCGAGGGAAATGTGTTACGGGCTACCTCTCTTGAAGGCAGTGGGATGGTTTGCACAGATTAAAACGGAGTCCAACGGGCTGAGACACTTAGTTATTTCAAGGAAGGGATTAAGGGATGCCGGTCAGTCTAGGCGGGTGGAGCCAGAGGCAGCAGAGACAGGACTGGCCTCATCTGCACTAATTTCCCACCAGAGCAGCCCACAGGACTATCTGAGATTCAGCTCCCCGAGGCTGGCAGGAAGCAAGCATAGTCTGAACAGATAATCAGAGAATTTGAGCCTCAGATCCAGAATAATAGTAAAAGCCCATCAGACCCAGATGTCCCATCACAGGCGGTCTTCGCGGGCAGGAAGCAGAGCTGTGCTCACCGCTCCCACACAGATGGATGCTGCTGTCACTTCTCCAGAGACTGGGCCGCCACTCAGCCTCCTGCCCCTTCACCTCTCAGTGAAGGACTCTTGACTGGACACTGGCCACTCCCTGACCACTTCCTGGTGGCCCAGGGCTGCTCCTGCAGCCGGACCCCTTCCTGGCAAAGCCCTGTCCTCCCAGCGGGCGTGAACAGGACACCGAGTCCAGGAAGAGCTCCAAGGCGTGCGTGGGCAGTTACGCCCGGAAAGGCACCAAAAGCAGGGCCCTGCCCTTGGAGGATTTCCTCCCGAGGCTCACTGAGGAACCATGAAGCCACACAAGAGGCGCTTCCTATTTATGCTATTTCTATTTCTGGAAGGCAGACCAATCTACTTGGCTCTTCCATTAAGAAGTTATTTTCAACATAGATTTGAAAAACTCAAAGGAAGAAGAAAAGGACATTGCAAGTAACTATGTCAAAACCTGGGACTCGAGGGCCCTTGGAAAAATGTTCCTTCTCCTTCTTCCGCCCATCCTGGGCCCAGTGGAGGACTGTGCTCAGCGGCAGAGCTCAGGGCAGCTCAGGCAGAGGAGAGGGGTGAGACCCCCTCGGGTGACGTCTGTCCAAGTGCCCCCCAGCCTCATGGTCCTGAAGAGTCTTACCAAGCACTGTTGGCCTGAATTATCTGGAAGCTTCCTCACTACTCTGCTTCCTGGGAGCCCTGACCTCAGCTGACAGGACAGGTTTTTCCACTTTGACTAGCATGAGGCAGATGTAGAAGAATGTCTAATGACCTGTTTGTCAAACTGGCTCAGTCCTGGCTGGGATCTCACTGACCCTTGCTCTCTCAGCTCACACTTTCCAAGAGTTCCTTCTGCACCCAAGGCCGGGGGAATGCTGACGGTGTGAATACAGTTGTGACAAGCCTTTCTGGGGCACACCTCTGCTGCACACACCCACGACAGGCGCCTACAGCCAGCCCACCTGGTACCACACGCACGTTCATGGGCGCTGCAGGGGCTAACCATTCTGAAAGCACAGGGTGGGCTGCGCAAGTCAAAACAAGTAGAAGCACTAACACACACACCCTACACACACCCAAAAGACCACCACCAAAACCCCAAAAGTAAAAAAGTTAGTTTTGTTTTCTGTTTTTTTTTTTACTAATTTTTATTAAAGTTTGGATTTTTTCCTAACTCTACATGGAGGTATAATAATGGTAAGATTATTTCCTACGCATGCTACCTTCCAAGGATTTTTAAACGGTGATTTTATTCCGACATTGAGAATACCTTGAGTATCACTACTCCTCTTTCTGACAGTTTTCCTCAGGCAGTGCTGAGAATTAACTCTGCAAGGATCTTTCTTGGGGTGAAGCTGGTGGATTGGGGAGGCAAGACTCCCCTGGGGAGAAGGTGGAGCAGAAAACTCACCCAATGGGGACAGAACTGAGAGGGTAAGCCCCGTGAGAGGCACAGCTGCAGATTTCTGAAGCCAAATACTGCCCCATTTAATTCAGAAAGAAATGAATAAGAGAGAGGCCAGTTAAAGCAAATTTAACCTTGGAAGTCAGCACCCAGTGACGGAGGAGGTATGTAGGTTGGATCCTAATCACAAAATTTCTGTACTTAGACAGACAACAATTTTTTAAGTAAATTGCAATATTATTCTCCTGGCTACAAAAGTAATGCAAAACAAGAACAAAGGAACATGTGCTCATTGTAGAAAACATAAGCTCTACAGATAAGCAAAAGCTACAATCCCCAAGAGTGTCACCTGCTCCCAGGCTGTGGTCTTGGTGCACATATTTCTGCTTTGTGAAAATGAAATCCAACATGCAGTGTTTTAAAATAGGATCCCCAGAGCTCTGGGTTCAAGGCGAAGATCATTTCATCAGTGAGACTCACCACTCCCACCCCTCCACGACTGCCCATCGAAGCGACTCCACTGCCAGCTGTTCGGTGGGCTGGGGCTTCCCATTCAGGTTCATAGGAGAAAAGGGCTCTGCTGGCTGCTTGTGAAAGTCGCTCCGTCGTGTCCGGCTATTTGCAACCCCATGAACTGTAGACCATGGAATTCTCCAGGCCAGAATCCTGGAGTGGGTAGCCTTTCCCTTCTCCAGAGCATCTTCCCAACCCAGGGATCAAACCCAGGTCTCCCGCATTGCAGGCAGATTCCTTACCAGCTGAGCCACCAGGGGAGCCCTGCTGGCTGCTTAAATAAATATAAATATATGAATAAGATATATTTTTTAAAGAATTGAGCCCACCAACCCCTATTGTGGTAGATGGAATGATGGACACCAATCCTTACCCTCTGCCTGCATCCACAGCCTAGCAGCGGCCTCCTCGTGGAGGGAGCTCTTCACTGGGGCTCCTCTATGTGACCTGTTTAGGCCAAGAGTGGAGGCATGGTGGCAACAGCGTGTCGGTCTGAGCCGAAGCCTTAAGAGACACAGCTTACTTTTCCTTTCCCTGCTCGCACCTCTGCAACAGACAGGGAAGAAGGCACCGTGCCAGCCTGCTGGGCTCTGAGGAGATGAGCCATGCAGAGCAGAGCTGCAGACTACAGGACACAGCAGAGCCCCCGGACTCCCACGGGTTAGGGGGCTGGAAATAAACGCTGACGGGTATATCCCACTGAGATTCTGTGTCTGTCTGGGTCGGGGTCAGAGAGGTTGAGCCACTCTGCTGAGGTAACCCAGAACTAAAAACTGAAAGCAGGCCTAATAAGCCCCACAGGCAGTGAGTCCCAGGAGTGCCTCCCCACCCCTCTCACTCAATAAAAGGAAACACAGACATAACCCCCTGTGGGGCTGTAAACAAAACAGGGATGGGGGTATGCATCACTCCAGCATGCACAGAGTCAGTAGCGGCTGCTTATCCAGAGTCCGAGCTAATGGACTCTGCGTTCCCAGCATCCATGCAGGTCCCATGGTGACACTGTCCTCCCCTGGACCCAGCAAGAAAGAAGAGAGTGTTCTCCACTGCCCACCAGCCACTGCCCTCAGGCATTGTCCCCAGCCAGTGCCCCCAGCCACTGCCCCCAGGCACTGCCCCCAGCCACTGCCCTCAGGCAAGCTGAATGGTAGTGGAGGAGGCCAGGAGGGGCCTGAAGCCTGACTGCCAAGCCAGGCAGCCCATTGCCAGCGGGCGGGGGCAGAGTCCCTCCCCAGGGGTCCTGGGGCAGGGCCTCCACATGGCTCCTTAGCTGCCTGCCACTACGGGACCTTTTGGCTCCTGGAGAATGGACACGCATTTGTCCTTTCTTCATAACTTCCACAATGCTGAGCTGTAGGACAGAATTTTCCAGTGTACTTCAGGTCACTTTGCTCTCTTCTTCAACTCTATGGCTTACGTGTTTTGCTCGCTGCATAAACACATCCCTCAGCACCAGGGTTCATAAGACCGGGTGCCCCCTGCAGGCACCCCCCAGTGTAGGCACGAGAAGAGCACCAGTCTGGGCTGCACAGTTCCCAACAGGCTCGTCAGGCGTGTCCCGAGGCCCATCCGGACCGCGGAGGCATGGAGCCCTGACATTCCACGGGAAACGAGGCTCTGAGAAGGGAAGACTTCTCTGAGCCTGCTCCGTGCTGCCTGGAGACCACAGCGGTCAGGGGCAGGGGACCAGCTGTAGGAGTGGCACACGGCTCGGACCCAGGCCTCGAGGGAGAGAAACAGGGGCTGGGAGTATCAGCCTTGGGCCTCTTGGTGCACACGAACGCTTTCTGGACATCACCCACATCAGGCCCCGAGGCAAGGCTGGTTCCAGTCTGTCCCAGGTCCTCAGGACCTCTGTGAGTCAATTAGATCCCTGGACACACTGGAAAAGCCAAGGTCTCAGCCTTGCCACTTGGTTGATGGAATGCTGGCATGGCCTGGGAGCCTGCTGGAGATGCCTGTTAGAGATGGGGGTGTCCCACACCCAGGGGATGAGAATCTACAGCTCACCAAGATCCTCAGGGGACTGGGGTATATACTGCACTGCGAGAAATGCTGCGCCAGCGTGCTGGTCCGAATCATCCAGACCAGGTGCTTCTCATCACCAGCTACACATCAGGATCGTGGCGGTGGGGACGCAAGAACTTTTCCAAACTGTTCCTCCCCACAGGACGCTGCTCCAGGGGACTGGGCGGACCTGGGCATTGACAGTTCCAGGCTCTGCCCAGTGTTTCTGGGCCAGGGTAGAGACGCACTTGCTCAGACCACCAACTTGTGCCTGGGATGAGGATGGGGCAGAGGCCCTGCTGGAGCTTTCTCAGATGGCACAGTTGCCCACCCAACAAGTCACAAAGGGACCCAGCATCCCTGCCCCAGCCCCACTCCTCAGGATTGCTGAGGGGATAAGATGGGACACTAAGGGACCACTGAGGGAGCCTGGAGAGAAGCTCTACCCAAATCAGGAATAGCATGCCACTGACAGGGGACCTTGACTGCACACTCATAAGGCAGGGCCTTCCTAACGAGCAACTGAAAAAAGTCGAACATCTGAAAAACACACACATGTACGCACGCACATACACATACACACACACACACACACACACACACACAAAACTTTTCAAAAGATGCTAGACAACCACTCTGGGAACATTTAGTGGTGGGCAATGTCAAGAAGCAAATTCTTTTCTCATTTCATAATCTAATTCATGTGTAAAGAAACCTTGCAGAAACATCACCTTAGTTAGACTTTCGGGCATTTTCGATGGAGAAAAATTACTCCAGTAACTAAACACAATGTCTGCGGAGTCAGATACTACACTGAATCACTAACATGACGGAGGTGCCAGCACACAGGTCTTCCCAAAGCCCGCAGGATGGCCTATGCTTTGAAGATTAAGAGTTAAGGAAGGTTCAAGTGGCAGTTCTGCCCATTCCAAGTTGCTGACATTGACCAAGTTTCTACATCTCTCTTACTCTCATGTTTCTCAGGTAAAAAATGAAGATAAAAGTACTGTTTATAACTTGCTGTGAGGATTAAACAAGGTTATTTCCTAAGGCACTGAAACTAGTGCCTGGTATGTACTTAGGGTTTATCAAATATTTACTGTTAACAATATCAATAATATACTATTGAGAATAAAAGTTACGCATCTCTGGTGGACAACCCAGCAATAGATAAAGAGGCTTAAAAATCTTCAAACCTAATTGTCCTGCTTCTGTAGATCAATCTTAAAGAAATAATCTCAAAACCATGGATAAAAAGGTGGACATGGAATGATTTAGGTCTGAGTCAGCAACCAGAAGAAACCCAAATGCCCCAAAACATCCAGCAGGAGAGTAAGAATTAGGTCAATCATTTCGCACATTTTCCTACTTCTTTTTCCTTTTTCCAATTTTTGTGTAATAAACATGTAGTAGTTTTATACAGAGAACATGAAACCAAATTCCTATTTTAAAAAATCCTTTTAACCAGCACGAAATGATGCCTTGATTCTTAAGATCCCCATGCATTTTAAGTCCACACAAACTTTGTCCCATGAGTTCTTCAATGTTTAGAATTTAAGTAAGAATCCCGCAATATGTTTTATAATGAAAAAATGCACAGTTCCTCAAATAACCAGCACTTCACCTCTTTCGGTTGAGAACCCCTGGCTTGTGCACAGAACATGCAAAGCAGACGTGACCAGCCCTGTCCGTACCGTTGTCCGGGGTCTCCATGGCGCGTCCTGGACACACAGCTGACCCTGCTGGCCCCACACACCAGTACATGCTGGGCGGCGGCCGAGACATTCCAGCCATCAACCCTCAGGGTAGCTGCTCTCCCAAGTCAGTTCCGCCGTGGTCACAGCTGCCACCGCTGCTGCCCAAGGGGTGGACTAGGTCATGGCTTAGAGTCCAGGGTGGAACATATCACAGACCCACCATCATGGCTGAGCAGAAAACCATCTTCTCCTGGTGGTGAAAAAACATCAAGTCAGAAGGCTTTTCTTAACCATCAAGACCCTTCCCGAACCCTTGCACAAGCACTTATATTTACAAGGCCATGGAAATGTGCGCTGGTCATCTCCCTCCCCCAGTTTTCCAGCACGTCTCTTCACATTCCATCTCTCGAGCTGCAGCGGGTCAGATGTGGGCAGTGAAGAGGCAGAGCTCCCCCACCACACCTGGCATGTCAGGCTTCTGTCTGCCTGAGAAGAGCTCAGAAACCCCAGGCAACTGCAGAACACCTACTGGGCAAGGGCTGGATCACTGTGACATCAACACGCATTCACTGCCACCAGCAAGGGGACACGGAGACAATGGAATGAGGTTCCTGCCTTCGGGGTTTTCACACTCCAGCTGGCGTGGGGCAGACACGCATAAATAGAGCAAGGCTTCCCTTTGCCCAGAACATACCCTTCTCGAAGCCTGGAGGTGGGCACACAATGACAAAGAGGTAAGCAGGCAGCAATCCCCAAAAGAAGGGTCTGGAAGGTACTGCTTACGAAGCCAAGAGAGTGTGAACCCCGGGGGATGGCAGAAAGGAGCCCCCTACATTCTGCCTGTCCCCACCACCCCTGGGGATATTTGGCAATGTCCAAGGCACTTTTGGTTGTCACAATGTGGGGTGGGAGGGCTCACAGGCATTTAGCAGGTGGTAGCCCAGAGGGACACGACTGAACATCTTGCAACACACAGGGCAGCCATCCACAGCTGAGAGCTACCCGGAGAAATTCTGAGTTGGATTAAGACACATCTCCTAAGACTAAGGAGTCTGTGATGAGGCAAGACACTGCTCTCATATGTGGGGCTCCCACTGAGCTTGGGGTCCCTGACACAAGGGCCCAGCCTGCCGATTAAATGACCAGAAGCACCCGGAGGGCAAGACCCAGGCCAGGCTCCGCAGGTGAGCCGCGTGGTGGGAAGGGATGACCACATGAAATGCATGTGTCCCGCTCAGCATTCCCATGGAGTCTATAATACAGACATAAAAAGCATGGTGTCATCAGCAGCCGTTCTCTGAGACAGACAGCTCTGAAATGGAGGCGATGGTAAAGCCCCCTACACAAGAAATAAACAAGGTAATACATATGATGCCTAAGACAGTATCGTCTATTAAAAACAGACACGCACCCGCCTGCCCAGACAACCCTTCAGCTTTGCTGTGAGATTTCTACCAAGGTTAAGTTTCTGAGGTTGCTTTTCACAGGACCGGAGGTGGTTCTTCCTTGCAACAGTAATAATGGGAGAACTGGGAAGCCAGCAGGGTCTCCTACCTGCCCTCTGATTAACAAGCTCAGAAGGAGACTTCTCTGGCAGTCCAGGGGTTAACACTCCATGCTTCCAATGCAGGGGACATGGGTTTGACCCCTGGTTGGGGAACTTAGACCCCCACATGCTACGTGGCCGAAAAATTTAAAAAAAAACAAGCTCAGAAAGTCAATGCTGGAGGGTCGACCCACTATCTCCCCAATAAGCAGGTCCTAGAAGGTAGGCACTGAAAGAGCTGTGGAACAAGGCTGAAGCTCTCGGAGAGTCTGAAAAGTCAGGCCCCTGGCCCAGGTGATCTGTATTCTTACAAGCAGGGAGAGGTGGGGCTGGGAGAGCTAGAATCAGAGGCCTTGCCCTGAGGCCTCTGTGAGCCTGCATCTTCTTGAGCTAAAGAGCAAAAGGTTCAGAGAAACCATGCCTGGGAAAATCTATGTTTGAAGTTTGGGAGCCTGAGAAGTCCAAGAAAGAAAGAAGGAACACAATTTAGGAGACAATCAAAGCTTTATAAATTGCAAAACCTGATCAGGAAAATCAACTTGAGAGGGGAGAGGGAGAAGCACCAAACCAGACTCTCTGTTCAAAAACAGAAGCTCCAAATCACACAGCAATGTCAGAAACCAAAGTGCCCAGCTGTTATCTGCTTTCAGGTGCCTCTCAATATCAGCTACCAACTATACCCAACAACACCTCAAAAATCCAAAAGCTAGATGTTTCTTCTGAATCACAAGTATCTTACCATATAATGTTTTTAAGTTAAAGGCGTCTTAAGAATATTTTAGGCCAATTCTCACCCAGCCATTTTGTTCCCCTTTTTATTTTCAGTTTCCTTTTGCAAGTCATTTTACCAATGGAGGATTTTGTGACTGGAGCAATTTTTCAATTGTAACTTGCTTTTGGGTTTAGACTTTAGGGTAGTAGTTTTAAAATGAAGTAACTCAAGTTTTGCCCTGTATTTGCCCTCTAACCGATCTTAGCTTCTTCTTGCTTCTTTTGGGTTTAGATCAATGAAACAAATACTGATTTCAAGTTAAATGTTTTCTTTTCATTATAGTGTATATATCCTAAAGAGGGCTTCAAAAAGTGTCCTGCAATAATAATTATTTTAATAATTTTTAAAATCTCATCAAGGATGAAAAAGAAAAAAAGGAACCTGATATTCCTTCTACAAATGTTTTTATTGGGTCCTTTTCATAGGGAGTGAGCTTCAAGAGTTAATGAAACTTACAGTTGGCGAGGAAGACACCATTCACTAAGTACTTGTTATAAACGTTCTGCCATGGAAGGAACATCCTGACTCTGCTCACTTGTCGCTTTAGGAAGTTTGAAAAGGGCTGTCAGTGCCAAAGAGCAGGAAGACACTTGCAAGTAAAGCACGTTAGAAATATACTTATTATCCAGCTCTTTTTTGAATCAAAAGCCTAGTCGAGATGGTTGGCCCATCTCTGAGTCACCCTTTTGGCACTACTGGCATCCCTTGACGAATATTGGCTTGCCTACGAAAATGTGTTTAATGCATTTGTGGACATCAAAATATGACAGAGCTACAAACTGGAGAAATGTGTACTTCTCAATCCCAGCTGAGAACAGAAGCCCTTCAAGAGCCTAAGCCACGAACAAGCTAAGGCTGTCTATTCACCATGCAGTCTTTCTACTTGGTGCTTCCTGGACAGCTCTGGGAGTAAAGGCGAAGCAGTGAGAGAGGCAGGCAGGGTCTCTGATGCCTGGAGCAACAGAAGAGACCTCCAGGAGGAATTAAAGGAGTAATTCAACAAATAAAGTGGAACACAGACAGTGGTAACTAAAAAGCAGCACACAGAAGGATGTGAGAATGAGGCTGGGTTTGGAGAGGGTGGCGGGGTGAGCCTGGGGGTCTGAGATGGCAGAGGCCAGGTCAACTGGGGGATGCGAGGGGAAGGAGGTCTTTGGGATTTCATGCCAAGCACAAGAGGAAACTATTGAGGATTCCCAGTAGAGGACTGACACTCTGTAATTTACCTTTTTAAACAATAAATTACTCCTGCTCCCAAATAGAGAATTGGGGAGGGGATTGTATGCAATTGTAGAAAAGAGATGCTAGTACCTCGGATCAGGGTGGGATGTCAAGGAGGAAAGGGAAGGACCTGAACACTACGTTTGAGAGGCCCACTCAACAGTCCTTGCCAACGACTGAACTCAAGGGATGAGGAGACGGGAGGGATGACAGCTCCCAGGTTTTTTTGTCTCAGGTTTTGACCTGAGACTACCAGGTCCACTCCCTGAGGTGTGGAAGCCTGCGAAGGGAGAGGTTTGGCAGGCCCGCAAACCTTCTATAGGGACAAACTGGGTGTGAGGTCTGTATGTTTTCAATTTACTTTTTTATTCTTTTAGGACATTCACAAGGATAATGAAATCAGACCACAAAAGGAGTTGAATGTTAGCATTTTTCAAAATCGTGCGTATTCTAGTTGCCCCTTTAACACCCAGGGAATCTGGAGAAAATGGGAGTGAGTGGCAAACTCCAAAGAGTGCATTTGGTGAAAAGCTCGCTAAAAACGTAACTGCACGCTCCTGTTTCCTTACGTCTCCGACGTTTGTGGGACAAAAACTTCCCGGCCTCCCAAGGCGGACGGGCAGGGCGAGCGGGGTCTCGGGGGCCGCCGTCGCCCCGGGCCCCCGGCCTCCCCCGCCGCGGTCGCACTCGTCTCCCGCGGCCGCGCCGCGCCGGGTCGCCGCAGGGGCCGCCAGGGGACGGCGGGCGCCCTCCCGGCCCGCGCCCGCGCCGCCAGGCCGCGCCCGCCCGCCC
>ML660247.1:3412161-3565041 GCA_007570785.1 Antilocapra americana
GCCCTCCTCCGCCGAGGCTCCCGCCGCGCCGGGGGCCGGGCCGGGCCAGCCTCACTTCCTCAATCCTGAGCGGGGCGGGCGGCGCGCGGGGCGCGCGGGGCGAGGGCCGGCCGCCGGGAGGCCTCGGCACAGCGCGCGCGGGAAGCCCCGGCGCCCGCCCGCCCGCCTCCCCCACGGGACCCCGAGGCCGCGGGGCCCGCCGGCGCCCCCGGCGCCGGGTCTCCTCCGGGGTGGGTCCCCTGCCCTCAGGCAGGGCAGTCGCAGCGGCGAGATTGGTCGGTTCTCGGCGCAGCCCAGCTTTCCCTGCCCCTCTGTTCCGCTCAGCAGCGAGATCCGCTGGGGAACTCCGGGCTCGTCTACGGAGGCAGTAAATACCAAAAAGACAGGAATATGCGTTTGTGTACAACTCTGTCTACAGCAGACTACACGTATGTCATGTAAGACTTTAACAGTTTGCAAACCTCACCCCTTCCACCACATGGATTTACTAAATTATGGACACATACCAAGATGTCACTGGTGAATCATTTTAAATTGAGTGTATTTTGGGGGTGGCGGTGGTAGATAAACCTGGTGGAGTTGTAGGCAATTTATATTTCAACCTAATAAAAAGATGTACCCGCAATCAAGGCCATTATCCAAAGGCAGATCATAATGATGTACCTCCATGCGGGCGGGCAGGCTTTAGATTGGGCTCCACGTGCCCATCCGGAAAAGAGAAGACTTCGGAAAAAGCGGATGGTTCTGCACCCTGGCAGGACCTGCGCACCCCAGGCTCCTCCCGTGCACAGCTACTACTGGAACATTCCCAGGGTTTATCCCAAGGCTCAGAGACAAATCGCCAGCACCCTGGCTGCCGTTTCACAAAAGCCGGTCAGCGGCAGCCCGCTCCCGCCTCCACGACCTGCAGACACTCTGAGCGGTGACCACTTGGACGAGTTCCTTGGGTCCCTGTTCGAAGAGGGGACCACGGGGCAGCTGAGTTCTGTGCCCCAGGAGGCTGCCCCCGCCGGCTCTCCGGGACCACACGCCTCTCCTAAAGGGAGGGTGCAGTTTTGCAATCCTGCCTTCACCACCGCGGTTCTAATTCCAGTATGCAAAAGGCGGCAGTATGGTCGCTACCGAAAAGTCCCTAATAATTTGCAGGGCGTGGCGTCCCCGGTGCAGAGTGAGCCTGGCGATCCCGGCGCGGCGCCCACCCCCACCCCGAGGGGCCCGGTCCTGCCATCTAGCGGGACCGCGAGGAAGCGCGCGCCGCGTGACCAGCGAACCCGCCGGCAGACGTGGCCCACGCGAGTGAGGACAAGCCCGTTTTAAATGAGCTTGCCATCCGCTTAGAAATGGGTCCACGGTAGAAAGCACTTGTCACGTGGGTGGCCTGTTTCGAGCTGGTTGTATCCCAGCATTTAACCTTATCCTTGGCATGCGTTACTTACAGGTTTGCATGAGGCGGTTGTTACAGGTCAGTTCAGATGTCTTCATGCTTCTTAGACCCCACTGACCAACGTCTCATGTTGGAATGCTGGTGAAGACTCCACCTGCAGTGCGGGATTCCTGAGTTCTAGCCCTGGGTGGGGAAGATCCCCTGGAGAAGGGGACGGCTCCCCACTCCAGTATTCTGGCCTGGAGAAAAAGAGTCTGGACACGACTGAGTGACTTTCACTTTCTAGGTTTTATCCTAAGTAGGTAATGGAGGTGGGGAGGGTGACTCAGACAGTAAAGAATCAGCCTGCAATGCGGGATTCCTGAGTTCTATCCCTGGGTGGGGAAGATCTCCTGGAGAAGGGAATGGCTACCCACCCCAGTATTCTTGCCTGAAGAATTCCATGGGGTTGCAAAGAGTTGGACAGGACCAAGCAACTTTTACTTTCATGGTGAGGTCAATTGGAAGCTACCTCCCTGCCCTACCCTTTCTGCCTTCTGAAGGTGTGGTAGTTTTTTTTTTTTTTTTAATTGCAGGATAATTGCTTTACAACATTGGGTTGGTTTCTGCCACACATCAACAGGAATCAGCTGTATACACATCCCCCTCCCTCTTGAACCCCCCTCCGACCTCCCACTCCATCCCACCCCTCTAGGTTGTCACTGAGCAAAGGGTCTGAGCTCCCTGCATCATATAGCAAATTCCAACTGGCTGTTTATTTTACATATGTAAAGTATATGTTTCAACGCCACTCTCTCAATTCTCTCCTTTCCCAGCTGGGTCCACAAGTCTGTTCTCTTTGGGTGTCCTTTGCTGCCCTACAAACAGGTTCATCAGCAGCACGCTTCTTACTGTTGTTTGGTCGCTCAGTCGTGTCTGATTCTTTGTGAGCCCGTGGACTGCAGCCTGGCAAGCATCCCTGTCCATCACCAACTACCGGAGTTTACTCAAACTCCATCGACCAACTCCTGGAGTTTACTCAAACTCCATCGAGTCGGTAATACCATCCAACCATCTCATCTTCTGTCGTCCCCTTCTCCTCCTGCCTTCAACCTTTCCCAGCATCCTTCCCACCATCCTTCTGGATTTCATATATATGAATTAATATATGATATTTATTTTTCTCTTTCTGACTTACTTCACTCTGTGTAATAGGCCCTCAGTTTCTATTCACCTCCCTTCAGCTGGGTATTCAGTTTCCACTGACATTTCTCCTGGGACACTTAAAAAATGTCCCTTATCATCAACCTTCAAGCTCGAGACAGGCTAGGAGCAAGAACTTTAAAAGGGCTCAGCCCGCCATTGGGAGGAGCTCTCGTGTTTCAAAGGATCCCCTTTTAGAGAATGTGCCAACTTACTGCCGCCCCCACAAAAGGCACCCCAGGGCAGGCGTGTACACACACGCGCACACTAAAACACCACAGCCAGTGCGTGTCCTCAAACTGGTTCCTGTCATAGGAAACCTTCATGTGAAACCAAACGAAGGAAATGCTGTTTTCCTTGAATTTTCTGCTCACATTTTGGTTGGGAAATGGAGGTTTCTAAATGCATTCAAGCATACACAGTGCATAGATTAAGATAGATCTTATCCAAAGCTCCCTCAAGCTTTCTCTGAAAGGGTGGAGCTTTGCCTCTACATGACAAAACAAAATGGACTCAAAACGAGAGGCATGGTTGAACCCGGTGGACCTAACCAAGTACAGGAATGTTCTTCATCCAACCTCAGTGTCAGAGTATGACTCAGTGATTGAGGCTTACTAGTCCGAAGCCTTAAAAACTCCGGGTAATTTAAACACAAACACAGAGATCCATAGAGAAAAGTGACAAAACGGAATGCTTGTGCACACAGTTGCAGGATACAGTGTTTCTCTAAGTCCTCAAGCAACCTTCCCCACATTTTCCACACTCACATCCTCATCACTTTATGATAAAAAGGGACTCAGTAAGCTCAAATGACAGCTTGAACTTCACCAACTAAGATGCAGAGCCTCTGAGGCCAAGCTTGCTGCCTCATCCACCCCCCAAACTGTAACAGTGAGTTTCACACTCAAGCTAAGCACAGGACTTGATTGATTGAGCAAATGTAATTTGCTTTGTACCAAAGTTCTAAGAAAAAGAAAAGTCAGTCACAGAATTAAAAGGGGTCTTCTGGTCTTTAAATGAAAAAAACATTGTTTTTTTTTTTTTTCAAATATCTGATTTTATTTTATAGTTATTGCATTGTTGGACACATCTGCAATTAGGGTCAGAATTCCTTCCCAGGCCAATAGATTTTTTTAAATCATACCACAGGAGTTAAACCTTAAAAGAAGTAAAGTCTAATACTATATAGATTTCCATTTCTAAATACAGTATATTACAGAAGGTTAAATACATCACCTCTGTTTACTTACAACTATAAAAAGATACATTAACTCTACCAATTATAAATAATGTAGCCTCATAATAAAAGGCATTATTGTACAATGAAAGAATAAGAACCCTCTAATGTATTACTACCAAGGTTAGTATCTTTACTCGAGATAAAATCCTGAAAATTCAGAATATGAAGTCAAATCCTGATTAAGCAAGTTACTGGTAGTCTAAGTGATTTGCTGTTAATTGATTGAGAGAAGGTGAATTACATATTTCCAACAGGAATGATAACCTCACTTCACATAAGACTTTATACATAACACTGGTTTTGACATAGACCTCCATTTTATTATTCTTCCCCCCAACTTAATTCTCAAACATAACTTAATTCTCAAACATAAGCACCATTAGAAAAGTACAAGTTAGTAATAGTAAAAGCATCTGAATACCACAATTGCAGTTTGGTTTTTGTTTTTTTAAAGCTCTACGGGACAGTTTCGGTTTTCCAAGTTGAAACTCGGAATTGCACATCCTTTGGACACACAAAGAGGAAAAGAAAACTTTTTAGCCTGTCAGTGCGGTGCTCAAGCCACTCTAGTAGCAGACCCAGTTCCTCCATGAAGCTCAGATGTTATTTGTTAATTAACCACGAATCAGTATCGAAACGGCTTTGAAAACCCAGGGCTGTCTCACAACAGCAGGCTTTTCAGTCATGTACGCCTGATTCATCTAAAACGCTGATAGCTCATCTGGAGAAAAGGAAAACTACATAGGCGGATCATAAATCATTAATGCAAGTGGTGGAAATGCAAACTGGGAGAAGCAAATTACGGCTTTAATTAGTAAAATGTGGGACTTAATGATCCTAGACTCTGTACTGTCAGAGCACTGGGTCTTGAGCAGTGATGGCGACACTCGCGACGTTTCCTGCCTTGATTGAGACAGACCATGACACAGCGTTAGATAAGCTCTTAGGGTTGTTGATTTGGTCGTATTCCAAAGGCCGTGTTGGTTTTAAGCTGAGTCCCATGGTCAATGTCAAGATGCAGTCCTTGAAGACCATTCACACCAGGGCCTTCAGGACCCTTCCATGGTACTTGCTTCCCCAAAGTTCCCCACATCAGATCCTCCCAACCTTGTTTTTAAAAAAAATTTTTTTTTAAAACTTAGTGGTATTCCCCTGAGTAGCTGGAGGGGCTTGTTCTGTGGGCAGGTAATAATGAGGAACCCGCAGGTACAGAGTCCTGTTTGCAGAACATGCTGGGAATTTTTTCCCCAAATTCTTACTGGAGTCAACAAAGCATTTTTAAGTGATGGCTCCATACTTCACATACCACTTCCTGTCGACAGTGCCCTGAACCTCCTCACTGCCCCAGGGATCTGGGGGAAAGCAGAAAACAGAGACAGCCCTTAGTCCCAACCCCAGGCATGACTGCAATTCCACATACAACATTTCTGTCAATAAAGAAGGAATGTAAAAGGAAAACAAAAATCGTTCAAATCCAGTAGATTTAAAGTTTCCAGAAGAAAGTATCCCAAGAAGGTCAGAATGTAGGTTTTTCTTCGGTTAGTTCAATAGGCCACATTCAGTTGTCAGATGTCTGAAGAAGGAACCTGCTTCTCCTTCAGGGATCCTTGTCATCAAGTTTGATGGTGACAGTTTTCACTTCTGTGTATTCAGCCAGCGCATATTCACCTCTGTGATCACAGAAAAGAGTGAAATATAAAATGGGGACTTAGCCACTCTGCGTGAACTTTGTTCTAATGCTTCAAAGGCAAGTACTCTGTTGAGTGGTCTGGAGTCTGTGCAAAAGGCCCCCAAATGAGGATTTAATAGAGTCTAAGGGCTGTAAGACCATCAGTAAGTTTAAGTAGCTGGATGTGTAACTGAAGGTTAAATATCAAGTTTTGTGTATGTGTGTGTGTGTGTGATGCTTTTGAAATATTCAGGACCAAGGATTTGCCTTCAAAGGATGAAGGGGATTTAAAACAAAGTGGTGAATTCCCTGGATGGGGGGTGGTGAGCGGAGAGAGCCTGTGCACTGAGGGATGGGCAAGCTGAGGAGTAGATGGATAACTTCTGCAGATTCATAACTTCTGCGGGCAATTTGGAGCTGCTGGAAGAGACAAGAAGAGGCAGAGGCCCGAAGCTATTGACTGGGCTGTGGCCAGAGCATCCGTGAGAAGCAGGGCTAGGAAGGACCTAGAGCTGGTCTTGAAGAGCACAGCTGGAGACCAGCTGCAAGAAGAATGAGGCCCTGGGAGGGGCACGGACATTAGCAAGGAGTGGACACGAGAGAGTCCACGGCCTTTGAGTCCATGTTTCAGATGTGTGTCCTTTCCTTAAGTCTTGCAGAGCCCAGTGACCCGACTCAGGCACCATGAATCATGCTTAGGGCCCCTTCCCAGAACCGAGAGGTGGCTTTGGATCAATTTAAAAGTCTCTGCAACCCTTGCTCTGCCATCATGTAAATAAGAATGTGTACCTGTTTAGGAAAAGAGGTAGGTGTTGAGGGGGCTACTGAGGCTCGGCCACTAGAAACACCCAAGACAGAATCCCATCTCATCCCTTAGACCAATGCTTTTCAGAGTGTGGCTCCCTGACCAACAGCATCAGAACTTGATAGAAATGCAGAAGTTCAGGCCCCCCAGACCTACTGTGGAGGCAGAATCATGCCCGCCTCAAGGTGTCTACATCACAAGTCACTGAAGCTTCGAAAATATCATATGATGAAGGGGAATTAGGGTTGCAGACGGAATTAAAATTGCTAGTTAGCGGACTTTAAAATAGGGAGTGTATCCTGAATTATCTGGGTGGGCCCAGAGTAATCACAGGGACCCTTAAAGGTGAAGAGGGAGACAGAAGAGATTCAGAGGACGGTGAAACTACAGAACAGCTTCAGAGAAACGCAATACCACTGGCTTTGGAATGAAGGAAGGGGCTGCCAGCCAAGGGATATGGGAGGGAGGCCCTAGAAGCTGGAGAAGGCAAGGAAATAGATTCTTTCCCTAGAGTCTCCAGAAAGGAATGTAGCCCTGCAGACATCTTGATTTTAGCTAAGGGAGAGCATGTCAGATTTTCAGCCTTCAGGACCATAAGATAATAAATTCATGTTGTTTAAGCCAAAAATTTCATGATTATTTATTGTAGCAGCAATATAAAATTAATATATCTATTGAACCTTGGAGTGGGACCCAGAAATCTGTGTTTTAACAGCCAAAGGATTAACAAGTCTCTGGATTCTGATGCAGTTCAAGTTGAATAACTACAGGCTTGGATCTATGCAGTCTGGGCAAGTTTTTTTGCCTTCACTGAGCCTCAATACTATAATCTGTAAAATGGGAATACCGTCACCTCCTTATAGTTAGAATTGATTCAAATAGAACAAATTAATGTACTATGTGCCAGATAAAAGGTAAATGGTAGAAAGTAATATTATTATTTTATTGCTAATGTGTCATTGAAATTCTTTGGTAGTGTCCTAAAACCAAATTCAAGGACCCAGGTAATAGGTGAATTATTTTGTAATTCTTTTCTAAACACAACAAAACATATAAGCCATATACAGAATGTTAAATCCAAATTTTGCAGAGCAGAAAACTCCACTAAAAGCCTAAAGGCAAATTATAAACTAGAAAAATTTACATTTACAACACTGTAAGAGACAGAGTGCTGCTGTCTTTGTTAAAGCATAAAGAACTCTTACAAACCACATTTACAAAATGGAGAAAGCAACAAGAGATGCAAACAGTCAGTTTGCAGAAAAGAAAATAATAAAGATTACCAGTAGGTGTTATTAAGGTGTTCAATTCCTTACCATTAAAGAAATGCAAACCAAAAGAGTGAGGGGCCCATTTTTCATGTGCTGGATACCCAATTTGGGGAATTTCTTCTGAAAACAATTTCCCACAAGTGCGTAAGGACTGATGCCCAAGGAAGAACATCAGCAGGTTTGAGGCAGCAAAAGTCCTTGGAAATAGCACCAAAGGGAGGCACAGGAGACCACCAATGAAAAAGGCAGCGTACCCAAAGCCCATTCTTAAGAGCACAAGTATTTTCCTCTCAAGTCATTTGAAAACAGAAAAAAAACATGCACGTTTACATCCATTGTATGCACAGAAAATGTACAAAACCTTTAACTATGAGCACACAGTGTTACAGTGTAAAAATTCAAAGTAGTTGATTTGTCAGCTTCATAAAGAAAAGCAAACCAAGTGACGAAATCATGTTGAACCAGCACATAACTAGTAGGTCCAATATGAAATCGCTCCTGTAAGACTAAGCGCATGAGTCACTTCATTCATTTTATTCCTGCACTCACTGCCCTGCTCAGATTTTTGCCATTTTTATTTGCTCCACTGTGGCATTTCCTAAACAGCTTCTCACCCAGTTGTGACCACCTGGGGGTTCAAGGCCGTCCATAAGCCCAGTCTTTCTGCCACTGGACCTCACCAGAATGCTGGGGTGTTGGTACTGCTGACTACAGAGTTCACTGCGGTGTGCTCAGCACCCAGCGTGTGCCTGGGGCATCAGAGATGCTCAGTGAATATGTGCAAGTGTACAGAGAACAAGCGCACAAAACGGATGGGACAATGGTTACTTCTAACAAGCGGGACCGAGGGTCAAGGGAGGGAAGTCTTGACTTCCCATGTGTTTCTACAGCATGCATTTTTTTTTTTTCTTATTATATTGCAAAGCAAAATAAAGAACTAACAAAAACAGCCAGGAGGAGGAGAAGCTGCAGGCTTCGTTCCCAGATCTGCCCAGGGAGAAATGTGAGGAGCCCGTGGGTGGGCAGCAGACAGCCCGCCGAGCCAGGAATCTGGGGATGGGGAAAACCATGGAATCCACCGCATGGGGCTCCACACGGCAAAGCGGAACTTACTGCAATGCGAAGACGTTAATTAGAGACAACTGAAAATGGGGATTTGTTTTCAAGCCAGTTTCCGGGCTCCTTGTGGATTATGTTAAAGCACATTGTCAAAAGCTTTGGGAAAAATATATGCCAAGGGTCAAAAAAACAGCCGTCCACAAAAGTCCCAGCTGCGGCTAATCATCAGGGTGATACATGGGCTGGGTGGCGCGGGTCCTCCCCGGGTCCTCCTGCAGCGGGCTGGCAGAACCACGGAGGAGGGGAGATGCAGGCCAGCAAGCAGGGAGCGGACGGAGGGTGGGAGTCAGGTGGGCCCCACACCCCTTCCTGCAGCTCTGACATCCAAGGACATCTGCTTCAGGGACCAAAGCTTTTGCTGTGGGTGGAGGCTGAGCCTGGGTCCGAGAGGAGGGCCCTGGGGGGACGGGCTGAGGCCACAGTGCAGAGGAGACAGATGAGAGGACCCGAGGGGAGCAAGGCCCTGCGGCGTATGGGGTTTAAGAGTTCACCCTCGGGGGCTTCCCTGGAGGTTCAGGGATAGAAAGAAGCCACCTGCCAAGGCAGGAGGCGTGGGTTGGATCCCCGATCCAGCAAGATCCCACAGCCACAGAGCGACGGAGCTGAAGCACCGCACCGCTGAGCCTGCGCTTCCCGAAGCGCATGCCCCGGAGCCCCGTGCCCCACAAGGGGAGCCACTGCAGTCAGAAGCCCGCACAGCACAACGAAGAGTAGCTCCCGCCAGCCGCAGCTAGAGAAAAAGCCCCCGCAGCAGTGAAGGTCCATCACAGCCGATAAATGAGTGCACACTGCCAGTCCCAACTTTGTCACTTACTAGCAGTGTGACCTGGGGAAGGCACACAACTTCCCTGAGTTTTCTCATCCAAAAGCAGGGACGGCAGCAGTACCCACATGCAATGGACTGCACGTGCGTGTCTCCCTGAAATTTGCCAGCTGAAGCCCTAACCTTTCAGGTGAAGGACTCAGGAGGCGGGGCCTTTTATCCTGGGCCGGACACAGGAGACCACAGCCTAGGCTGATGGAGCACCGCCTCCCAAAGGGCAAGGCAGAAGGAGACCACCAAGGAGCGTGCAGCATGGCAGCTGGGAGGCTCAGCAGGTTGCAGGATCCCTCGGGGGAAACGCCCGAGACCCCAGGGTCTGTCCTGAGACCTTGCTAGTGGGCAGAAGGGCCACACCCTGACCGCGGAGAGAGCCCACCCTCCCTGCCACGGGCTTGCCCAGCCCTGCCCTGTCCTCAGGCAGAGGTTCAAGTTCCTGCTACACAGCTCCACGTGGGCTGGGTGCTGGGGGTTCGCTGAGGCTGGGGGTCAGTCCTGGGGCATGAGGGCACGGGTGGGGCAGGGGGAGGGGAGAGGAGAGAAGACGGGGGCCAGCCCAGCCCAGGGGGAAAGGACCACCAGCCCCCGGGGACAGCTGAGCCAGGCTGGCACACACGAGCACAGGGCAGGGCTCTGGACCAAGCACTTGCCACTACCCTGCGGACTTAGTGACTCTTCCGTCTGCCCTGAGGACAGGCGTGCAGTGACAGAAACACTTACAGTTCTCTGCCGTTCCCCGACATTTTGAAGCCACCAAATGGAGCCTGTGCATAGATGGCGTTGTAGCAGTTAATCCTGGAAAGAGAATAGAGAGACGCTCGCGGTCACCGGGAGAGGACCCGGCCGGCCCTTGAGTGCTGCGGGCACTGGGGGCCGGGCACAGAGCATTGCTGAAGGGATGGTTTGGGTCCAGGTTTTATACCAGGAAAGCTGTTTTCGATCTCTGCCTTCTTGCTCTCACCCCCAGAAACTAAAGTTTGAATACTGTGAAGTACAAATCTTCTCACTGGGGTAGGAAGGAAATGACAAGAGGAGAAAAAGACAGAGCTGAATTTTGGGGAGGGAATAAGGAATAGCTCTGAAATGAGACAGGACTGATTTCAAAGTTCTCCTGCTCCTTGGCCTCCCATTCACATTTATCTTCTAAGAGTATCTTTAAAATGAGGCTAGTGTAATCAGAGGATGAAAGAGAGACTTTCACCCACACTTTGCACCAGAATGCGTGCTGCTCTTAGAATACAGAGGGGAGGTCCAACACGGTGGTCAAGAGCACAGGCATCGGGGCCGAACGGCCGACCCTGAGCTCTGCTCTGCCGTGTACTGGCTGTGTGACCCCGGGCAAGTCACACAGTCTCTCAGTGGCTCGAGTCCCTCACCTGTGAGATGGAGATGACAACAACATCCCGCTCAGAAGGTGGTCACAAGGAGGGAGCAACGTGCTCAGACCGTGTGTGGTGCATAATGTATGAGGAAAAGCTCTCTGCTAACAGAAGGGTAAGGAAACCAGCTGGCCGGCAGCTCGGGGGCTGAGCACTCACGCTCTACTTACCAGACAGTTCCAGACTCTAACGCGGAAGCCAGCTTCAGTGCTTTATCGAGGTTTTTTGTGAACACAGCGGCTGTGAGTCCATATTCAAGGCTATTTGCTCGTTTGATCACTTCTTCAATATTTTTGAACTTCAGTATTGGCTGCACTGGTCCAAAAATCTATGATTAATTGGAAGGATGGCAATGAGAGGCTGCTGGAGTGAAGCATGTGTGTCCTGAGCAGGCACCTCCTTCACGTATGCTCTTTTCACATACCCACAATGCTCACACCCATGGGATAGGATGGCTGAGCACACCCAAGCATCTTTTTAGCTGTGCGATGGTTGAAATATGAAGGAAAAGACTGAACTAAACAAAAATAAAAAATAACCACCAAAATAATATGTTGGGTGGAAGCTCTCTCACTGTGGTCAGGGCATCTAGAAACCCCAGTCTCAGAGGAGCCTCTGCATGCTGGGATGCACAGACAGCTCTGAAAGTCATCCCTGCAGAGTTACGGTGAGGGGTGTTTGCAGGCCCTGGCCTCTCTGTGCTGTGTTTTCTATCAAGGAAGATTCTCTAAAATATTTCCCTAATAATTCCCAGGGGACAGAATGAGGCCGTATTCCTCACCATCTGCAATACAGCAAACAAAAGGAAAGAGTTGAACATTCAGAGGTAATTTTGAAAGGAGCCTGTAACAGAGTCAGTGTTCAGCACCACAGCCCAGGAGGACAGTGTCAGCCTGCCAAAATACCTCCCCTGGTTCCCAAGGATCTTGTCTCATGGAGGTTAAACAGCTGAGTCTCTGCCATCACGGTACAGTTAGTAACCCCCCAAAATCTCAAGGAGAACATGTATAAAAGGCTCATACCAGGAAGACTCTGGCATTGTCCCCAAAATGCCACAGCCTGGGGTCCGAGCACCTGGGACCCAGGTGGGAACCACTTCCAGCTAGCTTAACAGTGGCCTCGAGAGACAGAATTACACTCTTAGGGGAGATACCTTAATTTCCACCACTTCCAAGGGTGCCCATGATGGAAAACGTCTAAGAGACTTCTAGTCAGGACAGGTTTTGGAAATGAACAGCTGCCATTTAAGTTTGGCCTGGGGGAAGTGAATGTGGCTTTGGGCCCTGACTCCATGGCTCAGTTTCTGGTGAGGACGCAGGTTGCAACGGCCCTCCACCCTCAGCTGACCTGAGGACATGTCAGATCACAGAAGAGGACCTGCTGCTCCCCAGAGAGGATGAGCAAGGCATGGAAATGGGGGTTAGGACACACTCTACACAGAGCTCAGGGGTCCGGGGCAGGAAGGCTGCCCAGAGGGCTCCAGAGGAGAGGGAGGAGACCGCAAGAGAAAGGAAAACACCCCCTTCCCAAAGGCTTCAGGGATCCCTTGGCCCTGGAGAAGGCTCTTTTGGAAAGGCCCAGCCCCTTTCCCCGCCCCCAGGGCCCCAGCTCAGCACAGGACATGGTTTTTCCTCGCAGCCCCCTGACCTCCTCTTTGGCGATCCGCATGGTGTCCGTAACTTCTGAGAAGACAGTGGGTTTGATGAAGAGCCCCCTGTCTTCCATGGAGGAGCCCCCACATTCCAGCTTGGCTCCCTCCTTCTTTCCGCTCTCAATCAGATCGAGGATTTTGTCGAACTGCTTCTGGTCGATCTGCAAAAGAGAGAGAGGTAAGCTTGGCTTCTTTCTGGATGGTGGCTGCCAGCTCACGTGCCCACAGCCTCCTCTGTGGTGGCTGACCTCGTTATGTTCTAGCCAAGACAAAATTCACAGACCAGATGTGCTTGTATGCAAGTGTTCCTCCAAGGCACAAATTTAGGTTCTTTGGGGCAGGGGACAGATGCACTTTTCTCATTCCCTCCAGGTATGGTTTATTTATACATCTGACCCCTCCACGGGTGCTGTGTGCTTAGTCGCTTAGTCATGTCCGATTCTTTTGCAACCCCCTGGACTGTAGCCTGCCAGGCTCCCTTGTCCATGGGACTTTCCAGGAAAGAATACTGGAGTGGGTTGCCATTTCCTTCTCCAGGAAATCTTCCCAACCCAGAGATCAAACCCACATCTCCTGTGTCTCCTACATTGCAGGTAGATTTTCTATCTGCTTAGCCATCAGGGAAGCCATGCTCTGAAGCAAATCCGTGGGTGAAACAAAATCTGAAGTGGTCATATTCTTGGTTCTAACTCTTGCATCTTTCTAAGGTTGTCAGATTTAGCAAATAAAACCACAATATACCCAATTAAATTTGAATTCCTAAGAAAACAAGAACAATTTTTAAAGTACAAGCAAATCCCAAACAATATTTGGGAGATAATTATGCTAAAAATGTATCCACTGTTTACCTGAACTGGATTGTTACTGTTTAGTCGCTAAGTCGTGTTTGACTGTGACCCCGTGGACCGCAGCATGCCAGGCTCCCCTGTCCTTCACTATCTCCTGGAGTTTGCTCAGACTCATATCTATTGAGTCAGTGATGCCATTCAGCCATCTCATCCCTGTTGCCCCCTTGTCCTCCTGCCCTCAATCTTTCCCAGCATCAGGGTATTTTTCAATGAGTCATCTCTTTGCATCAGGTGGCCAAATACTGGAGCTTCAGCTTCAGCATTTGAACTAGGTGCCATGTATTTTATCTGGCAAAAGTGCACACTGCTCCTAGGGCATCACAGATCAGGGTGTAACACTTACTGGAATTCTCCATCCACAGGGCAGAGAAGCGAGAAACAATGCTGACAACCTTACTCATCACCCATGGACACAGAACAGAGGCTCCAGCAGGTAGAGAGACTGCTTATGGTTGGTGAGGAGCCAGCTCATCAGAAGAGCTCCACTTTCTGCCACTTTCTCTAGGGGGTCTCTGGGCTGAAGTGTACCCTATAAATATCCAGCTTGTGGATGCTGTACTCAACCAGCTGGCAAAGGGCACCTCTCTGGGGACTCAAGGTGGGGAAGTGTGCTCCCCACTCAAAATGGTCCTTCTTCCCAAGTCAATTGGAACCCTGTTCTTACCATGACTCTGTTGTAAATCCCCTTCTCTCTGGTTGGGAAAGACAGAGCTTTGTTAGACAGGTTTGCTGTAGCTGTGACTTTCAGGTAAAAAAGTAGCTCAACTTAAGCAAATATGAATGAAAAAAATGAGCAAACCTAAGGAGCAAAGGAAAGATATATCCATCTAGTGCAGAGTTCCAAGCATAGCAAGGAGAGATAAGAAACCCTTCCTAAGTGATCAATGCAAAGAAATAAAGGAAAACAATAGAATGGGAAAGACTAGAGATCTCTTCAAGAAAATTAGAAATACCAAGGGAACACTTCATGCAAAAACGGGTACAATAAGGGACATGAACAGTATGGAACTAACAGAAACAGAAGATATTAAGAAGAGGAGGCAAGAATATTCAGAAGAACTATACAAAAAAGATCTTCATGACTCAGATAACCATGATGGTGTGATCACTCACCTAGAGCTAGAGATCCTGGAGTCTGCAGTCAGGTGGGCCTTGAAGCATCACTATGAACAAAGCTAGTGGAGGTGATGGAATTCCAGCTGAGCTATTTCAAATCCTAATAGATGATGCTGTGAAAGTGCTGCACTCAATATGCCATCTAATTTGGAAAACTCAGCAGTGGCCACAGGACTGGAAAAGGTCAGTTTTCATTCCAATCCCAAAAAAAGGCAATGCCAAAGAACGTTCAAACTACTGCACAATTGCACTCATCTCACATGCTAGAAAAGCAATGCTCAAATTCTCCAAGTGAGGCTTTCACAGTATGTGAACTGAGAACTTCCAGATGTTCAAGCTGGATTTAGAAAAAACAGAGGAACGAGATCAAATTGCCAATATCTGTTGGATCATCGAAAAAGCAAGAGAATTAAAAAAAAACTACTTCTGCTTCATTGACTACTCTAAAGCTTTTAACTGTGTGTATCACAACAAACTGGAAAATTCTGAAAGAGATGGGAATACCAGACCACCTTACCTGCCTCCTGAGGAACTGTATTCAGGTCAGGAAGCAACAGTTAGAACTCGACATGGGAACAATGGACTGGTTCCAAATTGGGAAAGGAGTACATCAAGGCTGTACATTGTCACCCTGCTTATTTAACTTCTATCCTGAGTACGTCATGTGAAATGCTGGGCTGGATGAAGCACAAGCTGGAATCACGATTGCTGGGAGAAATATCAACTACCTCAGATATTCAGATGACACCACCCTTATGGCAGAAAGTGAAGAGGAACTAAAGAGCCTTTTAATGAAAGTGAAAGAGAGTGAAAAAGCTGGCTTCAAACTCAACATTCAAAAAACTAAGATCATGGCATCTGGTACCATCACTTCATGGCAAATAATAGGAAACAACGGAAAGAATGGCAGACTTTATTTTCTTGGGCTCCAAAATCACTGCAGATGGTGACTGCAGCCATGAAAATAAAAGAATAAATAGCTCCTTAGAAGAAAAGCTATGATGAACCCAGAATACATATTAAAAAGCAGAGACACTACTTTACCAACAAAGGTCCATCTAGTCAAAGCTATGGTTTTTCCAGTAGTCATGTATGAATGTGAGAGTTGGACCATAAAGAAAGCTGAGCACCAAAACATTGATGCTTTTGAACTGTGGTGCTGAAGAAGACTCCTGAGAGTCCCTTGGACTGTAAGAAGATCTAACCAGTTAGTTCTAAAGGAAATCGGTCCTGAATATTCATTGTAAAGGACTAATGCTGAAGTTGAAACTCCAATACTTTGGGCACCTGATGTGAATAACTGACTGCTTGGAAAAGACCCTGATGTTTGGAAAGATTGAAGGCAGGAGGAGAAGGGGATGACAGAGGATGAGATGGTTGGATGGCATCACCAACGTGATGAACATGAGTTAGAACAAGCTCTGGGAGTTGGTGATGGACAGGGAGGCCTGGCGTGCTGCAGTCCATGGGGTCGCAAAGAGTCGGACACAACTGAATGACTGAACTCAACTGAATGTGCATTTGGATGGCTCTGTCCCTGAGGCACAGACTGGCTTTCTTTGAAAGAGTGGGCACAAACCATGCAAGCCTCTTTACCGGTCATCTCATGAAATGTGTATTCAGTGTTAAAATACCAGTATGATCCATACCTCACACTTCGTACTAGGATAGATTCCAAATAGATCAAAGACTTAATCATGAAAGGTGAAGTCATAGAAAGTTTTCAAAATTTCTCAGGTGGGAGAATGCCTTGGTAAAACAGGAGTGCTGATGGCCTTTCAATGACTTGAAATCCAAGAAGCCAAAAAGAAAAGATTAATAATTTCGAGTAAGTGAATAAAGAAGGCAAAAGCATCATAAGCAAAGTCAAAGGGCAAAACAACAAACTGGAAAAAATTGACAAGTCACATAACAGATAGAGCTAATGTCTCTAGGATGTAAAGAATTCTTATAAGTGACAAAAAAATGATCAGCAGTGCAAAGGGAAAATATGCAAAGCACATGCATGGTTGATAGCAAAGGAAACATAAATGACCCTTCAACATAATACTAATATGTTCCTCTTTACTCGTTATAAGAGATATACTATGCTGTATGCTGCGCTGTGCTGAGTCTCTCAGTCGTGTATGACTCTTTGCGACCCCATGGACTGTAACCCACCAGGCTCCTCTGTCCATGGGATTCTCCAGGCCAGAATACTGGAGTGAATTGCCATGCCTTCCTCCAGGGGATCTTCCCACCCCAGGGATCGAACCCAGGTCTCCTGCATTGCAGGCGAATTCTTTACCAGCTGAGCCACCCAGGGAGCCCATAAGAGATAATATCTGTACATTAAAAACAAATGAGATACCATTTTTAACTATCAGATGGGCAAAACTCCATACTTATCCTGTTAGTAAGGCTGGAGAAACAGGCAGGCTCATACAAGGTTGGTAGGAGCATGAGTTGGTTCATCCTTTTGGAAGGTAAACTGGCATTGCTTATAGAAATTACAAATGTGCTCTCACTCAGCAGCCCCACTTGGGTGATTCGTCCTGCGGGTTTCCTGGCACGTGTGTAGAATGACAGACCCCGTGGTACTGTGGGTGACTGCACACACCCACTTACTCATCAGCGCGTTTCTGAAATTCTGTTGGATTCACACAGCGGAATTCTACGCACTTATATACAAGAATAAGGCAGGTTCCCATGGTTTAGTAGGGTACAGAAAGCTTCAAATTTCTTGTTATGGGATAAAAACCGAGGTGCAAAACAGTATTGTGTACAGGTATTTGGGGTAAAATAGGGGAAACCAGAATTCATGTTACATTCTTGTATACGGACTCAATTTTGCTTGTATATACAAAAATTCTGGAGAATTTTCCTCTACACGGGATGAATTTTCAAGCACACAGGATACCCACGGAGGGAAGAGCAATAGCCATGTCTATGAATGAATGGAAGGGAGTTCTCTCACTACCGACCTTTATACGTATTTTGGCTTTTGACCACCTGTATGTGTATGCGTGCTCAGTCGCTCAGTTGTGTCTGACTGTTTGCAGCCCCATGGACTGTAGCCCGCCAGGCTCCTCTGTCCGTGGGAGTTTCCAGGCAAGAATACTGGAGTGGGTTGCCATTTCCTCCTCCAGGGGATCTTCCTGACCCAGGGATCGAACCCATGCTTCCTGTGTCTCTTGCATGGGCAGGCAGATTCTTTTGCACTCCACCACCTGGTAAGCCCCCCATGTGTATGTACTGCCATCTCAAAAAGTAATTCAAATCCCAACGGGTCTGGTAATCCGGTAATTTCTCTCCGGGTGAACCAAGTCTTGGGTTAAAAGCCAGGATTGCTTCCGCCTCCTCTCTGGAGACCAAGAGGTTTGTGGGGCTTCATGAAACTACAGACCTTCAGTGGCTGCTGACCATGTTCCGCATCCAAGACCATCTCTCCTGCAGCCAGCACTGGGTCTCCATGGAAACTCTCCCCTTCCAGATTTGTCTCTCCTTGGAGAGTCTGAGTGAACATGTTGTTTAAATCTAATAATCCTCCATGAATGTCAGCTGCTGCCTCACAGTGCAGGAGAAGAACCTGCTATGAAGTGAGGGCTGTGCCAGGGCACTGCACCAGAGACAGAGAAGTAGGGCCCAAGGGCAGTCAGGGCAGTGAGTAGCTCTGCTGAGAGGAGAGGGTGGAGGGACTTGGGACCCTGCCCTGCACCAGGTGGCCACGTGGGTCCATGAATCTCTTTGCTCAGTTGCCAAATAAACCTGAATAATTTTGGAGCACGCCAGAGGCCTGCAGTGGACTCTGAGCTCATCAGCTAGTTGTTTTACTGGCATGAGATAGACAGAACTATTTAGACAGTTGTAAATTCTCTCAGAGTAAAATCGTATTAACGTAGATGAAAAAGCACTTTGGGAGAAAAAAAACCCAACAGCATCCCTAAACAATATGCTGAAGTTAGATGGCTTAAGGGAGTTTTCAAAAGGACTTTCAGCAGCGGCATCAAAAGCACTGATGAAATCACCACTCGGCTCTCTCGGAAGAGATTTCTATATCTGGCTTCAGAAGTCCAGCCTGAACCCTTGGAAAGAGACTTATGAACAATGATGGGGTAAAAGGGACTCCTTAGGATGGGTCAGCTCACATATTTCCCACGGATTCTGGGTTAGCTTTACAATCACAGCAGATTCGATAATAACTTGTGGCCACATCTGTACTCATGCCTGAAATCCACCAAGGCCGCTGGACTTTGCATCACTGACTACTACTGGGTTTGGGGCTGAGGCCCAAGGCCCAGGAAGTGGAGTGTTGGCCACAAGTGGAGATGCTTCTCTCCAACAGGGTCATGTGGCACCAGAGCCACAGCATGTGGGCTGGGCCAAGGCAGAGGTGGGCGCTGTGGGCAGACACACATCTTTTCCACGTGGTCCTTCCCCTCCCCAGCCAAGACGTCCCCCACAAGGATGGTCAAGCAAGACCTAACTGATGTGGCTTGAAGTCAAGTATATTCACTTCCACCTAGCTTAGGGGGCCTGCCGTTTAATGCTCCTCCCCTTGAAGAATAGAAACTTATTAGATGCCTAGAAATTTCCTTAATATTTATCGATTACTTTGTCTTCCAGATGGGGAAACTGAGGTTTGGAAGGAGCTTGTGGTTTTCATAAAATTCCAGAGCCAAACTTGCCCTCAGTTCCATGGCTTCCTGTGGAAACACACGGGGCCAACCCAGTGGGTGAGCAGCTAGCTCCCGGGACAGACACAGCTGGGCGAGTCCTGACATGTGATTTGAAACTTCCTGGCTGGAGCAGGACTTTGGCTATAAGCAAAGTGGCTTGCTGTTGAGCTCCATTTCAATAATTCATGGGATGGTTAGGCTGCCCTCTTTTAAATATTTATCCGTCTGCTGCCCTGCACAATTAGAAAGTGATACAGGATGTGCCCTCTTACTGAGGTTATTAAACCTCGGGGTTATGATCATTTTCATCCTGTTGTTAGCTTCGCAAACCAGGCCGCCAGAGACATGTTCCTGCTGTTCAGAGATGTCTCCCGATCCTCTAGAGCCCTTTCCACTGGGATTCTGACGGTCACCTCGTCCTGTATAGCACATGGGCTCGGAGGCCCCTAGGCTGAGGCCTCTGACTCCACCTGCACTCTGCTGCCTTTCAGCCAGGCTTCTGACTCGCTTCTGCAGAGAGGCCAGCCAAGCAAGACAGCCTCTGCCTGAGGCTCTCTCCTGGGGCCCCTGCAGCTCAGAGAAGAGGTGACCCTGGCTGGAGGGTGCAGGCACAGGGGCTTCTGAACTGGGGATGCCTCCCTTCTGCCAAGGCCCAGAGCTCAGTATTGTCTGCCGTGAAGAGTCAAGTCTCTGTGTGTCCACTCCAGTTTCATAACCCTACCAAAGCCTGATGGGTCAGCATCTGAACAAAAGCCCTTAGTGGGCAGGTAAGCAGATCAGGGAGCCCTTGCTTCAAGAGGGACCCTGAAGCCACAGAGCAGCAGAGCTGTGCAGGGCCGGAGGCCTGTTTGCTTAACCCCACCATATGCACTTGGGACGTGACGCCGCAGTTACCTGGGGCCCCTGTTCGGTCCTGACGTCAAAGGGATCTCCGACCGGCCGCTTCTTGGCATACTCCACGCTCCGCCTGACAAACTCGTCGTAGACCTGCTCCTCCACGAACACCCTGGAGGCGGCTGTGCAGCACTGACCCTGGTTGAAGAACACGCCCTGATGGGCGCACTCCACTGCCAAGCTCACTGCAGGGGGGCGGGGGGAGAGGAAGCGATTACGTCGTCAGGGCCGGACGGGCGGCAGCTGCAGCTCTAATTGCCCACACGGGAAGACAGGCCTCGGGCGGCTGCGGTGCAGAGATTAATTTTGCTCAGCATTTCCCAAAAGCAGAGGATGGGAGTGGGGGTTTTCGGGTCCACGGAGTTCGGGGGTCAATAGGTCCACCGGACGTCTCAGCATCTTTCCTGCGCTAATGAGCACAGAGACTGTTCACAACCCCATCTCACTTGCCCACGGATCCCTCCCCTTCCTTTCTGGGGACTAGTGGTCTATAAAATAACCTTTTGTAAGTATTGATGTTGACCAGTTGGTGAGAATTTTTCAAGGGGCCAAAATTTTCCACCTTGAATGAAAAGAGGGACCTTATGAAATTAACACAACACTATGTGTGCCTTGAAAGGGTTTAAAAAAATGTATTGATTCTGCCTGATAAAGGCTGGATCTGCACTGTGGAGCTATACTGAAATAAAACCAGGTCCTCAAACTGCACTAGCAGGCTGCTCAGGGAGAGAGGCCACTGACATTCCCTGGGCTTCTAAACCCCACCTGCCGGCCCCCCAACTCCAGGGCAGCTTCCCTTTGCATAAAGCAGGAGCCAGTTCCCCGGACGGACGTGGGCAGGGGACCCACATCAGCCAGCACTGCTCTCCGGGCAGCTCTGAGGAAGGCTGCTCCTGGCTTCAAGGGCCATCGTTACCCAGCAGGCTCTTCAGTGTCACTCACTGTGACAGGACAGCGTCACAGGGTTCTGTCTCTGCCTGCACCTCACCTTCTCCTAGACAGCTTCAAACTGCCCCTCCTCCAAAACAACGCATTTACTTCCTGCCAGCACCCGGGGGGGGGGGGCAGCTGCAGTGTTGGGGGATGGTGGCATGTTACTGTTGATACGATGCCTGGGATGCCAGCTACGCTGGGATCTAATTTTGTGGACTGGCACTGCCCAGCCGAGGAATAGGAGATGGGTGTTTATGACCCTTGTCAAGCCAGCACTCAGACAGGAGTCCCGCGGTCCTGCTGCAGTGTTCCTGGTTGGGAGGGGAAGAGAGTGAGCTGACGGCAGAAGGGGCACCCAAATTTGGAGTCACAAGAGGGTACAGCAGGAGTCCTGCTCTCTGAGACTGGAGTTTCAAGCTCCAAATGTGGGTCACAGTGGGGCAGCACCCAGGAGAGCCCCACGTGGCTCCACAGACCATTAGCAACACTGGTCCTACTTCCCGTAGGAAGCAGCAAACCAGGTGAAAACAGCAGCCCGTCTTCACACCCAGCTCCCCTTCCTTCAGTCCTCTCTCCCGCTGGGAGCCCACTGCAAGGAGAACTGACACCAGTGATCCACACCTGGGCCAGAAATGACGCCAGAGTCACTTCTTCTCGGGGAAACGTGCAATTCCAACCTTCTCTGAGTATGAAACGGAAGGCTTGGGACTGCTTGGGAGGCATCCCAGGCATCAGTGGGCAGGGTGGGAAGTGCTCATCAAGGCAAAGGTGTCTTAGTGTACTTGGGAAATCACACCTTTGGGCAGCTGCCCCTGTCAGCAGGTCAGCCACGGCCCGATGTGGCTCTTTCTTCTCTCTTCTGGACACGGCAACCCAGAACAGTGCTTATTTTAATGTTATATCCTGAGACACAAGCTGCTGGATGGGCTGGCTTTCCCAGGGAAGAGGTTGGGGAGGGAAAGACAGCACCCAGGCCCCTGCCACGGGCCTCTCATGCGTCAGGCTTGAGACAGCGCATAAAGGAACCCCTCAGGTTCTCAAGGGTCGGCAACAGAGCTGGAGGGCAGAGTGATGAATGCCCGTGGGGGTTGCCCGTCCACCCTTCCTGGCCTTCCCCCAGCCCCGCACAGGGGACTCTGAAGAAGACCCAGACCCACTTGTCACGGCCCCAGATCTGCAAGGACAGGGAAGGAAAACTCAGCCTTGAAGGGCAGAAACAGGCGGCCCTTGTGGCTACCTCATAAAACATGCCCTCCTCTAGGGCGGCTTTCTACCGCCAGTGAAGCTGGCCTTTGGGTCTCCATCTGCCTGTTATTTACGGTGGGACGACCCGAGGTGAAGAAACATGCCCACGATGCGTGTGCCTGTTTTCCTCAACTGTTCTGACTCAGGCAAGGATGTGAGGAGAAAGCTGTGGACCGAGCGAAGCCTCTGCGATGCCCGGAAGGGGGGAGACTCACGGTCGGCATCAGCACACACGATGCAGGGGTTTTTCCCGCCAAGCTCCAGTGTCACCCTCTTCAGGTTGCTGTGGGAGGCCGCCTCTCTAACCAGCTTCCCAACCTTCAAGATGAAAACCAGACAGAAGAAGCCTCAGACGGAGCTGAGGTGGCGAGATGATCTGAGCAGGCCCTGGGCCATGATGCTGCCCCCCTCCTCCCCTGGCTTCTCGCAGCTTCTCCTCCTGGACCCAACCGTGATCCGGCTGGAATCCCGGCTCTGAACAGCTCCCTACAGGGGTGGACTGGGAGCCTCGCAGGCCCGGTGGCTCACCCAACGCCACACACACCGAGCGGCGGAGCTGACCTCACCTGCCGCCTACTACCAGCAGCAGGCCGGTCTTGCCCGAGGGACCGGGGGGTGGCTGCTCTGTTGGTCTAATCTGAGGGGACCCTCAAGGACTAGAGAAATGGGGGACCCGACCTTCAGGACGGGAAGGTGCCCATGCTCTGGAAAGGCAACCCACGACTGAGGGCCCCAGGGAGCAGGGAGAGAACGGCTCTCCCGTGAAGCAACCGTAGGACCACTCTCCAAATGGTGACATCCTAGCTTCCTGTATGCGCCCATCACCCTCGCACCGCTGCAGGTGGGCTTGGCCCAGCAGCGCCTCATCTTGGGGCCACCAGCTCAGAACCGGCAGATTCAGAGACCAGGGCACACGCGGGGGGCCTAGGTCCAGATAGGCAGCAGGAGGCGGAGCTGGGCTCCCCCAGGGCTGAGAGGAGAGTGCCAGCATGAAGCAGGGCACTCAAACCCAAGGCCCGGGGACAACCCTGAGGACAGGATAGGAGGGAGGGGGACACTGGTACACCCATGGCTGACTCATGTCAATGTATGGCAAAATCCACTATATTGTAAAGTGATTAGCCTCCAATTACAATAAATAAATAAATTGAAGAAAAAACCCAAACTCAGCCAGCTCCTGGGAGGCAGCCTAAAGGAACTGTGGGGTAGATCCAGGCCACAATGGACAAGGGCTCTCCCTGGGAGAGCAGTGGAAGCCGAGCCGCTCACCGAGGGCGAGTGGCCCCTTGGGGAGGCCGAATCACCCCTCTCAGCCGGCTTGGCGGGCGGCCTCGGTGGGGCGCACCCCTGTTAGGGAGATGCCTGCCGGCTGAGCCCGGAGGGGTCACGGAAGGGGCCGCATTTTGGGTATGAGGCTGCTGCGTGGGCAGTCCCACGTTCAGAGAGGGCAGCGGAGGCGGGGACGCTCCCCAGGTCGGCCCAGCAGCGCCTTGGGGAGGCCCGGGAGCCGCTGCGGGGGACTCTCTGCCCCCACCCTTCAGTCCCCCTGCCCACCAGCCACAGAACAGGGGCTAGGGACCCTCACTGGATGAAACGAGGAGAGGTAGGGATGCTTACTGCCTGGGAGATTTTATCCATTTTTAAAGTACAGAACTGCTTCCTCACTAGAAATAATTCCATATATAGATGCATATAAATTAAAGGGGAAAGATCTCCCCTCACCTGTTAATGCCCCAGGACTTAGTGAGGAGGCCACAGCAAGAATTTCTTGGGAGTCTTTCCAGGCAATTTCTATTCCTCTACAAACCTTTTCACTAATGGTGCACACACACACACACACACACACACACACACACACACACACAGTAGTGTTAGTCTTTGTGACCCTGTGGACTATAGCCTCACCAACTTCCTCCATCCACAGAATTCTCCAGGCAAGAATACTGGAGTGGGTTGCCATCTCCTTCTCCAATACACACATACATATATACATATATGTATACGTATATACATATATATATGGCATGTACTTTCCTACAGTTTACTATTTGTGTGTACGCTTTAGCAATAGATCATGGCCCAGCTTTCCTTATTGCAATGGCTGTAAAACATCACATAGGATAGATACAATACAGTGGAAAGTGTGTCCTCAAATGCTTATGAAAATAGTAGTTGCTAAGCAGCTACTTCAAAATGGAATTTCTGAATCAAAAGTTGACACTTGCAAATGGGTGATCAGTACTGCAATACTGCCAGTCACCCTAGGCTTATTTTTTTTTAAACTTGATTATGCTGTTTATCCTATGGCTATTTCACATTTTTATCTTATCTAACAGTATTTTCTTCTGAATAAATAAATTAGATATTTACTTATTTGGAAACTGGACCAGTAATTTTTTTTTTTTTTTTACTATTGCTATGTACTAAAATGGGGCCAGATTTAGCACGGGGATGCATCACAGTTTAGCCTCTAAAGGAAAAATTCCCAGCGACAGCCGCTGGCTGCCCCCCCAGCCCCGCCCGGTTAGGAGAGTTACCTCTGTGGACCCAGTGAAGGCTATCTTGTTGATCTGAGGGTGAGAAGAAATCGCTGCTCCCACTGTGGGCCCAAATCCAGGCACGATGTTCACCACGCCCGGAGGGAATCCCACCTGGGAGGAATCGAGACGGGGTTCAGAGGAGGAGGTTGGGAGAGCCACAGCTGGGTGAGGTCCCTGAGCAGAGTGGCAGCCTCACCTGGAAGCTTGGGCCCAGGTCCGACAACCTCTCCAGGACCAGACCCAGTCACCCAGTGAGTGGGTGGCACGGGTGAGGCCTATACCCCTCTTCCAGGGGGCCTGCCTACCCCAAAGGGCTTCTGAACACAACAGCAGGGGCCCTTTGTAGCAGAGCACCATCCTGTATGTGCCTGCATGGATCTGTGTGTGTGTGTGAGAGAGTTTGTGTGAGTGAGTGTGTGTGTGAGTGTGTCTGCATGGGTGTGTGTGTGTGTGTGTGTGTGTGTGAGCATGTGTGAGTATGTGCGTGCATGTGTGCGTGTGTGTGTGTGTGTATGTGTGTGTGAGTCCGTATGGGTCTCTCTCTGTGTGTCTGTGTCTGTCTGTGTGTTGAAGGAGCAGGGACATCTTGGTCACAGCCCCCAGGCGCAGAAGCATCTGAAAAATACACTTGCTGGGCTTCACCTTACATTTTTAAAATCTGTCCCATTAATGTTCCAAATGGCAAGATGGTCTCACTCCCTCAAAGTCCCTGACTGTTGAACCCGGGTCACTCTGAGAGCGAGCACATCCTGAAGGCGGGGAGCAACGTTTCATTCACCTGGTGCTCTGCACACGCTAGGTGCTTTTTATTAACCAAGAGCAGTGCAAATAAGCCGGGGGGAAATGCTGTTCCACTAGGGGATGCCACTGTCTTTGTTATTAATAAAACGCATTACTTCAGAAATGCAAGATTTTAGGACACAGCGCTTGAGTCTTCAGTTTTCCTAAACACTTTTTTAAACAACTATGACTTTAGAATCTGTAAGTCTATTTATATGATGTTATCACCAACCAGAAGAAAGTGGAAAACCGGTCAGTTGCTGGCTCTGCCGCCTTGCATCTAAACAGTAAATGTTTCACTTCCCAGTCGTATTGGCCTGGCTAAGAGACGAAATGAATGGACCTTTCCTCCCATCTCTCTTTTCTTCCTGTTTCTTTTTTAAAAAATCTTTGCAGCATACACATTGGGGACAGAATGACTGAAATACATTGCCAGGTATTTCTGGAAGGAGGTGGCCCTTTGGGCAGCTCGTTTCCCCAAGTGGTGGCTGCCAGGGAGAGGACAGGCTCCCGAGAGCCAGTGCTGGGGAGGAGGCTGGGGCTCGCAGCAGCCCCTCCAGGGGAGCTGGTGGGGCCACAGCTCCAGGAGAAGGACGGACACTGTGCAGACTGGGTCTGGAGAGCTCATCTCTCAAGCGACCCCCTTGTAAATCCCCTAGACAAAACATTTGGCCCGAGACCACAGGTTTGAGCTTGTCATCAGAATGAAGCATTCTCACTAGGATCAGGGGGAGGAATGGAGTCCCTTCTAGTTCAGTGGCCACAAGCAGGAGCCGGGAGGAGCGGCTGCCAAGTGAAACCCAGGAGGCATTCCAGTCCCACTCAGCCGGGAGCCGGCGGGCGCTGGCACGCACGGCCTGGCTCTGCAGGGCAGGCTCGTCTCTGGCGGCGGCCTGGCTCCCGCGAGTGGGAATGTTCCTGATAACACAGAGCATTTTCTCTTGGCATGTCTCACCTCTTTGATCAGAGAGCCCAGGTAGAGAGTGGTGAGGGGAGTCTGCTCCGCTGGCTTCACGACCACGGTGTTCCCACAGCAGAGAGCGGGAGCCAGCTTCCACACCAGCATCAGCAGAGGGAAATTCCACTGCAGCAGAACACAGAGGGGTTGGGCGCCCAGGGTCTGCCCATGACGCTGTCCTAAAGGCCCAGGGATGTCTGCATGGAGCACTTGCTTTGCATGGTTTAGATGTGGGATACAGGGGGTCACGCAGGAGTATGCAACGATCAGGGGCTTTCCTGGTAGCTCAGGGGTAAAGAACCTGCCTGCAATATGAGAGTCCCAGGTTCAACCCCTGGGTCAGGAAGATCCTCTGGAGAAGGGAATGGCTACCCATTCCAGTATTCTTGCCTGGAGAATCCCTTGGGCATAGAAGCCTGGCAGACTATAGTCCATGGGGTTGCACAGATCAGATAAGAATGAAGCGACTAAGCAGGAGCAACAGCAGCATGCAATGATCAGAACGGCATTCCTGCCCAGCGTCTCCTGAACTGCATCCTGCTGCTGCTGAGTCGCTTCAGTCATGTCCCACTCTGTGCGACCCCATAGAAGGCAGCCCACTAGGCTCCCCCGTCCCTGGGATTCTCCAGGAGAGAACACTGGAGTGGGTTGCCATTTCCTTCTCCAATGCATGAAAGTGAAGCCGCTTAGCTGACTCTTAGCGACCCCATGGACCGCAGCCTACCAGGCTCCTCTGTCCATGGGATTTTCCAGGCAAGAGTACTGGAGTGGGGTGCCACTGCCTTCTCTGGAACTGCATCCTAAGAGATGCTAATAGGTGGTCACTGCAGAGAGGATTCTGTTCTAGGTGTGCTACCTTCTCCTCTTGTAGGTTAACAATGCCAGCAGCACGTTAGTATCTGGGAAAAGCCCCAAAGGAATGAGGCCTGCCTCCCCTCAACTCAGTTGTCACCCTATCTCTCTTCCTACAGAGCACATACTGACCCCCACCCGATGGGCGTTTGGTGACATTCATCTTGGAAAACACTTTCGTGTCCTCCTTTCGCCACAGAGGCAGGGACACCAAAGTCTCTCTGGCATCAGGCCTGAAAAGCACCCTCACCCACTGGGCGTCCACTGTGAGCCTGGTGCAGCTCCAAACGCTGAACCCATTCGATCCTGACACACCTGTGTGGGGGCAGTCACATTGCCACTCCCCTCGACAGAAGAGGGGACGCGGCCCAGAGGGTGAGGCCACTGGACCAAGGTCACAACCGTCAGACAAAGGCCAGATTCACAGCCAGGCTCATTTCCCTCATGGCACTGTTGCACCTTTGGTGAGACGAGGTGAAACAGCATCTCCAAGGGCGCAGCGAACTTGATTCTAGCCAGCCCTCATCCCTGTGCCCTCTCCCCCCATTTGGATCCTTAGGCTCCGAGGATGCCTCTCCCCGAGCAGGGTTGATGAAAGGCCAGCTAGATTTCTCCCCCAGCTCTGTCTGAAGTTCCTACCACTGGACACCAAACAGAACACCCCAGGTCCCAGGGGCCCGTGAGGCTGGCTGGTGACAGCAGGCACAACCCCGCTGGTCCCCGGGGTCCGCTCGTCTTCCAGACCCCCACTCCTGAGCACGCAAATGCCATCAGCTCTCCCCTCCGACAAGCAAACCTGCACCTTCTCCTGGCCTCTGCCTCTCCTCCCGGCCCCCTTCTCTCTCACTGCAGCTCTGGAAGGGCCAAGCCCCCGTGCCCAGCTCCCTTTCCAGCGGCCCCAGCTCCATCGAAGACTCCCTGGCACCTCTCTTGGGGAGCACATCTAACAATATGTATCTCTGTCGTTTTGAATTTCTAGGTAGGAGATGACCCCATCAACCACAGTCTCTTTCTGAAAATGTGTTCCGTCCCTGGGAGGCCCCTGACCCTGGCTGCTCAGGCTTCTCCCTGGGATTTCTTAGTGATCTACGGGGCTCCCGTGGGCCCTCTTCTTTTCTCACTCTACATCCATCTTTAGGGGACCCTCTGACAACTTGATGGGCAAGAGCACCTCTGGCCAGACCACTGACTGGCTCTCAAAACTGACTGCTGAAGCATCACCCCTTCCTCACCCTCAGAGAGCGCTTCTCCAAGCCTCTCCATGCTGCTGTCTGCCTCTGCAGCTACCACGGGGGCCTGGGCCTTCCTGCCACAGACAGCAGCATCACAGCAGCCCTGGCCTCTACCCCGAGAGTGAAATCCTGGGCCTTGGGCAGCACAGTGCTGGGCGCTGGGCCACAGCATCTCCCGGCACGCCTCCTCATCCTCACTTTGTCCCTGCCTGAGCTCCCACCTTGCCAGCGATCCCGCTGCTGCCTCCAAGTAGCCAGACACTTCTCCACCCTCCTGCAGGCCATCCTCATGCTCAGAAACCCCTTTGTTCTGGGGATCAACTCCTTCCCATCTTTCAAGGCCCAGTTGAGCACCTACTGCCCAAGAGGAGCTGACCATTCCTGACCCCTCTGGTTGGAATCCATGTGTCTTCTGCTGCATTCCTGGAACTGGCCCCTTGAGAGCAGGAAAGGGGTCTGTCTGATTCATCTCAGCCCTCAAGCATCAAGGTCTATGCCACACTGCGATGCTCTGCCAGGGCCAGTGCAGTCAAAGCAAAACCCATTAGAAACTGGTTCTAAAGACTGCAGTGCAGTGGAGTGGGATCTACAGATCTAGCGAGAAAAGCTGCCATACTTACAGGAGTGATGGCCCCACATACGCCGATGGGCTCATGCCTGGTGAAACACACAACGTTGTCATCTGGAAGAGAGATTATACAGAGAAGAACATGCCCACGTGACTCTAGCTTAAGAGCCCTAAGTAGTTACGGAGACAAGAAAGAAACCCACATGCCCGCCAAAGTGTCAACTCTAAGTTCTATCTGTTTCATAAAGAAGTGATTTTTAACTCAATTTCAAAAGTAAAATTCCTTAAAGGAAGGATCAGCACAGTGCTGTTTCTTTTGCCAGGGGGTGTGGGAAGGATGCTCTAGAGAGAAACCAGAGGCTGCTCTGAAGAGGCTGCCTGGAGGAGAAAGAAGACACCGCCCCAAAGAGACCCCGGATGCAGCCGGGAGTCCTGAGCTGGCTCACCTGTGGGGATGGTCCTGCCCTGTATTTTGTCTGCCCACCCAGCAAAGTATCGAAGGGTTTTGATACAGCCTTCCAGGTCGATGAAAAAGGCATGCAGGAACGGCTTCCCTGTGTCCATCGTTTCCAAGGTCTGCAATCACAAGACAACATGTGTTTAAGACACGGTTTTCCGTTTGGCCCTCAGATTGTTAAAGACAAGGCAAGGAGAGAGAGCAGGGTCCCGGAGTGCTGCCCTCAGGACCTCCCAGCCATGCGAGTCTCAGAAAGCAAGACAGCACATTCAGGATAAGACCTGTCCCAGGCTGTCGAGGACTGCTTTTCTTTCTAAACACATCACCCTGGGGGATCGGCCAGAGCGTGGCCATGGGTCCCTGTGAAGGACAGCACGCGCTGGTCTGGCGCCTCTCTGGGAGGGAACAAACGCGCCCTAGCACGGCCTTCTGGAGCGCCATTGGCCACATGAGTCTGCGCTTTCCAGGAAGCTTGCGGCAGGTTTGATAGCTTCAGGTTGGCTGGGAAGGGGGCTAGGCCCTCTAACAAAGGAGAAGAGTACCCAAATTCTCTCTTCTCGGCCTTGCGGGCCAGCGCAGCTGTGGAAAGCGTGACGGGGCCCAAAGCGTCAACAAGCGCTCCTCGCCTGTCCTGTGCAGGGCCGCCAGCCGGATGCGGGCTGGGAAGCCAGCAGGCTCGCCCTGGGTGGTGAGGGGTGACTGCTCCCCAGGCGCGCACACAGCCACTCAATGGTACAGACTCTTTTCTGTTTCCAACCAGGCTCAAGAGAACCCGTGTCCCTCAGACAAGCGGCCCCAGTAGAGCCCAGGGCTGCAGCTGCCCATCGTCATCCGTGGCTGTAGGAAGCGGCCACCCGGACACAGAGCCCAGGGCAGGATTCAGGTGGTCGGGTCACTGGGGTGAGACTGGGGTGAGACGCTGCTTTACAAAGGAAGAGAGGCCCCTCCGTGCGCAGGCCCAGACACCTCGTCTCTGAGCTGGACGGCTCTGCTCCCGCTTCAAGGTGCCAACGCCAAGGCCAACAGAGCCCAGGACCCATTTGTGTTATCAGCAGGGTAGGGGCGTGGCCGGCACTGAATCTGGGGCTTCTGACTTCCATCAGGGCAGTGATGCTCTTCAGGCCGCTGCCCTGGACTTTCGCACCTAGAAAGCATGTAGGATGGCCAAGTAAACAGCTGGGGCCACTTTATATTCACTTCAGGAAAGAACCAAGCACTCTCTGAATAGTAGGCAACCCCTTCTTAGCTGAGCAGCCATGGCAAGTCCCTGAATTTCACCCTGCCTCAGTTCCCTCATCTGTGAAACAACAATAATAATGGTATCTACCTTACAGGAGTACTGTGCGGGTTAGAGGGGTCCCATACATAAAGCACTAACAGCAGCATCTACCCGTGGTGCCAGTCGCACCCACTGTTCAAATGATGGTGGTAAGAGCTGCGACAATTGTCATTTTCCCTTTTGGGGCCAGACAGGCTGCTGGCCATCCTCATCTGGGGACAATGAGGAGACAGGACTGAGCGTTGCTAGAGATGACAGGGCTGGTCTGGGTCTGGGGTTGTCTCAGCCTGGCGGAAGCTGCTCAGGGACCCAGTCAGGGCAACGTGACAGCCAGGCACTGCACCTTTGGCGCCTGTTGATTCACATTCCAAGTTGGAACTTTTCTTTTCCCAGGTGGAACTCAATGATTGCAAATAATGTCAAAATTCTCCAGGGCCCAGCTGCTCCACACAGCATCCGGTCTTCTATCAGCGGAACCTGGAGCTTGTTCTTGGCCCTTTTCTGGGATGGGAGAAAAGGCAAGGGCTAGGCAGAGCTCTGTGGGGATGTGCAGGGCCTGAGCCACTGCCCAGTCCAGTCCTGGCTCCCCCTCTGGCTGGGTAAACTAGGACAGATGACCTAACCTCTCTGGGCCGCAGCATTCTTATCTTTGAAACAGGATGATACATACTACAGATCAAGGGCCTGCAACAAGCCTGGGACAGAGTGAGCATTCAACAAGCACTGACTATTGTTATTATCAATTTAGTCACATTTGCTTACTCTCATGATAAAAGAAATTTGCCAGGTTGGTGTCATGGAATCTTTCCAAGCAAAACTGGGTCATGATAGCTTTAGAAAGGAAGCTGTTTAAAAAAAAGGAATCAAAAACGATTTTCAGGTGATTACGCAGACATGAAGCTGAGAGATCAAGAGTTAGCTACTCGCTTGGCTTTTAAACAATTATTGTGTCTGGACCATGAGAGAACCACAGCTGCTTCTAAGTTTCTTTTAAACATGTTAGGAGAAAGATATACCTTTTGAGGAATCAACACATGCTAACCCTTAAATAATAAAGAAGGAAGGGAAAGTGCGGTGGGGACGTGCCCACGATGCCCTAGTGCTGAGCCTTTAAATGAAGGGCTCAGAAGTGGGGCTCTGCTTGAGATGAGAGCAGACAGGGACAGCTCCTCTTTGGAGGCTCCTGAGATGAACATCTGAACACCAGAGCCTGGGTCCAGGTACCACGGTGAGGGAGAGAGCGCCAGGGCCACTGGATGTGCCCACAGTCTCCAAACAATGAACACAAAGTATTCAGGCCCAGCTCCGTCAGAGCCACCAAGCTGGCAAGGGAGAATGACAGAAGAGGCATCTTGTGCAGGAGAAGACAGAAAAACCTCTCAAGGGTGTGCTTCCCCATGATGCAGTCTGGGTTCTGAAAATTGTATTTGTCGGTCACGCTCTTGTCCCTTCCACGATGCGGTGAAGAGCTGGACCTTACTTCTCGTGGGCAGTGAGTCTCGATGGCAGAGGCACCCTGCTCCACATGCGCTCACAGCAGCCTTCCAGGACAGCCAAGAGGGCTGAAGGTGAAGGGGGGGTGCTTGCAGCCCCCGTGCCCAAAGATGATACTGACGCTTCAGGACAGGGAGGGGAGGGTACCAGGCACATCCTCTCCCGCCTGCTCTGAGTCCTCATGGACATTGCAGACAGATGAGCTCATGCTGGGGGAAAACAGAAATGTTTTTGAAGGAGCCAGTTTGGCAGCTTGAGAGTTGAGACTGGCTTTTGCTGCAGGAAGAAACCAGAGGCTCTGTGGAGAAAGACACTGACCCTGGAGGGATCGCTCCCCGCCACCCCCTCCACTGCAGGCTGGCCAGCTGGGGCGGAGGAAGGAAGCTGCAGGTCTCTTCGTGTGTGTGGACGCACCCTCAGGGCAACACACCCCAGAGCAACACCCGAAATGGAGTTTCTCCAGCCTCCACCCATGACACACACGCAGGGCCAAGAGGATCTCAGCGTCCTAGCTGGCGCTGACCTCCACGTGGGTGTCCATCTGACCACTCATTCCCAACATCAAATCAAGAAAGGAAAGAACCGTTTTTCCAAATCAGAGGGCAAACAGGAGGTTCCCTTTCCTACCAACTGGGCCTCCAGTTCTGGGACAAGTTTTACATGGGAATCTGAGCTACGAGAGCCGCACGTGCGGGCAGCAAAGGAGAAGGCCCCAGGGCCCTGGGATCTCCGATCAATCACCTGCTGCAAGACCAAAGGAAGGTCTGAGGATCCCAGTAAATTCTGCACTTGCAACTCCTAAATGTCTTCACAGCCCATCTCATGAGAGCAGCCCAACCTCATGCAATGGGATGAACACAGCTGAGGAATTAAGGTGCTAGAAATCGCCAGGAGAACACACAGCTGAGCTTAGAACCTGGGTCTTTAGATGGCATTGTTAATAACAGCTGTCATCTATTTAGTGCTTACTGGATGACAGGGACTGCAAAGGATTTTAAGTGGATCATTCTCACAACACTCAGATATCATTAACAGAGATGTTCTCCATGACGAAACATACGCTCAGGGAGGTTGAGCAACTTATCCAAAGTCACATAGCTGATAAGTGGCAGAGCTGGAGTTCGAACCTAGGTCTTTCAGACTTTGAAGTTTCCTGTAACTAAGTTATCTTGCCCTCACCACCACGCCACACACACTCACCACTGCCCATTTCAAGGGTGAAACGGGTGATTTTTTTTTAACTTACATATGGATACTTTTTCTGTGTCGAGAGGTGGCGTTTATTTTAATAAATATTAGAAAAACCGCACCAGGACATTACACCTGTAATTTCATGGATATTGTCCCTTAGGATGAGGTTACATTTCAGTTTGGAAAGGAGTTGATGTAAGAAAACAAGTTAAGCTCCTAACTGCGCAGGTAGGACCAAGGTACCGCCCAGCCCGGCTGTCTGTGAGCATCCAGAGTCTGGGAGCCACTAGTGGAGCGCAGCTTCCTCAGGCGGAGAAGACAGCCGCGGGGGGCAAAAGCCTGACCTCAGAACGGATCCTCTGAGTCCAGGGGTGCCTGGGGCTGGCGAGCCGCGCCCCCAAAGGACAGAGCAGCCCCACCACCTCCAGACCCAGCACCCGGGTCCTCTCTCCAGCGCCGGAAGGGGCGGGCCGGGTGGGGGTGGGGGAGCAGCCGGCACGCCCCGCTCCCGCTTGGGTCCTGGGTGCTCACCTGCACCGCGCGGCCCGCTCCACCGGGAAGGGGCGGGCCCGGGGCGCCAGCCGGCCACGCCCCGCTCCCCGGGCGGGCCCTGGGTACTCACCGCCAGCACGGCGCGGTCCCGCTCCACCAGGTCCGCCAGCTGCTGCAGCAGCCGGCCGCGGCTCGGGGCATCCAGCCGGCGCCACGGAGCGCCTCTTTGGAAGGCGGCTTGTGCGGCCTCCACCGCCTTGTCCACGTCAGGCTGCAAGGCCAAACAACCGAGAGAGCGTGTCACCTTTCACCGAGCTCGGCTGTCCAGAACTGCAGAGTCCGGCCTCCATCCCGCACGGAGGACGGAGGTGGGCGGGCAGCTCAGAGCAGTTGCCAGGTTTTCTATCGCTTCAGTGGTCAGGGACTTCTAAGGAATTTTGTTTTTTCTTGAAGTCTTTAAAGTTTTCTACAAGGGCCAAGGATTAACTTTGCTTCTGAGTGTACAAAGTATTTAAAATAGTCGTGAGACCACTGACTGTAATCATTTTTCTTGCTGACCTTCATAGGAAAAGAGCATCTACTTGCTACCTAAGTTTGGACACAAACACACTCCCACAGCTCACCAACGAGGTGGGAAATGTCTGTCTTGGCACTTTACTCCAGCTGAGAGCCACGTGCGGTCCAAGAACAGGGGCCAGAGTCCTCTGGATCTCAGAACTGACCATACTGAGAAAGCCCGCATCAGGGACTTCTCCCTTTAGCTTCACCTGACCCCTGGGGCTTCCCTGGTGACTCAGTGGTAAGAAATCTGCCCGAAATGCAGGCGGTGCAATTTCAATCCCTGGGTCAGAAAGATCCCCTGGAAAAGGAAACAGTAACCCACTCTAGTATTCTTGCCTGGAAACCCCATGGACTGAGAAGCATGGGTCACAAAAGAGCTGGACATGATTCAGCACCTAAACAACACGATCAACAACCCCTGGGAAATGTGATCATTTTATAGACAAAGAACTGGATCTTCTGGGCACTGACAGAAGACTTACAATCAAATCTTTACTACGAAAGAATGAGAGCTATTTAGAGTAATGTCACCCATTCTTTCAAATTTCTTATTTTTTTTTAAATATTGCTTGGCCACATTGTGTGGCCTGCAAATCTTAGTTCCTTGACTAGCAATCAAACCTGCATTCCCTGCAGTGGAAGCTCAGGGTCCTAACCACTGGACTGCCAGGGGATTCCCTGACATCCATTTTTATACTCAAGAAAATGAGGTTTGAGGCCCTGGTTGGTAATGATCAGGGGCTCACCCCCCAGATCCCTCTGAGCCTCTCTTCCTTAGGGAGATGCACCCAGCACCAGTCAAGAGGGACATTCCACCAAGATTCTGTGTATCCAAAATGGGCTTGGAGGGGAGTAGAAACTTTGGCAAGGGAGCTATTAGGACTTTGAATTCCTTGTCCCAGGCTCTGGGGTGGAGGCCAGGAATTCTCCTGCTGCAGGAATGGGGAAGCCTCTATCTTCTGGTGCTTGGAACAGTCACTCGGATCATGGGATGAGCCAGAGCCCGTGGCGGGGATCTCACTGCTCCCTGACCCCTGTGTACCACACCTGGGAGACCTGCTCAGCATCGCGTCCCACCCCTCCACCCTGACACCTTCACACAAGCTCCTGGGTGCTAGTACGATATACACGGAGCTTTTCATGGGGTGCTGCACGCGGGTAGGTCTGAACAGGTGGAGACACGATGCATGGCACACAGTCACAAAATTACTGCTGCTAGAATCAAATGCAAGCCTGTTTTACACATGTCTTTCACACTACCTACACATTTATGAACATCAGATAGTACTCTAGTGGTTGAGAAGAAGGTTCCGTTTCTCTTCCCTTCTTATAAAAGCTGTACTTTCAACCTTTTCCCCAATGACACATATTCAAAAAAATATGGTTTGAAATGTATCAAGGACATATCTAGGAGTCTTTTAGCTTTATATATAATAATATATATTATATAATACAGCTTATACAATATACCCTGCACTATCAAATAGGGCTATAGGCTATAGCTTTACGCAATCATTTAAGTTTCTGGTAGAAAAAAAAAAATCTGGCAATTGCATAACATTATTACTTCTGCATGACTTAGCAAGTCTTTTCTGCTTCAAGTCTTTTTTGTTTTAAAAGTGTCTCCTGCCAGAATGTTGCATTTGGTGAAACATACCAGCCAGCAGGAAATGCTTTCAGGAAAGATTCTTTAATGCTGCCAGGTTCAAACCATTGATAAAAACCTTTCCTTTAGCCACGTGATAAGGACGGCTGAAGTCATCCTCACAGATGGAAAAACATCTATCAAAGGAGAAGGACTCTACAGCACAGGGTCCCTAATTGATCCCATTCTGGGCCATGTGTCTATGAAGCAGCTTGCTTAGGTTCGACCTCAGCGTGGGCCAGCTCTGCCTTATAGCTAAGCTGAAGCACTTCCTTATCCTCGAGTGATCCGTAATTGAATTACTGGGCCAGGGGGAGGGCACCCACCTTATCTCCTTCTTCTACTTCACATATTTTCTCTAGAGTTGAAGGGTTATACGTGGCAAACTTTTTTCCACTCTTGGATTCGTTCCATTCATTGTTGATGAATATCTAACCAGGAAAGGAAATTGTAATGCATTAGGCTTAAATCAAAATCATATAATTCCAACATGCTGAAGACCTTAGGTCACGTCTTTTCTTTCCTTCCCGCCAACCTGCCCGCCTGCCATTTTACAGGTGGGACCTGGAAGGGGGAGACAGTCACATGCCCAGCTGGGAGCACACTCAGAATTATCAACAGAATCCAAGTCTCCTGACTTTCAATACATTTTCAGAGAACTACAAATTGTCAAAATAAAACTGAAGTCATTTAGAATTTTTTCTAAAATATTTTTAGACAATAAGATGGAGTCACAGAAGAATAAAAGAGTTAATTACAAAAAGGGCATGAGTTAAATTTTACACACTCATCAAGTTCAGGGGATGAATACACACACACACACACACACACACACACACACACACACACACACACACAGTGCCAAGCAGTCTGCCTGTCCCTGAAGAGGATGTCAGCAGTGAGTGTTCCCTTCTGCCTCCTTCCTGCAGCAACCCCAGCTAGATCTGCCAAGGAACTGGATTTTAAAAAGGATCTCACTATAACCCTTTAGCCCTCATTAATGTACATCAGTGCCATCTCCCCATTCTCTTTAAAATGTCTATTTTCATGCTGGGCTTTAATAAAAGCCAGTGTTGGAATAGCAAGATAAATATCTGGGTTAGGAAATGTTAGGGTTATATTAACATATGTTGCAAATAACTGCTTATATCCAGAACTAAAGAATCAACTCACAAAAATCACTTAGTTCTGAAACTCAGTTATCTAGAACACAGCCAAGAATAGCAACAACAACAAAAAGACATTATGAAGAAACTAAAAAGAATTTCATGGTCTATGCACTGAAATATGTGTACTATTTACTCTTAGTTTACCCTAAGTTCTTAAAACACATTAAAAGAGAGGATTTGGGGGAAAGAACTAGGAACTGAAGTGACAGATACCATACAAATCATTTTCTGACAGAATGGAGGTCCTGGCCACCCAGTGAGAGGACAGAATCTCCCACTGTACCCGCTAGGGACAACCTCGTGGTCAGAGCCCATCGTGGCATCAGAGAGACCCCAGTTGTGAACATGGCTAAAACGCTTTAGAAGCCTCCATCGAATAAAATGTCATAAACAATTTCTAAATACAGAACCAGCTCATCGGATTCCACCTCCATATCTATGTGCATCCTAAGTCGCTTCAGTCATGTCTGACTCTTTGTGACCCTGTGGACCAGAGCCTGCCAGGCTCCTCTGTCCGTGGGATTCTCCAGGCAAGAATACTGGAGTGGGTTGCCATGCCCTCCTCCAGGGGGTCTTCCCTGACTCAGGGATCGAACCTGAGACTCTTATGTCTCCTGCATTGGCAGGTGGATTCTTCACTGCTGAGCCACCAGGGAAGCCTCCATATCTACATTCATAGGTTTATACACACACATTTATATGCATGCCTCTATATCCATTTATTCTATGTATCTATATGCTTATCTTTGATTCATTTCAAGGGAGAACTGCATCACTACGGGGCTAATTCCCACGACTGTGAATTTCGTTCATTTGGAATACCTGGTTTTCCAGTGAGGATGGAGGAGAGGGTGGCCGATTTATCCAGGATGTGACCTGACTATGTTCTCTCTCCTCAGCTGTCCTGTAAAAACGCCAAAGCTCACAGGAAAGGAAGCCTTCTCTGGGAAGCCACTGGGGCACTGTTTTAATAACTCTCCCTGGAAAGCAGGGGAATTTGAGAGTGGTGGGCACAAAATGCAGAGGGCCAGCCCTGGCTGGGCAGGTGAGCAGAGTGTCCCTGCCTCCTCGTGTGGGGTCCGGAGCTGAGAGTGGCCCTCAACTGTGGGACGTGCCCATCCCACTTCTGGAAGCTCAGTGCCTTCAACCTGAGGCCAGGCCCCCAGGGAAGCATGTGAGAAAGGCCAGGCTACAATTACAGGCTTATTCTTCCAGCTGAAACCAAATCCGAGAGTTCACTTTGGCCATCCAGCAAGCAATCACTCGGTAACAGTGAGAAATTAATAAGTAGATCTGAGGGGTTAAGTTAGCGCGGGGAGGAAAGTGCAGCCAGGAAGAGAGGCCCATTTGTCGGAAGATGAAATTTCGTGGGTTAGATAATAGAGACTGTCAGTGAAATCTGCTGATTCTAGGACCTTCCTGATATCAATTCCAAGGGGGTGGGAAAATGAGAAGGTAGTAGAAGAGAATATAAATAAGGGGATAAAAACAGATTGCAATGATCAGATGTCTGTTATACTTCAGCTTCAAGCATGTTCCTCCAAAAAAAATAATTACTTGGTTGTTTGTGACATTGATCCATAGTCCTTTCTAACCAGCAACTTAAAAAAAAAATTCAGACTGCTCAACTTTACTCATATTTTCCCATCGCAATGTTTCTAATTTAGCAAATTTTTTGCTTTATACTACATTACTAAGCAATCCTGTAAGTGGTTTCTACCGTTGATTTTTCTCTGCACTAAAAGAAAACAAAACCACAAATGAGGAAGGGGTCAGTGAGTGTGGCCTATCGACTATGCTGGCTTTCTTGTTCTGAACCCTAAATCAGGAAAATGGGTCTTAAAAAACACTGTTTCCCTTGTCTTGTGAACCGGTAAGAAACAAAACTTTGAGAGGAATAAAACTACATTACACTGAGCAGAGGGGATTCACATTTTACCGGAGGAATGGAATGGCATCCTATCCAGACTGAGTTGGAAAACCACAGCCGTGGTTGCAGTCAGGTGCCCCAGAGAGGTGAGGGTAGTGGTCACACAAGAGAGTTCTGCAGTCGCCGCTTACAGAAACTTCCACTGGACCTCAGCTCTACTCGGAAGCAGTGCTTTCAGAAAAGGAGATTCGAGGGAATTTTACTTTTCATAAAAAGCAATCATTAAAAACCAGCGCTTTATTGAGCCAGAAAAATCTTAAAAAAAGAATTTCTGCTACTGTAAGAATTGTTAAGGAAAGTCAGGGCCATCTGAAGTGAAAGGGGCTGCTACGCTCTGAGACCTATGTGGGGCTTCTAGGGGACCCTCCCCTGCCCAGAATCACAGAGCAGAGCCCAGTGTTAAAACATGCGAACAAACAAAGGCGCTTCGTCCTTGCAGAGACTGGACTTACGCTGGGACATGGTGCCCCAAGGCTGGGGCCCAGGCCCACCATTTCCTGCATGTCCTCCGTTAGCAGGAAGCACCAGGAGAGGAGTTTGGAAAACGACAGACCATTACCACTCGCACGCTCCACAGCCAGGAGGCTTCGATTCTGCAGCTCTGATTCTCTGCTTCTTTCCTCAGCTCTGGGGGCTGCCTCTGCAGCCAGAGGCTCTGTAAGCATTGCTTGCCTGGGCTCCCACCCTCAGTCACAGCCACCCTGGCGCCCCAACCCCACAAGTGCTAGGAGGAGGCCTCCGTGAGGTGGGCCTGGAGCGGGGACAGCGAGGCTCCAGCAGAAAAGAGGGCGCAGGGGCCTGCTCTTGGGCTTCTCCGGTCATCGTCGCCAGAAGCCACCAAGGATCTGGCTTTCCAGCCCCCTCCATTTCATGCCGTCCCCTGAGCCTAAGTCACAACCAGTTCTGTCCCACTAAGAAGATGGACACCCAGCCGGACAACAAAGACTGACTGGTCACTCTGTGAATGTGCTACGATCCACCTCTCTAGGGGCTGCATCTGCGCTTGCAAAGGGCCAGAAAGAATTGCAGACAAAGAGGCAACTTTCCATATGTGGCGACATTGCTCTGATAGCACTATAAAAGGTAAAAAGGAATAGGAAAACAATATATATAAACTTTTTGGTTTCTATAAAAGAAAAATAAAATGCCACCACCCTACGACAGGTGACAACCAACAGTGTTAGGGGCTAAAAACATTTAGGTACTATTTTCACTGTTTCCAGAATTTGCACTCTGAAGCTGCTCCTACTTATGAAACTACATTAAAAATGGTCTCCATCGAATTGTCTCCATTGATTACAGAGCCCTCTGGAAACAGTTAATTTTAATGTCATGTGATCAGAGGTCCAGCCGACCACACCTGCCAAGAGATCAAAATGTGAAGGCCACACATAGTGGCCTGCAACTTTCTCTGCTTGATTAAAACTATTTGAGACACATAATTGCTACTTTTGAAAGCAAATTGATGCAGGAATTTTCTGAGTGCTGTGTCAGCTGAAGTCGGGTGGGGGGTGGTAGCAATGGATAAGACGCCAAAATAAAAGGAGATAAACTTGAGGAAAGTGAAGCCCACAGTGACTTTTGGTCTGGGTCCCTGAAATGCCCCTAGACCCAGTCCAGTAGCTTCCAAACAGCCTCGGGGTGTCCCTGCACTGGAGAGGACGCGCTCCGCGCTGGCTGCCAGCTGTGCCCAGCTCAGGCCTCGCCATCTTCCTCTCTGCCCCAAGCAGGTGATCCCGCCGCTTTGCGGTGCTCCCGCCTGCCGGCCCCGCGGCGCAGAGTACCGCGAGCTGCGGGACTTGGCGGCACGATGGAGCCCTGCAACCTGCGGTCTCCCAGGCCCAGACTCGAGACCCTGATCGGCCAAGACCAGGGTCTCGGGGCTCTGGGACACCTTCCCCACTAGCCCTGGTTCTGCTGGTAAGCTGGGACGAGCTGAACTAAGCACGGGAGGTGCCCTTCTCTCCGCTTGCTCCCGCTGACGTCTTCCGGACGCTTCCCGGTGCAGCCTGACCTCGCGGAGCGGCTCTCGGCGTTTTCAGGCACCCTCTGAGCACCCCGAAGCCCGAACCCTTCAGCCCCGGAGACCTTGCCTCAGGGTCTGCGGGGAGACCTCCGCGCCGGTCCCCGCGGCCCACCGCTCGCCTCCGAAGCGGGCCCTGCAAGGGCACGTCGGGCCGCCGCGGCAGAGCCTGCCTCGCCGGGGTTCGGCGCCGGAGAGTCCGTCTGGGGGTGCTGATCGCGGAGCCCCTTTCGGGGTGCGCGGCGGACGCGGGTGGGGGGCGGGCTTCCTCCCGGGATGTCCAGCGCAGAACGCGGCTTCGGGAGGGCCGGCCCGGCGCAGAGGCTCGGGTCCCAGAGCGCCGGGCGGACGCCGCCGCCCCCGGCCCCCGCACGCCCGAGCGCAGCGGCGGGGCTCCCGGCCGGCGGCCCCCTCGTCCACGCCCCCCGCCCGGCGGGGCAGCGCAGCGCAGAGCCGGGCTGCCGTCGGGTGGGACGCGGGCCCGCCTCACCTTGGTGAACTTGACCTCCAGGTTGCGGACGGGGCGCGGCAGGGCGGCCGCCTTCCTGTCGGGCTGCCCGTTCTCCACGGCCCCGTTGGTGGAGGCCATGGCTCCTCCGCGCTCCCCGGCCCGCGGCGCCCGAGTCCTCGGCGCCTGCTCCGGCCTGGGCGGTGCGCAGCCTGCTCGCAGGGTGACAGCTCCGCGCCGCTTTATGGAGCGCCCCACGCCTCCCGCCCGAGGGGGTTGTCTAATTGGCTGCAGGACGGGAGGAAGGGCGGGCGGCGGGCGGGGAGGGGGCCGGCCCGCCTCACCCCACCCCGCCCGCCGTCCCTGCGGGAGCCCGGCCACCCCCGGCCCGGCCACCGCGCCGCGCGCTCCCCGCCCCGGAGGCCGCCCTTGGAGGAGCGCCCCGGAGCTCCGCTGGGCCCCGGAAGTCCCGGGACGGGGAGCTGGGGCTCGGGCCGCGGCCCTGGCGCCCTCGCCGAGGTCGAGCGAGTCCGCCCGTGGCACCTGCCGCCCCCGGCCGGCCGCCGCTCGGCGCACTGGCTCAGCTCGCGCCTCGGGAGGGCGCGCCCTCCGGCCGGCCCGCTGGGGGCCTCGGCCCGCGTCCCGCGTCGGGGCCCCGGCGCGGCGGCCCCGCGTCGCCGCCCACGTGCCTCGGCCTGGAGTCCGGCCGCCGCCGGGGCCTGGCTTGCGGGACTGACCCCCGCCGTGCCGCACTCGGCGGGCGCTGGAACCTCCCGGGCCCTGGGCGTCGCGCACCGAGGGGCAGAAGGCGAGGGGCCTTTGGCCCTTCCGGCCCCGCGCTGTGGCGGCCCAGCGCCGCTGGGCCTCTGGCCTTCACAGCCACACAGCCGGCCTCCAGCCTGAGACCCTGGGATGCAACCGTTTCGATTTTTTAAATGCATACATTATATTTCAATTAAAAAAATGAAAAGAGAGAGAGAGAGAGAGAAAGCCCATGAGATCTTTGCAGCTTTGTTTTGAGTGGAAGCGCTTGTCCCATAAGTTGCTCAACTTGCAGCGGTGCCACGGGAGACTTGCTCCAGGTCCCATCTGAGACTTGGAAGCAGCTTCTCATGCATACCTTCCTGCAAGTTTCTGGGGCACGAACTGGAGGACAAAAGCAGTGGTTTCATCCCCAGAAGCCTCAACGCCTCAGTCCATTTCCTTCTGTGAGTAATCTCAAGTGACACACAATGGGGACACTCCTTACTGTCCTGAGGCCCCTTCTGTTTGTTTTGGGGCTCCCAGTGACATCTCTGTCCCCTCTCTCCTTCCTCACTGCAATGCTGCTGAGTGTTCGGGATAGTGGAGTAAGCTTTTAAACTTTCCCGAAATTGTCATCAGACCAACTGCCTTCTGGGGATGAAAGGTTCTGTGGTCTTGTGGCTTAGAATGCACACGTGAGGCCGGGCAAGGGGACGATGGGTACCCTGAGTGGACTCACTGATGTACTGAGTCTGTCCTTGATGCTGGGCTTCCTGACACGGATGAGTCCCAGAGTCATCCTGTCTCTTTTCTTAGCTGCTCCTGCCTGTCCCTTGGCTACCTGTCCTCCCTGGCCCCCACTCAATCCTCTTGGAAACCTGTGGGCAATGTCTGATGCCGGGATCTCTACCTGGATGCTGAGCCCAGCGTTTGGGCGCCGGGGCTCTGGAGGGCCTGCAGGGGCTGGAGGCAGACCCTCTGCCTGGCAGCATCTGGCCTTAGGGACCAACCACCTCCCCTGGGGCTCGGCCTGTTGACATCCACCCACATGATCCTGGGAGCTTAGGATGGGTGTGGGGTATTCAGCCATAGCAGGCAGCTCCCAGGTCAGGCGGATGGGCCTGGCTTGAGACTTGTTGAGACCAGCAGGCTACCTCTGCTCACCCGTCTTGCCACTCAGTGGAAAGGATGAAAGCAAATGCTCTTCTCCCCATTTTACAGGTGAGTAAACAGAAGCATGCAGGTACTTGCCTGAGACAGCATCTGCAGTGGAGGAACCAAGGCCAGACGTGTGTGGGTGGGTCATGCAGGGTGGCAGGGAGGGATTTCTCTACCTTCCTTCCACATCCTTCTTTCATCAAGGACGACACCTGTCTCTAGGGCTCCGTGTAACTGGGGCAGCAGAGAGCACAGTGAGGCGCAAGGGCAAATGCCAGCGGCATCCCTCCAGGTGCACCTTGCATAGAAATCAAGCCTTTAGCCCCTGGCCTCAGAATTGGTGACCAGGAAAGGAGGAAGGACCACTGTCTCCCACCGTCAGCCGCTGGATGTCTGGGCAGCAGGGGGCCGGCCTGCCTGAATGTCTAAGGCCTCAGAGGCCCGACCACTCTGACCACAGCCCTGACCTTAATTCCAGTTGTGTGCCCCTGGGTTGTGCACTTCACTCTGAGCTTTGGTTTCTTTTTCTGTAAAATAACCTTCTTACTTTACAGTGTTTAGGGAAGCCTGAGCAAGAAAATGGTGCTTTGTAATATGTAAAGTGCTGTGTGCCTGCCAGCTCCTCATTTTCCTATTCTTTCTGAAGATTGATTCCTCTCAGTAGGCTTTGTTAGCAAGTTCCCCTGGCTTCTCTCTGGCTTCCACCAAGGTCCCTGATCAACAGTCACTCTGCTATGATTTTGTTGTAAAAATAAAATAGTATTTGTACTTTGTATTCAGTTCTGTGGCGGTGCTGCTTGCTGTCCGCTGCTTGGCTTTTTGGCATCTCAAATTATCTAAGTCCAGGACATCTCATACTGAGGGCCTGCTTGCTTGATGAATATTTAATAAAAAATTAGCATGAATGAAGAGAAAAGACTGAGATAAAATTTGTTAGATGTCCCATCCCCTCCAAAAGTTCATCTTTATTCAGCTTCAAACACATAAAACTTGTGGGAGTTAATAAAATCTGTAGCAAATTAATTCATAATGAGAATGAGGGTAAAGAAACCCCATTTTGTTTTACTTCATTTCAAGTCTGGTTCCTAAGCCTCGCTGAGGGCCCCTCTGACTGCCCTCAGCACCCCCAGAGCTGGTAGCCAACTGCAGAGCTGCCTCCCACAGGCCACTTACCTCACACAGCAGCCAGGAGTCAGTGTCGGGCTGTGGCACCGCAGGGTGTGGAAGCCTTTCAGTGAAAGCCCCGCTCCTTGGGTGAAGGTGGTTCTCTACACAGGAGGGAAGAAGTGTGGCCCTTCAGTGCAGGTGATCTCCCATCAGTTTTCTTGGACAAGAAAATAGGCTGATGGGGACCCCTGAGATGAGGGAAGACTTTACTGCAAGTACCTCCCCACTGGTGTCAATGATGTGGATAGTTCAGTGTTGCTCAAACTGGAGTAGGGGACTACTTGCCTTTCAGGCTCCCTATAACTCAAGATCCCATGCTACCACATTATTTTCTCCTCAGGGATCACACAAACACATCTGCTTTCCTGAGAGACTTCATCAGTGATGACACCAGAGGCCTGGGGAAGATGGGCCAGGTGTCACCCAACCCCTTTAGTCCCTCCAGTCCTTTCTGGCCTTGAGGGAGGTCTTCAGCCTCAATATTGATCTCGGGTAGATCAGTTTTAGACCAGGCAGAAGCACAGAACTAAGTACGTCAAAGCAAAGAAGACACATCAGAATCTTTGTGGGTCAGGCCGTGATTAGGTCTCATGCACCTAGCCTGACAGTTCATGGCCGCCAGAATTTTCTTCTTGGACCTGCTTCTACCAGGAACTTCCTTGATTAAGAGTTGTGACAAGGGCAGAAGAGGGCATGGCAGGGGAGGTAGAGACAACTGGTTGACCGCCCAATTATTTTTTCTTGCTGGTAGAACTTTTATATTATTGAGGGTAGCAGTATGCTTTGATAATACATATTTTCCAGCCTCTCTTGCAGACAGAAGTAGTTAATTAGATATAAACCAAAAGTTTTGGTTTGGGCATCTAAAGAAGCTCATTAAAGGGCACTGAGTCATCTGAGAGCCTCTTCTTTCTTCCTGCTGCCTAGAACATAGGCTTGAGGGCTGGGGCTCCAGCAGTCATCTTGTGACCATAAAGCAATGCTGAGAGTGGAAGCTGTATGATAAGGAGAGTGAAGCAGGCAAACAGGAAGAGCCAAGAGCCCAAGTCCTTGAGGACTGTGGAATTGGGCTTTATAGCCTGGATTTCCTTTCTTGGGTTTCTTGCATGTGAACAAAGGGTAAATCCCTGTTTGACTTAAGCTTGCTATTTGGGCTTTCTGTTACATGTGGCTGAACCTTATTTCTAAGTGATACAGCTGACTATTTGAACCATGCCCCATTACCATGACTAGAAAAACAAACTTCTAAACTCAACTGGAATCATTATGTCATGTTTGTATAGAAAGAGCAGCACATTAAAAAAAATCTTATCACCATCTGTACTTTTTTGGCTTTGATCAAGTGCTCTGAACATTCTGTGCTCAGGTTTATAGTAAAAATTTTTAAAAAGACAAAACTAACCCTGGGATAGAATAAATGAAGCTAGCTTGATGATTTATCTGGTTTAATTGCCTAAATTGAATGGAGAGGTCCTACCTAGGGAAGAGAATCCTTTTGGTACAAAGGTACTCACTGGGCTGGGCAGGTAGCCCACAATTCTATCATGACCGTGGGTGTTAGCTGTTGGGGCTGCACCATCCAGCATGCTGAGGAAGGCACTCAGGAAGCTGTGTCCTGGGCCACCCAGAACTGGAGGCTTCTTGGCCAGGCCAGCACTTGATCCAGGCAGCAAGAATTCAGACTTTGATTTTAAAGCCCATAAAATATCACTATAAGTAATCATTGCATCTCACTAATAATGCTCACATTTCTGAGTACCTCCACCAGAGTTCCTTAGTGACATGAAGATTTGTTTGTAAACTTTCTAACCCTCTTAGAAATTCAGGGATTCTAAGTTTTGCACAAAATGTGAATTATTTGGGGTTTGAGTTCAATTTACTCCTGAAAAGACATGCTTCCTGGTTGGAAGGAAAGTTGTCTAAGGGGCTTATAAAAGGGTTCTGGAAGATTCTTGGACACAAAGTGGCTCACTAACAATTGTGCTGAGTTAAGCTGAATTGAATCAGAAACATATATATATTAAATTTTCCTTGAAATCCACAGGGGTATAAAAATGTCGGGAAAGGGGGCTTAGCAAGATACAGTTTGCCAAACCCAAAATGTCTGAAAACTAATTTGAGTGTGTTTGGCGAATCACACTCAAGTTATAGACGGATGGGCTCGCAGTGACCGGACTTTCCTCCTACCTTTCAGCTGGCTCACTGCGAAGGGGCATCAATTACCAAAGAATCTCACCTTGGAATTTTGCCATTACTTGAATCCTGGAGGAGACAGGGTGGGAGAGGTTGTTAAAATCTGTATTCTCATGAGATGGCCTGGGGATCCTCCTGCGTTTGTGTCTGTGGCCTGAGAGCTGCCCAAGTGGCACTCTTGATGTTGCCCTGTGATCAGAAAGTCTCCAGAAGGCACATCATGTTTTAGCATATGTTTAGTTATGACAGATGGGAACATATTTATATACATTTAATCTAGTTTTCTTTCTTTCTTTTTTTTTTTTTTTTGATATGGCAGCATGGTGATCTGAAAGCATCCACCTCACCCCTAGGGGATCAGCTCTGTAACATTTTCAAATTTATGTTTTCACTATTAAGCATGTCTGCAAGTTTGGGTTTATATCATATGGTACATATTTATATGAATTCTATGATATATATTAAATCTACATCTTAACCATATTATCGTCAAATATGGTTTACCAGTTAAAGGATGTTTGATCGGATAAGGTATTTTTCCCACAGTTAATAAACATAAATATTACAAATGAAACTGGAATTATAGGTTTTGCATGTTTTAAATGTGCATCTTGTAAATTCCATGGACACAAGTTATTAGGAATCTCAGCCCATCTTTTGCCCAGGGAAATGCCACGCTTTGCACCTGCTAGCAACGTCCAGTGACTCCACTGCACTCTTTCAGTTGGCCACTAGATGGGACCGAGTTAAGTAGGGAGTTACCATGAAGCTTTTTCTACAGTGAGAAACAGGACTTCCCCAACTTAGAAATGGTGCTGACACTAGGGTGCCCCAAACCTCAGCTGTATCACAGGCGCAATGCTAGACCTGGAGACTGGTGCACGGGCTGGCCCCCCAGAGCCCACTCACCTCTTAGTGAGCCTAGGAGGGATCCTGTCTTCGAGGTCAGGCATATGTAGGTGTGACTCTTTGCCCAGGGAGCACTCAGACCTGGCACCTGAGCTTTTCAGGTCTCCAATTCCTCTTCTAAAAATTGGAGTCATGACTTCTGCCCAGAAGGGGGTGGCAGTGGGGGGTAAACGAGAGAGCAGGTGTGACATGCCAACGGCACTTGCAGTGAGAGGAAAGAAGACATCACCGCTGCCCAGCTCACCACTGATCTGGCAGACCTCTGTCCTGCCCACTGTCAGCTCCCCGCCAACCAATTCTCATCCCTTCCTGTTCCTCACACAAGCAAGTCCATTAAGGACTCTCTAATGGAAATTTGCCAAGAGATTGCAGGAAATAGAGTTTTTAATGCTAAAATACATATACCTATGAGTCTAGCTGGGCCTTGCAAGCAGAGAGATTGGGTCGAATTCCTGCTAAGGCGTTTTCTAACCTCCTTATTCAGACCTTCTGGGACTGTTTCCTCATCTGTCAGAAGAGGATGGTGGAACCTCCCTCAAAGATTGAGACAGCTAAATGAGATCACCATTTAGGTGACAGGACTGATCTCTGCCTGCTGTGTGGTAGTTGCATCATTAATGCACCCTGAGACTCTCCTGCTGGGGAGACAGACCCCAGCCCCTGCCTTCAACCCTGGACAAGAAACTCCCATTTGCATAGGCAGATTCTCAACCCTTCCAGAACCTCTTTCCTGGTTTACTCCCTGATCAATGTCACAGGTGACTTTCAGCAGCTCCAGACTTCAGAGACCCTTCTCTGGATGACTCTAGGTCTACTCCCCCTCTGTGAGATACATCCCCTCCACATATGTCTTTGCTTCATCTCACCGTTGCAGACCCTTCCTGGGCTCCTTTTAGAAATGTTTTTGATGTGGGGGCTTCTGCAAGCAGACTTTGCCCTGACCTGTTTCTCTCTCTTGTTTCATTAGCCATATGTGAGGGCTGATTCTGCTTAATCTTTCTAGTCCAGATAAGCCACAAGATTCCATGCCCAGGCTGATTCTTGGGCATGAGTAGGGCACTCGCAGTGTGAGAAAGGACCTAAACTCATCGTTAGAGTGGTGATAGGAGAGTCAGTGCCTGCTGTGGGCACAGTGTGTACGGAAGGCCTGGAAACCAGCCTTGACACATGGTATGGGGCTTAAGTGAAGACTCCACTCAGAGATCGGAGGTGGGGCTGAGGATTCTGTACTACTAACAAGCTGCTGACAAGGATCTCAGAAAATGCCATTCCAGGTTTTCAGCATCACCATCTCCTAGGAGTTTTTGAGAAACACAGATGCTCAGGCTCTACCCTAGGCCTAAAGAGACAGAATTTGCAAGTTAACTGGAGCCCCAGGAGTTTCCTACATGCATTGTGGGAGAAGAGCACCACCAGCCTCTGGTGTCTCAGTTCAGCACAGTTGTGTCCAACTCTTTGCAACCCCATGGACTGCAGCACGCCAGGCCTCTCTGTCCATCACCACTCCCAGAGTTTACTCAAACTCATGTCGATCGAGTTGGTACTGACATCCAACCATCTCATCCTCTTCTCCTCCTGCCTTCAATCTTTACCAGCATCAGGGTCTTAGCTTCAGCATCAGTCCTTCCAATTCAGGACTGTTTTCCTTTAGGATGGACTGGTTAGATCTCCTTGCAGTCCAAGGGACTCTGAAGAGTCTTCTCCAACACCACAGTTCAAAAGCGTTAATTCTTTGATGCTCAGCTTTCTTCATGGTCCAACTCTCACATCCATACATGACTACTGGAAAAACCATAGCTTTGACTAGATGGACCTTTGTTGGCAAAGTAATGTCTCTGCTTTTTAATATGCTGCCTAGGTTGGTCATACATAGCCTTTCTTCCAAGGAGCAACTGTCTTTTATTTTCATGGCTGCAGTCACCGTCTGCAGTGATTTTGGTGCCCAAAATAATAAAATCTCTCACTATTTTATTTTTTCCCCATCTATTTGCCATGAAGTGATGGGACCAGATGCCATGATCTTAGTTTTCTGAATGTTGAGTTTTAAGCCAACTTTTTCACTCCTCTTTCACTTTCATCAGGAGTCTGTTTAGTTCTTCTTTGCTTTCTGCCATAAGGGTGGTGTCATCTGCATATGTGGGGTTATTGATATTTTTCCCGGCAATCTTGATTCCAGCTTGTGCTTCATCCAGTACAGCATTTCTCGTGATGTACTCTGCATGTACGTTAAATAAGCAGAGCAGCAATATACAGCCTTGACATACTCCTTTCCCCAATTGAAATCAGTCTGTTGTTCCATGTCCAGTTCTAACTTGCTTTTTGACCTGCACACAGATTTCTCAGGAGGCAGGTCAGGTGGTCTGGTATTCCCATTTCTTTCTTTCTTTCTTTTTTAATGTGGAGATTGGCTATTTAATCTGAATCAGGCCCTTAAACTTCTTCTTTTTTCTGTCTCTGTTGATAGTATTATGGGTATTAAATATTGAAACAAATCATGTTAAGAATTTAGAACAGTATTTGCATATAACAATACTAACAATGTTAGATTTTATTTTTGCTATATTATTATTATTTCAGTGTATTGGTTGGTATTGAGAGAAACAAGGTAAAGGAAATAATATTTAGTCTTTACTGCTACTACTAAATAGCAATACAGGTAAAAGATTTAGTGAGAAAGCATTAAATGGGGTTTCTGTGGTAGCTCAGATGGTAAAGAATCTGCCTTCAATGCAGGAGACCTGGGTTCCATCCCTGAGTCTGGAAGATCTCCTGGAGGAGGAAATGGCAACCCACTCCAGAATTCATGTCCGGAGAATTCCATGGACAGAACATGGGGTCCCAAAGAGTGAGATATGACCGAGCAACTAACACTTTTACTTTTCATGGCAGACAAGTTGTGAATTATCAATAATCAAAAGTCAAACTACAGCTCACATTAATGCAGTTCATAATATACCTATGAAAGTGTTCCTTTAAAAATATGTGTGTAATTCTGAAATGATTATCATGGCACATAGTGTCTAAGTCTAATAAGAGAGTCCTATCCTGTTTGCTGTGGAGGGCTATAGGAACTGAGAGGAGAGCTGTGGGAGCTGAGAGGTGCTCATTATTTACCACATTGACACGCAATACCAACCTTCAGTCTTTTGAAAAAAGAGATAGTTTTGAATAGGTAATATGATATATTAACTATTTTAAGCATCAATAATTTAAATAACTTAGAAAGCAAAAAGTCTCCCCCCTGCTCCTCTTTTAGCCATGAGTTTCTAACCTCATCCTCAAATTGGTGATCAGTTACTGGTTTCTCATTTATCCTTCCAGATATTAACAAATTATGCCCAGATATTAATAAGATAATATATTTTCCCTCCCACCTTTTACATGAATGGTAGTTTTTTAAAAAGGATTCCTTATAATTTCCTGAAAATGCAATGAATTCATCTGTAAGTAGATAGCTTAAGTTTTCATTTCCAGTAATCACGTCCACGAATTTTTGTCTTTGACTTGGTAAGAACATGTAGCACGATGTTGAACAGAGTGCAAGTGGTAAAAGTGAACATTCCTGCCTAGCTTCCAATGTTAGGAGACATCATTGCCTTCCTTCTGAATTTAGGAGAGAAACAAGTCAGCCTTTTTTCATTAACAAAAATGCCCTTTATCAAATGGAAGAGGTACTCTTCTATTCCCAGTTGCTAAGAACTTTTTTTAAATCGTTGTTAAATGTTGTCAATGCCTTTTCTGCCTCTATTGAAATAGGTAACAGTTCGAAGTTGTTGTCATGGTGAATCAGAATGACTGATTTTCGTATGTTAAACCAACCTTGTAGTCCTTGAAAAACCCGCTTGCTCATGATACATTTATCTTTTGATATATTGCAATATTTTACCTGCTAATATCTCGCTAAAAGTTTTTGAACCCATGTTCATGAGAGAAATTGGGCTATAACACTTTGGCCATCTCATGCAAAGAGTTGACTCACTGGAAAAGACCCTGATGCTAGGAAGGACTGGGGTCAGGAGGAGAAGGGGACGACAGAGGATGAGATGGCTGGGTGGCATCAGCAACTCGATTGATATGAATTTGTGTAAACTCTGGGAGTTGGTGATGGACAGGGAGGCCTGGCGTGCTGCAGTTCATGGGGTCGCAAAGAGTTGGATATGACTGAGCTACTGAACTGAACAGTGTGGTTCAGATGATGAAGAATGTGGCTGCAGTGTTGAAGACCTGTGTTTGATCCCTGGTCGGTAAGATCCCCTGGAGAAGGAGATGGCAATTCACTCCAGTGTTCTTGCCTGGAGAATCCCATGGATGGAGGATCCTGGCGGGCTTCAGTCCATGGGATCGCAAAGAGTTGGACATGACCAAGCAACTAACACTTTCACTTTCACCATGGTATTCCCATTTCTTTAAGAATTTTCCACAGTTTATTGTGATCCACTCAGTCAAAGGCTTTGGCGTAGTCAATGAAGCAGAAGTAGATGTTTTTCTGGAACTCTCTTGCTTTTTCGATGACCCAACAGATGTTTGCAATTTGATCTCTGGTTCCTCTGCCTTTTCTAAAACCAGCTTGAACTCTGGAAGTTCACAGTTCACATACTGATGAAGCCTCACTTGGAGAATTTTGAGTATTGCTTTGCTAGCATGTGAGATGAGTGCAACTGTGCAGTAATTTGAGCATTCTTTGGCATTGCCTTCCTTTGGGATTGGAATGAAAACTGACCTTTTCCAGTCCCGTGACCATTGCTAAGTTTTCCATATTTGCTGGCATATTGAGTGCAGCACTTTCACAGCATCATTTTGAGGATTTGAAATAGTTCAGCTGGAATTCCATCACCTCCATTAGCTTTGTGCATAGTGATGCTTCCTGAGGCCCACCTGACTTTGCATTCCAGGATGTCTGACTCTAGGTGAATGATCACACCATCACAGTTATCTGGGTTATTAAGATCTTTTTGTATAGTTTTTCTGTGTATTCCTGTCAACGCTTCTTAATATCTTCTGCTTCTGTCAGATCCATACCATTCCTGTCCTTTATTGTGCCCATTTTTGCATGAAATGTTCCCTTGGTATCTTTAATTCTCTTGAAGAGATCTCTAGTCTTTCCCATTCTGTTGTTTTCCTCTATTTTTTTGCATTGATCACTGAAGAAGGCTTTCTTAGCTCTCCTTGCTACTCTTTGGAACTCTGCATTCTAATGGGAATATCTTTCCTTTTCTCCTTTGCCTTTAGTTTCTCTTCTCTTCTCAGCTATCTGTATGGCCTCTTCAGACAGCCACTTTGCCCTTTCACATTTCTTTTACATGTAGATGATCTTGATCACTGCCTCTTGTACAATGTCAGGAACTTCCATCCATAGTTCTTCAGACACTCTGTCTATCTAACCCCTTGAATCTATTCATCATTCCCACTGTATTTTGTAAGGGATTTGATTTAGGTCATATCTAGTGGTTTTTCCTATTTTCTTCAGTTTAAGTCTAAATTTTGCAATAAAGAGTTCATGATCTGAGGCACAGTCAGCTCCCAGTTTTGTTTTTTGCTGACTGTATAGAGCTTCTCCATCTTTGGCTGCAAAGAATACAATCAGTCTGATTTCAGTGTTGACCATCTGGTGATGTCCATGTGTAGAGTCTTCTCTTGTGTTGTTGGAAGTGGGTGTTTGCTATGACCAGTGCATTCTCCTGGAAAAACTCTATTAGCCTTTGCTCTGCTTCATCTTGTACTTCAAGGCCAAATTTGCCTGTTACTCCAGTTATCCCTTGACTTCCTACTTTTGCATTCCAGTCCCATATAATGGAAAGGACATCTTTTTTGGTGTTCTAGAAGGTCTTGTAGGTCTTCATAGAACTGTTCAGCTTCACCTTCTTCAGAATGGCTGGTTTTCTGGTTGGTCATTATCTGGGTTCTTGTGAAAAGTGTCTCCTGTGCCCCTGACCTGAAGCCTAATTTGTCAGGATGCCTGAAATGAGTCTGTCTTCTCTTTCTAGTTCTATTACTTTCAGATTGAAGATGACTTTACATTCCAGCAGAAGCCCAAAGAAATTCTAATACCTGTCCCAGCCAGGAGATTTCTGCCCACTTCTTCAGAGGCGCCTACAGCTGCTTCCAAGGGAATGGCTTTGCAGAGTTTTAATCAGTACAGTTTTACAAGATTGAAGCCCAGAAACACCAGGGTAATACTGTGAAGAGGTTATATTGTTATTACATGAAATACAAATTGCTTTTTTTCATCCATCTTGAATTCAGGGGTTTGAGAATGGCAGGTGATTAGACCTTGCGCCCACTGAGGGGCTTGAATGGGTATTACTAGGCCCAGGACATGAGACTCCCCTCCCCAGGGGGCAGTAGGTTACCACAAGGTGTTTGCTCAGAATGGCTAAAGTGGAAACATCCAGGGGGCAAGTGTGGCAGGGGACAGTTGAAGCAGGCAGTGGGATGTAAGAGCATGATGGCACAGGGCCTCCAGTTTCTCTGTAAGCACATCAACTCTAGGCATTGTGTATATTCCAACTCAGGGGGTAGCTGCATTATAATAAACATGATTTTGTGTGTATGCAATTATAATTAAGCATTCTTTGTGTAGTCATTGATTCAATATTAGTCTTTTTTTTTTAATTAAACTGAGCTCTGTGTAGGAAGGGACATGGTCTCTTCTCTCCACTATTGCCAAGCCCAGTGGCCAACATAGTGGAGATGCCAAAAAAAAAAAAAGTCACTGAATGTTGAATCCATGCATTGCTTCCATAATTTGTTTTTGTTTTGTTAGAGAGGTGACATAACTACTCTCAGGCATCTGGGCTCCAGCAGTTGCTGGCTCTGTGACCTGGGGCAAGTCTTTTAACTTCAGCTTCCAACTCTGAAAAATGGGAGTTTCGTAGCACACAGCTGCGTGGATGTCCTGGTGCTACTGGGCTGTTCTGGAAATGGGTCTTTCCAAACGAGGGTGCCTGGTCAGGCTGGGTGTGTCGTCACCCTTCATCTCCTCAAGGAAGGATTCTCCAGTGCCATAAGGCATTCACTGGCAAAGGTCAGGGTCAGTTTGTTCCCAGTGGGATGGCATGGAAGATTGGCTATGGGAAGAGAAGCTTTTTGGAGATATCCCAGCAAAGACTGGACTAGGAAGAAACACTGTCTGAAGTGGACCTGCCTGCACGAGACACAGAAGGAACACAGCACAGAAGGGACATGCTCCTTCCCTCTGATTCTAACCCCATCCAGAGTGAAGCAACTCCACCCTCTCTGCAAGGCTGACTGCCTTCCTGCTCTTCACCACATCCATGCCACACTGCATATTTGCCAGGCGCTGGCTGTGCAGGGTATCTTTCAGTTCTGAAAACATCATCTCCACCCCAGGGCCGTTGTGATTGCACTTGCTTCTGCCCGGAATGCTCTTGGTAACCTCTTCTGTCATGGGAGTCTTTTTTCCAATGCTGCCTCATCAGAAAGGCCTTACCACATAACCCCTCGGGAAAAGTTTCCCCATCCTTCTCTCACCCGACTCTACTGTCTTTATAGCCTTTCTCATACTTTTCAAGTTGTTGGTTTATTATCTGGAGTCCTGTTTCCAAAACCTAAGTGCATAATTGTAGACATCCCACACCAGCCAGCAGGCAGTGTCATGGACCCAGGACAGCCTGGTACCAGAGGTCACAAAGGAACCCCAAAGAATCAAAATGCAAATTGTTTGTATACTTGGCACAATGATCAACTGTCAGTAGGATGGTTTATTAGTAGGTCTACAATGAATTTATCAGGACTAGCTCTCTTTCTAGAACAAATTTAAAATGAGGCTTTGGATTGGAGTAATACAATGCCTTCTCATCCCTTCCTGGTACATTTATTGATGAAATAACTTTATCAGTGGTTAGCCTATATTGTAGATCTGGTAGAGGCCATAAAGATCTCCAAAACCCTTTTCTTTATTTTACAGACAAATCAACTCTGGATGCGAAAGGGCAGTGTTTGTCTACACTCATGGAGTTAGCTGATTCCGGTTCAGGATGTTTTCTTGTGCACACGTGGAAATCCATGATACACGCCCAAGCACCTGGTTGATTTGTGTCTTGTCAAAAGTCAATCCTGAGTGAAGTGGACTTCTGGTAACCCAAAAGGTTTAAAACTTTGATAAAGTGTTTTAACTGGGTTTCATGACTACAGAAAAATAGGATATTGCTTTTGTTCTCAAGAATTTGTAATTTAGTTGGGACAGTATGTCCACACCGCATAGTTATCAATTCTAGATAGGAGAGGCAAGAGGTGGTACTCCAGAGCATAGGGAAGGATTTTGTAGAGGGAAATCAAAGATACATACTTAGACCTTTATGTCGTCACCCCCTAATATCTTATTTTATTGGGTAAAATAAGAGCAGGCAGCATTCATTCAACTCTACCAAGGGTACCAGAGAGTCCCAGCTTTCAAGTCTGTGTGAGGCTTGTGTGCACTACACTGGGGCCAAGGTCTGGTGAGCTGTGGCCCAGCATATCACCCAGCACCATCATCCTTCAGACCTGCCACTCCTCAGCATGCCCCCCTTAAGGCATTCTAGTGTGTGCTTTGGAGATGGCGCAGCTCCTCAGAGAGCCCTCGAATGGCTGCAGAATCTAGAAGTGCTGAAAAGAGGCCTGATTTGGGCATTATTGGGGGTGTCTTGCCTATGGATTGAAACACAGAATAAAGGCCACCAACTTAGAGCAGAACCCCTTTCTGAAGGAGAAAGAGAGCCGCTGTGCTTACTCCTACTCTACATCCTCGCTCCTGAACTGGTGCTCGAAGCTGCGTTGTCAGGTTGCTTAGCAAATCCACGCTGGGCATTCTGTTTGGGGTGCTGGTTCTCAAGGGGGAAGACATATTTTGGTTATTGCTTTTCTTAAACCATAGCATGTAGCGATCGCATACTGCTATTTTATCTCTACTCTGTGTATAAGGACTAACAGACAAACTTGCTGTGACTCCTCCAGTTGTACTGAGTTTATTGACTCTTACTGGCATTATGCATAACAAGAACTTGAATGTAGGTGGTCTGACATGTCTTTTCTCTAGTAGCATTTTCTTACCTACATCCGCTCTCATCTTTCAAATGATCTAGCAACTTCCTTTGTGTTAGCTTCTGTGATTGAAGGAACTTATTTTTGGTAACTTTCCCAACCCACAAAGCCAATCCCATTTTAAGGTGGAAAAGTACAGTGTAACAATGGCATCACTGTCTTTTTGTTGGTGACATGAAAATGTTGAAGCTTGACCCTAACACCAGTTACCATCGAAAGGTAATGCCTTGTACAAAATAACAAACCAAATCCCAAACTGTCTGTTTACGGTCATCACGGTTCACTTCATTAAGCCATAACTCTGATTGCATTCTTTCTCCTGCCCTACCCCAAAGGCTGAGCTCTGAGGCCAGAGGGCCTCAGGGGCCCTGGGAACTGTGTGTCCAAAAACACATTTGTACAAAATCAATGCAGGAAACATTCAAACTCTGTGGGGACCTTACTTGAGGGATTCCTTCCGGCCTTGGAGTCCTGCTTCCATCTCCACCTTTCTAAGCACCTCACCCCTCAAGGGCCCTGCTTCCTGTTGGATCTGCAGACATTGCACGGGGAAATTCCTGGCTGAGGAGGCAGAGGATGAGGTAGGTGAAGTGTGTGTGGGAATGTGTTTTAATTTGTGAGAAATGATGCACAGGCAGAAATCTTAAAAGGATAGGATAGCGTGAACAGAGGAAGCCAATGGCTGTGGGTGTGAGGGGAGGGGGGTGAGTTACCCTGAGTCTCTGTGTATCAGCCCCCCGTCAAGTCACCTTTCATCTTGGCAACGTTTTCTCTAGAACCCCATCACTGCTGGAAATGACAGATCTAAAACATGGAGGAGAGATCTGTCCTCAACCCAGTGTGTGTGCACCTCTTGATAATGTGTGCTTTGGCTTTGCATGTGCTTTTAGGAACAGCCCTGTGTCCAAGGGGCTGAGTGAAGAAGAGGAGAGAGAGTGGGCTGTGGAGGTGGGTCGCCCTGGGTTCTGTTCCCCTCCTCAATGGTGTGGGGCCAGGGCAAGTCCCCTCGCCCCTCTCAGCCTAGACCCCTCACCTGTAACATACAGGTAGTCACGCATGCTCGTGGGGTACCGCAGGGGAAGCTAACCCCCAAATATGGCTCCCACAAAAGGCCCTCCTAGGGCACACACACTCGTGTGGTTCCTCCCATGCTGCCCCGGGGCTGGTCCTGCCTGTGCTGTAAGTCACATGTAAGGTCTGGAAACTTCTGCTTCTGTACTTTTGGGGGCCTGAGATGCCGTGTCAGAAGTCCAGATATCCTTCAGCGAGACCATGAAGAGAGATTACAGGAACAGAGAAGCCCCGAGATCCCAGAAAGAGACAAGACCAGTCCTCCTGGTGTCCCACTGCCTTCCCTCTAAAGCTCCAGGCAAGTGAGTGAAGCTGCCTTGGATGTCCAGACCTGGCACCATCTTGAACAACCCTCCCTAGCCACCATATTGGATGTCCAGCCCCACTGCCATCATGGACATCCACTCCCAGTGCCATCTTGGATAACCAGCTACAGTCATCTTCTGACTGCAGCTCAATGAGCACCAGACAAAGCCAGCAGAAGGGCCCTTTAGCTGAGGCCCAGGCAGCAGCTGGAATCAGGTTTTGAGTCACTGAATTTTGGGGCAGTTTGTTACATAACGGTAGATCACAAGACCAGAGGGATATACTTAAGTAAGAAATGCTAGCTATCTACACAATACTCACTATGAGGATCAGTAAGATTTTCTGTTAAACCCCAATACAGTGCCTAGCATATAGCAGGTGCTCAAAAATAGCCATTGTATTGTTATAAATAAATATAAATGGGTGATTTTCCCTCTTCTAATTCCTAATTATTCTAAACGCTGACCTCTCATGAGCCTTGACTCCTGATATCCTGTAAGGTTAATTAACTCTATGGAAAGCAACTCCAAGGGTGCCTATCCACAGGCAGAGCCATATTTCAGGGGCCTCTCATTTAACAAATATTTATAAGGCTGCTACTATGCGCCACACTGAAAGCCAGGCAATGAGGCTTCAGAGGTAAAAAGAACAGATACACTGCCAATCTCATAGCTCTTACAGGGAGAAGACAGTCTCAGAATAAGAAATTGCAACTGTGAATAACAGTAGGGAGAAATGCAGAAAGAGGAGAACTTAGTTTAGCTGCTGGGGACAGAAACTGGAAACCAAGATAACTTAAAGTAAACAGAGGTTTTAAATAAAAACCTCTATTTCAAATAAAAGAACTGCAGAGATGGGAAGTCAGGAGCTAGTAAGCCAGCTCCATACTCAGTCATCAGAGAGACTGATGCCTTCTGTCTTTTCTTCTGCTCAGACATCTTAGCTTGTATATTACATCCTTGAGTTGGTCCCAAGAGAGCTGCTGGAACTCCAGCCATTATGACTACATTCCAAGTGGGAAAGGCAAAGAAGAAAACCTACCTCCAGGTTTAATTATCTCCCTTTTGAAGCACCACCCCTCTCCAAAAGACATTTATATCTCCTTGACCCAAATACCTTAAACCTGGGAAATGTAATTTTCTTCACTGGGCTCATTGTTGCCCCCAACAATATAGAGGTCTGTTAAGCAAGAAGAAAAAGGGATATGCATTGGTTGACAGCTAGCAACCTCTGCCACGGGGAAGTGACATTTTTAAGCAGAAAGAAAGGATGAGTGTATTAGGCGAAAAGCTTTGCAGAAGCAGAGAACCAACTTTTGCTTAAAGCCCAGAGGTAAGAAACCTCAAGAAAACTTTAGGAACTAACAGGAGTCCAATATGGACCTTTTGCCCCTAAATATGGTTCCCTTATCTGCCTAGTAGAAGCTAACTTTAGCTTAAGACCTGTGAAAACCTGAGTCTTTCTCTCCATCTACTCAAGTTGGAATCCCCTTTCATACATGAGTTTGACCGAGTTTTCACTCTGTAGTACAGACTCAGAGGTTGAGAGAGGCGAGAAACTGAGGCCCTGGAATGTGATGGGGAGAGAGAAACTCGCAAAGTTAGGTCACTTCCCTCTTTGAGGCTGGAGGGCAAGGGGCACAGGCGACCCTCTGAAGCAGTGGCCCGAGAGGCTACAGCTCTAAGACTTTAGGTAACTTCCAAGAGGATTTGGCACGCTGCTGCCTGTTTGCTGAACTTGTAAGTTCGTATGAAACAGTATTTTACAATTACAACTTCCTGAGCTCTGGGCCCTATAGCAAGAACTACCCTAAATTCCTTTTGTTCTGATCCCACACATCAATTCAGTGTGTGAGGGGGTCTGGAGGGAACTCAGCTAGATATGCAAGCCAGACAAATGTAAAACATGTTTGCTTTTTTTTTTCCCCCTTGTCTTTCAACAACTGAACCTGCCAAGCCCACTTCAAGGAAAGGAGCTGCATTTTAAGTTAGCCCCATTTTCTGGAACTTTGGGAATATCTTCATATTTTGGGGTTTCCTCCTGTGGTTACCTTGCTTGGCTTCCCAGTTCCTCTGTGTCCCCTCCCCAGCTACATCCTGGCTCCTCGGGCTTGATTTCCCATCACATCTGGTGTGGGCTGAGTGCCCAATCATTTTCCATGAATGTCTCCGTGCAGAGAGGCCTCCACAGCTGTGTGGCTCAAGGTACAGCGTGCCCAGCACAGACCCCTGGCCTCCTTGGCCGGAGAGCTATTGGAAACGGGCGTCTACCAGGAAGGGATCTGACTTTGTAGTCACACAGCCCTGCTCTGTAGCCTGTGCAATCCTGAGTGCTCCCTTCTCCCAGGAGCTTCTTGTCCCTCACAAGTTGCTGTTTGGAAATAGGAGGCTCAGAAAGGGAAGTAGAAGGTAGCATCATAATATGGAAATAAAAGGGTATTTACATACTTTCATGAGAGGTCCAGGCCACGGTACACATTGGGTGAAATGTTTATTGTTACTCCTTTGAGAAATGAGCTATAACTCTTTAAACTTGCCAGAGTCATCACTACCAGGATCTGATTCTCATCTCTTAGAAGGCATTACATTGCTTTAATATGCAACAGTCTAACAAAACATTAAATCATTTTTTAAAGTTTCATCTAGTTGAGCCTGAGCCAAGAGGTTCTTGGGTTGGGTTTTTCACAGCCACCCCCCCTTTTTTTTTTTTCCATATAGTTAAAAAGAAACACACGACAAAATACCTATCGGGTGATTTCACTCTTGCCAGCATCCAAGAGTGATCTGCGTAAGTGGGCCCTTTGGGCTTACAGGGGCCCCACGCTATAGCTTAGTCTCTGTCAGGATCAGCAAGTATTCTCAAGCGCCCACCACATGCACCACACTGTCCAGGGGGTGATGGGAGGGCACCGTAGGCTGGCTGCGGGTTAGAGAAGGCTCTGTTTTCCATGCACGCCAAGGACTCGGTTGGAATGCTTTTGCCCGTTTATAAGCAATGCTTTTGTAAAAGTATCACTTCGTCTTTGCTTCATTCCCCTGCAAGATTCCACTCATCCACCAAGGCTGAGTGAGGGCAGCCCTCTTGAGAAGGCTTCCTCCTTCCTGCACCAAATCTTCCTATTTCCTCCTCATTCAGGACCCCTTCTGAACCTTTGAACCCCTTCTGCACCTCAGTAAACTCCACCTTGGGTTATATTTGGGTTGTTCGCCTGATGGTCTCCCAGCCTAGTAAGAGAAGGGCTGTGTCTTGACCACTCGAGAATCTTGGTGGCCTCGCAGAGTCCTTTGGTGGCCCAGTGAATGCGGCAGCATGCCCTTCCAAACACACCGCTGGGGACATGTGAAGCTGCAGCTCCATCGTGCCATCCGGCCTCTTACCCAGGTCCTCCCCATGTCTCACTGGTCCCTCTCGGTGGGCTCCCCGGCCCACTTCCACCCAGGTGGGAACACGTGGCTGGTGGCAGAGATGAATCTGAGGACACTTGGTGAAAGGAGCTTCCTCTCGGCCTCAACTACTTCTGGGGAGCGACCCATGCCCTTCGGACGGGGTGATGGTTAGGAGGATTCCTGGCAGGAAGCTCACTGTCAGGGGCCCAGCATGGTTCTGAGCACTTGCTAGATGTTCCACACTCTGTCTTCATCCAGGAATTCAGCCTCTTGGGAGCCTCTTCCTGGGCCTTGCCCACCTGGTGCTGCCCAGATATGGGGGTGTATCCAGCTCCCCCGGAGCTGCCAGGGTCCTGTGCTGCAAGCCTGTCTCTTTCCAGGGCAGGAAGACAGTCTCCCTGGCCTGCCTTCTCCTCCCCAGCCAGCTTGGTTGGTCTGGAAACAATGACTGTAGCAAGAAACTGCTTCTCACGGGGTTTTGGAAACCACGGCGGGACATCCACAAACAGCCTGTGCCCAGGGCTGAGGCTCCAAGTCCAGGAGATGCTTCAGCGCCGAGAGGAAGTGACAGAGACAATGGGCAGCTTTGTGTCTTCTCCCAGGAAGCTCCGCTCCGTGCTGTTTTTAGGGAAATGGACTCTGGGGGCAGCTCAGTCTGTTCCAAAGCAACAGCTTTATGTGATTATGTTAGTCGCAGGCTAGGACAAACCCGCCCTTTCTACCTCATTAACAACGCCAGCAGGGACCAGTCATGCCACGGGGGGCTCTGTGCCCTAATTCATTGGGCAGGGACTGAGTGTAGGAAGTCGGAATAACAATGCATCTTGGAGCAGAAGCCTTCTGTGGAAGGGGTGCAGCTTTGATGTGGGGCCCTGTCCTGATTAGGAATGATGGCTGGGGCCCCAGCTTTGCTCGGGGAAGGTGGCGTAAGCCGGGATGGCGTTTGGGATGCGGGTTTTTGCACCTGGGTCTGATGCAGTTTGATGGGGTTTAACACAGGCAAACAGCAGCTTTTGTTCTGGAGGACAAAGGCCTCCCCGGCCAGGGCCCAGGCTGAGACCCCGGCGGCACCCCTTTCCTCCCTGTCGCCTCTTGTCACTCTCCTCGTCGAAGTTTAATTAGGACAAGGAGCTTTCACAGGCTCATTTCTCACTTCAGCAACTTTCTAACACTTCCTAACGAGGAGGCTGGAGCCTGAGGGCTGGGGGAAGGACAGGAGGACCGTTGGGGGCGCTGGGAGGGACTGGGGTGTGTGGAGGAGAGCTGACCGGGCAGACACAAAGGAAGCGCCAAACCACATTGGGTCCTTGGGGATCCGGGGATTGATCTGGGAAGAAAAGAAAATAAAACAAACCTGAACTGGCCTTTGTTTTCTGGGTGGCCAGACAGTAATTTCCCCCAAATTCTTTATGGTTCCAGAAAAGAAAGCAAAGAATCAATCAGGGCTGACTTTGTGACTTTCAGAACTGGATCGCACGAGCTCTTAGCACCTTCTACTTCTCCAACTCACACGCAAGCTGTTCCCATCCACTGGGTTCTAAACAGCCAGAGCCACGGAGACAGTCCCCGGCCTCTGATCCCACACCTGCACTGACTCGGCCGTAAGGAAGCGCTGCTCCCTGTCCGGACGGTGGGAGTCCCATGCTACGGGTGCGATTCTGCTGACTTTGATAGAGATGTTGGCTTCCTCCTGCCTGAAGAGCAGGAAGAGGAGGAGACGGGGATGGGGACTGCCTGTTTTAGTTAGTACGGTTCTAGATCTGCTACAGTAACAAACACCCTTAAAGGATCCTCAAACCCACAAAGACCTGTTTCTTCTGCTGCGACCTGTCCATAGCCAGTCGGCTAGGAGCTCTGTGACAATCTCCCCCACAGTGAGTCCTAAGCATGGTCCCTGATGGGCAACTCATGACTGGTTTGGCCAAGGGAGAAAGATGGAGACAGTGTTAGCTCTTGAAGTGCCTCAGGGAGGTGACCCACATCAGTCTTGCTCACATTTCATAAGCCAAAGACAATTATATATGCATATCTAAAACTTCCACAGAGGAAAGATAATGTCCTTCTGTCATGTTTCTATAAGGTATAACCAGAAATAATTGGTTGTTAGTACTAAAACCCTCCTGTTTTTGTTATTTATTGCTGTGTAACAAATCATCCCAAAACTTAGTGGCTTGAAACAGTAATTATTTGTTTTCTTACTCAGGAATCTGAGGTGATGCTGGATCAGGGTATCTCTTGATGATGCTGTCAAGATGTTGGCTGGGGCTGCATCATCTGAAAGCTTGCCTGGGATGGACAGTTTGCTCCAAGATGGCACCTCACATGGCTGTTGGCAGGAAGCCTCAGTTCCTTACCACGTGGGTCTTTCCACTGGGCCACCCGAGAATATTCATGACATGACAGTTGGTTTTCCCAAAGCTAGTTACCCAAGAGGGAAAGAATCAGAGACAGAGACACAGAAAGAGAGAGAGAGAAACAAGAAAGAAACTACAGTGCCTTCTAGGACTTAGTCTTGGAGTTACACTCCATCCATCACTTCTGCCTTCTTCTATTTGAAAACAGAGGTGTTAAGTTCAGCTCACAATTAAGTGGAGGGGCATTAAGCTCTGCCTCTCAAAGGAGGAGTATCCAAGAGTCTGGGGTCATGTTTTCATACCCCTTCACTGGCTGGGTGAATTGGCCAAGAGCTCTGTAGCAGCCACCCCAGATTCTCTCTTCGGCAGCCCATACAGATTGGTGTTGGCGGCAGATTCTCAGTTTGGAGAGGAGGCAGCAGGAACATTACATTTTAAAAATGACATTGTGCTGGTTGTTCAGAAAAGTTGTCAGTAAGGACAATGGTCTTGTATCAACGTCACCTACACGAACCCCCCAGCTAACTGTTAGATCCTGGGGCCAGTCCACGGGGCTGGGAGTCCACTGGGTCCAGTGCAGCCCTCTTCATTTGTAGCTGGGCTTCTCCATCCATCCCTGTTGGTCACCAGTAGGAGGAGGCCAAAGGTCATACCTTTCAAAACAGTCTCCTGACGAAAAGGAAAATGACAGAGAAAGAAGAGAAATGCTTCAGCCCATGAACTCTCTCTAACTTCTCTTGCTTACTCCAGCTCACCTCTGCCACAGGTAGACTGTTGGAGTCAGGGGCCTTGGCCTGGGCCGCCAGAGAGGCCCCTCTGAGCAGAGGTGAATAGACAGTGGTGTCCCTCACTACCTAAGCATATATTGTACCAAGCACATAAGTTTCAACTGCCTGGGGTTCAACTTTATGCTACCACAAAACTACAAACCTCTGAGCTACACCTTTGAGTTACACCCAAACTCTGAGTTACAAATGAAAAACTTTCAAGGCCAGGGGCCTGCTGAACCTCCTGGCCCATGTGAAACCCCCAGCAGAGACTCCAGTCAACCAACCTAGAGTTGAAAGGAAGGAGCAAAAGCTCTGAGGGGAAACCCAGGAGAAAGTTAGCCAGTGGAGCCAAGGAAACAGGGCATGAGATGGGCATGGTGCCTTCACCCAGAGGTTCTAGCCTTTGCCAGTCAGAAGGCCTCCAGATTCACTTTTCGGCAGCCCACACAGATCCTATTGGTGGCAGATTCTCAGTTTGGAGAGGAAGCAGCAGGAATATTAAATTTTAAAAACGACATCGCGCTGGTTGTTCAGAAAAATTGTCAGTAAGGATGATGGCCTTGCATCAATTTCTGTCTCCTTTATTTCTAAAATTGTTTGAGAGCGGCATCTTGGGTTCCTACTTCCCTTGGGATTGTGGTCTAGTTAGAGCCCAGGGCCCAGAGATCTCCTTCTGGGCCTCGTGTGGGTCTGAGCATAAGTATCCGCCTAAGCATAAGGGCGGATATGGTGTTGTCCCCGGGGCAGGGAGGACCCAGAGAGGGCGGCGGGACCACTGTGAGCTAGGGGACTGCTGGCCACGAGGGCAGCAGACTTCCTTAAGTAGTCCCACTATTTACTTTTTGGTCAATAATTTGATTTTTTGAAAAAGTGAGCACACGGAATTTGGTACAAATGAGAAAGGCTCGGGTGGCTTACTGGATCAAGCAGTCAAGTCCCATGAGAATCACTCTTCAGGGCAATGGACCGGGCTGGACGGTACTAGAGGCAGCCTAATCCCAGAAAGCCTTGTTTGTTCCAGGAGAATCCTGGCCACACACATGGCCAAAAGCCCTAAGGCTGTGAGCTGCCTTCCCTGACCAGGTGGGTGGGAAACAGGGCACCTGGACAGAGCCAGTGACATGAGGCCAGCTCCTTCCCTGGGAGTGCTCATCTTCAATGGTGAGATTACACCCATTATTGATGTTCAAAATGTGTTCAACGGGCTCCTGGTGACAAGGCTGGCTGATATAATCTCACTGGAAAGCGATCTGGCAGAAGATACACATACTGAATGCTTCAGGAGTTCCATTCTTACCCAAAAGATAAAAGTGCTTACGTTTACCCAAAGACGTGAACCAGAGTGTTCACATCCCCAGTAGAGGTGGACAAGAGTGTTCACAGCAGCTGTCCTCCTAAGAACCAGGACATACACAAATGACCGTAACAGGTAGCACGGACTAAGGGTGGTATATCCACACAAAGGAAAACTACTCTGAAATGAAGAGACAAGAACCCAGGGCAATGTGGATGGGCAGGTTGGCCAGACAGGCTTGAGAGGAGGAGGCCAGACGGAAAGATGTGTTCTGTGTGAAATCCAGGGACAGGCAAAACCTCTCCAGGCGACAGAAACCAGGATGGAGGCTCTCTTGGGTGGGGTGATGACCGTAAGGGGTTAAGAGCTTTCAGGGATCAACGCTGCAGCTTTTAATTCTCAGGGGTGGTTACGCAGATATGTACCCAGGTGAAAAATTCATCAAGATATGCTTTACTAATGTGTGCGTCTCACACATGTGTGCTCTGCCTAGAAAGAAAGACAGTTCACGTAGTAACCAGGTTTTCTGCATGTTCTGGCTCTTCCTCGAGCTTTCAGAGATGTCTCCTCTACAATGAAGAATCAGTCATTCCATAAAAAACAGTGCAGATGTCACTTTCCCTCCTAGATTTTAAGAGTCTTTTCACGAAAAAATCATCTAGGGGAGTAAACTCTAATAGCAGAACTTTGTCCCTCTGAGGAGATGCGCCCTGCCCCCTGCCCCTGTGTCAAGGTTTGTGCAGTAAATAGTTTCAACTTTCAGATGTCATCCTTCAAGCAAAGAGTTCTTATTATGGTCTAATTACCTTGGCTGTTGGGAACAGGAAACGGATAGCTGAGCTATTGAACTTGGGGAAAAAAAAGAAGAGAACCACTTCCTACCAATATTTTTAGTCTCAAAAAGATCACTGCTTAGTCCCCTCAGAGCCATTAGGGACAATTGAAAATCTGCCTAATCATATATTTTAGCAGAAAATCAGAGAAAGGACCCAGAAAGTACAGCTTCAATCTTTTGGATAAAGGAAAGTGAATGTGTGGTGTAAGCTATATATAAACAAATCTTATATTTTAAAATGTTTAATCACATATTTGCTTAAGGAATTTCTGCACATCATGGTGAAAATAATGTATGTCTTGCATTTTCCTCTGAAATATATGGACATATAAATAAATAGAAAACATTCCATTCAAAAAATTGTGTATGAATTCTGGCCAGTAGGGTTCCTTTTTCTTCATGAATTTTTATGATTTGTATGAGCAATCTAGGCAAAGGAACATTGTGAAAGAGATCATAGTGATAGAAAAATTTCAGAAATAGGACTTGTCTCTCTGCTGAGGGCTTTATATCACAGCCACTGACCTCCTACCCCCACTTCTGCTGCAGAGTTTTCTCTGCGGGGAATGGTGAAAAGTGAATCCCACTGATTCCTCATTGTTCTTGTAAAATATATGTTACGCCTACGAGCCTAGAGAATGGGTCCCCCATCAGAAGCATTTCCCTGTCATTCCACTGCCAACCTCTGTGACACTGGATACTACATGAAAACTAAGAAAGCAAGCAAGATCGACATGAAAACGCTGGGAAACAAAATCTGTATATTTTATTTCAAAGGAAATGTCTTCATGAATGTCTCTCCGTGGCCCTTTGGAGACACACTGAACATAGCATACTTTTAATCAAGTAAATAACTTGCTTTAAAACAAAATGAAGCAGCTGAATTGCATCCTGCTAGAGAGATTGGCTTCGATGAGTAGAAGCACACCAGGTCTCTGGAAACACAACACTGGGCAGGGAATAATTAATAGTACTCCCACAATTTTAAGGAAATTGTCTGCAAACCAATAGAATCCTTTATCAACATTAAGTAAAAGAACTCATTTTAAAGTGTCAGTCAGGTGAAGATTCCCAGTCATTTCCGTGCAAAGGGTACAGTCTTAAGAGTGGCTTTACCTGATTTTCTATCCCTCTCAAAACATATCTGTGTCTCTAGGAAAAGTTAATGGCTTTTATTAAAATGTATTTAAAACGATTATTGCTATTTGCAATAGCTTAGTGGTCATGTAGTTCCCACCTTTCTATAAAAAGCATGCATTTCTTAATTTGTTTCCCCAGTTCTTCATCTAGAGGGCCTACACGTTGCTTAGATTTAGTCTTCATATTCACAAGCATGCATTTCTTAATTTGTTTCCCCAGTTCCTCATCTAGAGGGCCTAAAAGTTGCTTAGATTTAGTCTTCATATTCACATGTAAATAATTGAACTATTGACACAAGAATTAGCACACAGACATTATTGGTCTTTTTTTTCCCCTGGGGTGAAAAAAAGATATGTTCATACAATTATCTTAGAGACAAAGAGAAATCAGTGGATGTGGGAAATTGCCTGTTCTGTAGGCAACTAACTGTCATTAGGACGTCCTTTTTTATCTCAGTCTGGCCTGAACCGGCAGCCCCAGCATCTCCTGGGAGCCTGTTAGGAAAGTGCTACATCAGGCCTGACTCCACTGCTAACTCAGGATCTGCATTTCAGGGCACCGCCGTGCACACGAGGGTTTGAGAAGACATGGGCTGGCTTCTATATATCCCGTCTGGGCATCGTTAAGTGAGGAGCCAGCAAAGACCTTATATTTCATCAAGATAAGGTTAAAAGATGTTAACGAAGGTAAGCTATTACCTTCAAAACGTTACACTGGTGTTTGGACCAGCATCTGCCTTTGGATGGCTCCGGCGGTCCACACTGAACAGTTATCCTGTTCTCTCGACAAGGAGGCATGAGGCTGTTAGTTCCACATCCTGACCCTACACACCTGCCTCAACTTGCGCCTCCAGACCCTCCCAAGTTACATTCCTTTCTGTGGCTGCTGGATCTGCCATGGCGTAAAGATAAAAGAAGGAACACAAGGTTTTCTTACAGAAAGGCAATGTTTTGGAGCAAATGTGGAAACACTGGGTTTCATAGGTTTCCAGGGGAAGCCGTCCACAGCTGCACGCCCCGACTGATGTGATGCCAAGTGTCTGCCTGCTCTCTTGGACACACAGCCAGCATTCTTATCTGGTAGATGCTTCGGGAAGGCGAGAGCAGGCTGGGGGCAGGAGGTTAGGTTCCCAGCCTCCCATCCCTGAACCCTAGTTCTGCTCTGTCCCGTGGAACGCTACCTCTCAGCTATGCGGTCCTCACCTGCGTGGCCCTTCCGTACAGACGCAGGGTTCCCTCTGCCATGTGGCTGCAGCCCACAGCAAAGCCTGATGCAACGAGGCCACATGGAGCTTTGGGCAGGCTGGCCTTTCACAGGCAGGGGTGTGACTAGCCTCGAGAGCCCCCTCTGCACTGTGGGCCCAGAGAGGCCCCCCTGGATAACGTGTTCCAGGTGTTCAGCCTCAAAACAAAGAAGCTTTTCTCTGTTGCCTGAGAATGAAGAGTCCTCACTAGTTGCATACAGTTTTTCCAAGATGGTAATATTTGGTTACAGTGAGATCTGTTATTTCACAGGAAACCCAGCAGAGGTGCCCGTAATTTGATTCATGTAGTAACTGGGAAAACTCAAAGCGGGGAGCTGGGGGGAGTGGAAGACCCCAGCTCGCTAACGCAGCACTCGGTGGGGTCAGTGCTTAACCCTCTGGGCAGGACTTCACAAGAGCCTGTGGGTTCCCAGCCTCCTCTGAGGTCGGGGTTGCTGTAGAAGCTTTGCTGGCGTTACTCTAAGTATAACACCCCTAGCAGATTCCATGACCTGCGTTATATTATTCTTCTGATTGCTCGTATGGAGCTCTAAAGCCCGAGCAAACAGCATTATGAAACAGAACTAAATCAACATGTAAGAGTGTCAAAAGTCAATTGCTACAAATATGTGGAGAGTGCTATAGCATTCAGTGCCTGTAGAACATTTTTTAAAGTATCCAAGGGGAGTTGAAATAATGCCTTAGGTTTTCCTAAGCATATGAATTGATACCTTTCAAGAAATTTTTATTTAATGTACTATACTGCAATGTTAATTAAATCTATGACTTACGTATATGAATGGCTTAAATATAATTTATTGGAACATATTTTATCTAAAATCAAGGGCACTAAGAAACCCATACATGTAATGTGAGAGTACTTAAAGGTGTTTATCAGTGCCCAGATCTGCTGATGTATTTACTTAAGCCTCTTAAGAGTCAGTTCCTGCTGTCCAGGGCCAGGCAGCGAAAATGCTGAAAAGAGGGAAACCCTTTCTGGAGCAGTTCCGCAAGCCCTCACGCTTGCTCCCAATTGTGAATACTTGCTCCCAATTCCAGGAGGTACCCATAGCCAGTTTCTCAGATGCACAACTGGGACAACATCTGGACATTTTAAGCTGTTTGAGTGATAAGTATTGTGGTAAACTCACAGTTCTAGTGATTATGCCTTTGTTTCTCATTCTTTTGAGTCCATTTGTGGAAGAACCAGGACCGATGAGTGGTGGGGCTTCCTGGTGACCCGTGGTCACCAGTTTGGGGGATGGGAGAGGATGTTGGGGTTGGGGTGGGGCCCATGGGTGTTTGGGAAGAGGATGGAAGCCACAGTGTGGGGATCTTGAGTTATTGATAACTGTCAGTTCCACGGTCCCCCAGGGAGGCACTCTCCATGCTGGATGCCAACACATACGGCATCAGCCCAGCCAAAGCACATTTATCAGGTCACAAAGCTGTCTGGAAAATACTTGGCTGATGACAGCTGGGATGTACTTTGGTCCATTTGTATTGGATCTGGCTTCCCAGAGTTGTATATTGTAGTAGGTATAGCCTGATTGGTAAAAATAAAGTAGAAGTACTCAATGAAATCATCACTTGCCACCCTCTCCCCACCTCTTTTTCCTAGGTTTTAATATCTTTTCCCTTTCCTCCACTAGAGGTGTTTCAAACTAAACTCAAGTTTCCCTGTCCCACTTATACTTTTGGTAAAGCCCTGGACCTTTCTATTCTCTAACTTGTAACATGGGCTGAATGCACTAATCATTTATATTTATAGTATGTGATTATCAGTATTAACTTATTAAAATGAATAAATATTTAAAAATAAGTAGTAAAATATTTAGATACTTTACATTTTCATTTTTTCCAACTTTATAAAAATATGAAAACCATTAAAAGGACAAATAAACTTAATGGAAATATTTATAATACTATATTTTAATAACTTTTAAATATGTTCACTTTCCTCATCTTTTTTTAAAGATTTAGGCTGCCCCTAAAATGTTATGGTCAAAGATTTGGGTTGTGAGTCTCTTTGCAGGCAGCACGCTTCAAAATAAGTATAGGTAGATCCATTTTTTTCCTATTTGAATTATGAAAAGATTTAAACATACAAAAAAGTGAAAGAGTAATACAAGAAATAACTGTGACTCCTCACCTAGATCCTGTGCCTATAAGCATTTGCCACATTTGCTCTATCTGTGGGTCCTTGTAAACCATTTGAAATTAAGTTGCAGACATCATGATTCTTTCCTCCTGAAGACCTCAGCATACCTTTCCTAGAGACTAAGGACATTCTCCTGCATGACACAATACAACAGTCGCCCTTGAGGGAAGGAACAATACCGAGATACCTTAACTCTAGCACCAGTGATGCTGGTCACCTGAGAAGACACACTGCGTTTGCTAGTCTCCTTTCATCTGCAACAGCCATCCTTCCTCCTTTTGCCTGGGCTCCCCCATCTGGGGAGAGTGGCAGACTCTCCCTGCAGCTTTGTTGAGAGGATTCACTCCACTCTGTTATCAGCCAAGTGCTTAAGATGGTGAAGGCGGAGTTTGGAAAAGGGAGTCTTTAGCCAGATGGAGGTGCCTTTCCAACAGCCCCTGTGAAGAGAGATGGACCCACACGCTGTCTCTGTACACCCAGCAAAGGGACCGTGTGGGTAGCTCTGGGGATACCGGGGTCGTTCTGTGGGCCACCTTGCTCATTTCGTCACGTCCAGCGCGCACCCCCGCGCATACTGGGTGGGCAGCACTATCGCCCATTGTCACTCCCACCGCCCCACGTTACACGCCTGAGAAACACGCAGGTAAGCATGACACTGAGAGCTGGCTGAATATGCTGCATCTTGGTCATTACCCCTGTCTGCCTGTTGCTAGGTTTACTGTACTTTGTCTTGAATGGCAATAAGAAAGCTTTTTATTTTAAATGACAGCGGGGGGAAGAATCAGGTTGCTAATTTCCCTGAGACGCGTTTGAGTATGATGACAGAGAGAGGCTGGACACCAAGAGTCATTTTCCTTAAAAGTTATGATTTGAAAGTCATTCTTTGAATGACTTAGATCTGACCTTCTGCGTTTCAAGGTCCTATTTAACACAGAAAGTAGAAGGCTGGAGGAGGAAGGAGACATGGTGAGATCCAGACCACATCGCTCCTTGGGACTCAGAGACTATTTGCAGCAGCTTTTGAAATGCCCATTAACACTGATCCAAGTCATCAGAAGTCACCAAGAAATGGAACTTCCCTTTCAGCGGCAGTGGCGGACTCATTCTGGGGCATTTGCCTGAGAAGGAGAAGGAGGTGGAGTCTCTTGTTTGCTCTGGACTTCTCATCAAAAGCCCAGCAGGCCTCAGTTGGTCTGTCCATGTGTTTTGTTGCTGACCTAATTTGTAACTTCAGGCAAATGAGTCTCAGATTTTTCATGTACTAAATAAAGGATGAGGGTGAAGTGTCTCCTGCTTTCCCTCCTCCAAAAGTCTTTTTGAGCTCTAAAATTCTATCATCAGAATCACAGCTGAACTGTTTTCTATTTATTTTGATATTTTGTTGTTTCCCACTTGTAGTCATTTCAGAAAATATATAACATTTTAAAAAGCTAATGATCCTGGAAATCAGTGAGTATTCTCTAGAAGGCTGGTCTGTTTATGTTCCTAAGGTTGCAATAAAACTGATACTGCTTGTGGGGGTTGCCACTGGTAGCCACTAGGAACTGGTCATATAGTTTTGAGAAAGTAACTTAGAGATATATATCAGGGATTATAAAACATTGCATGCTGTCTGAAAAATAGCCCCTTAGGGAATTTATCTTAAGATAACAACAACAAAAATAATGTATGTCTGAAGGTATTCATTGCAGTAGTTGAAAAAGTAAAAATTATATATATATATATATATATATACATGTATATATCAATAGGTCAAATTTATACTATGTATCCAGGTATTAAAAATTATGTAAATGCTAGAAATAAGGGAAGTATTTATGATACAATGTTTTTTGAAAAAGAAGACAACAAAGGCAAATATATATGATTACAATTATTTAAGCATATGTAAGGGAGTAGGCAAAAATAGAAGCAGCTAGTGTGAGGCAGTAGAATTATAAGTGTAGAGTAGACAAAAATAGAAATAGAGTAAGGTAGTGAAATTATGAATGTACTTGTTTTGATTCACGCATTCTTACCTTTTATTGTTTCAGAAACTTTAAAACAAATTGCTAGTTTTGCTCCAGGTTCAGTTCATAATTCAATTTAAAAGCATGCATTAGGAGAGTTACTTACTTTTTAACATACCCAGCAACAAGGAGCATAAAAACAAAGACAGTCAGGGCCATGTCACTGACGGTCTCTGAGCGAGCCTGTTTTTCCAATATTTGGTCCACTCAAAGCTGGCCCAAGGGGTGGCAAGCATGCCAGCAATGGATCAGACTCACCCTCAGTCTGCGCCTCCGTCCCAGCCTGGCGCTTTCCCTGCTGGGTGGCCTGTTTGAGCCAACCTTCAGCTTCTCCTTCTGTGCTATGGGAGAATAGGCCCTGCCTGCGCAGGGCAGGGGTGGAGCTGATGATCCCGAACCTGGTGAGTGCGAACTCAGGAAATAACAGATTCCCTCTTATTAGAAATTTTAAAAATTGTATTTTTGTAGCATTTCTCACACGCAGTTACAATTTTTTTCTTTTTTTTTTACATTTGCTATTTTTTAATTGGAGGCAAATTGCTTTACAATTTTGTGTTGATTTCTCACATATAACGATGTGAATCAGCCCTGATTACACATATACCCCCTCGCTCTTGAGCCGCCCTCCCCTCCCGCTACCCCACCTCTCTAGGTCATCATTGAGCCCCAGGCTGGACTCCTTGTGTTACACAGCAACTTTTCCCCAGCTGGATATTCAACACATGGTAGTAATATAAATGTCCATGCTGCTTTCTCCATTTGTCCCACTCTCTCCTTCCCCACTGTGACCACAAGTCCATTCTCTACATCTGCGTCTCCATTCCTTCCCGACAAACAGGTTCATTAATACCATTTTCTAGATTCCATGCATATGTGTTAATATATGATGTTTTTCTCTTTCTGACTTATTTCAATCTGTATAACCAGGCTCTAGGTTCATCCACTTCACTAAAACTGACTCAACTTCATTCTTTTTTTGCGGCTGAGTAACATTTCCATTGTATATATGTACCGCATCTTCTTTATCCATTCATTTGTAGATGGACATCTAGGTTGCTTCTATGTCCTGGCTATTGTAAATAGTGCTGTTGTGAACACTGGCGTATATGTATCTTCTAGCCTTATGGTTTTCTCAGGATATATGCCCAGTAGTTGGATTGTGGGATTGATCATATGGTAGGTTTATTTCTAGTTCTTTAAAGTATCTCCATACTGTTCTCCATAGTGGATATATCAGTCTACATTCCCACCAACAGTATAGGAGAGTTCCTTTTTCTCCACATCCTCTCCAGCATTTATTGTCTGTAGATTTTTTGACAACAGCCACAGATTATTTTTCTTATGATGAGAACTTTTAAGATCAGATATCTTATGCACTTTCAAATATTCAATACAGTATTTTTAACTATAGTCACCACACTGTGCATTACAGGACTTATTTATTTTATTGTTGGAAGTTTGTAACTTGTGACCACCTTCATCCATTTCACATGTATGACCTGCCTCTGGATACCACCAATCTGTTCTCTGTATTTGTGAATACAGGCTTTTTGGTTGCTGTTGTTTTCAGACTCCACACGTCAGTGATGTCATAAATCTTTATCTTTCTCTGTCTGACTTACTTCATTTATCATAATGCCCTCAAGATCTATCCATGTTGTCTCAAATAGCAAGATTTCTTTCTTTTTGGCTGAATAATTTTCCTATGTATATACTGTATATTTACACACAGCTTTTCTTTTAGAGCAATTGAAAATGTTTATTTTTCCCTTTATTATCATTTGAAAAAATAAATATATTAATATGCACAGCAGATGGTATGAAACATTATTTAGTTACAAAACATCATAATGATAACAACTCACAAAGACAGGTTCCTGCCCTGCCCAGTGCTTTCCCCGCCCCACCACTGCCCACACATTCAAGAGACACATTCTCTTCTTATTTTCAAAATAAGAAACGTACACATGCCTTAACCACGTTGGAAGTCTCTGCAAATCATTCCAAAATATCAGTTCCTGGAGGTGATAGAAAGAAGCCTTTCCTGAGTAAGTCTACTTCAGGAAAATGAGCAACTTCTCAGCTGAAAAATATGTCATTTTGTTGTTTATGCATTGGATTAAGATATTGTTGTTGTTCAGTCACTAAGTTGTGTCCAATTCTTTGCAACGCCATGGACTGCAGTACACCAGGCTTCCCTGTCCTTCACTGTCTCCCGGAGTTTGCTCAGACTCACGTCTATTGAGCTCATGATGCCATCCAACCATCTCATCCTCTGTTGCCTCCTTCTCCTCCTGCCCTCAATCTTAACCAGCATCAGGGGTTTTTCCAATGAGTTGGCTCTTTGTATTAGGTGGCCAAAGTATTTGGGTTTCAGCTTCAATACTTCCAATGAATATGCAGGACTGATTTCCTTTAAGATTGACTGATTTGATCTCCTTGCAGTCTTCTAAAGAGTCTTCTCTAGCACCGCTGTTTGAAAGCATCAGTTCATCAGTGCTCAGCCTTCTTTATAGTCCAACTCTCATATCTGTACATGACTACTGGAAAAATCATAGCTTTTATACAGATGTTTGTTGGCAAAGTAAAGTCTCTGCTTTTTAATATGCTATCTGGGTTTGTCATCATTTTATTTCCAAGGAGCAAGCCTCTTTTAATTTTGTGGCTGCAGTCACCATCTGCAGTGATTTTGGAGCCCAGGAAAATAAAGTCTGTCACTGCTGGCTTAAAGTATCCTATGTAAATGAGAAGTTATTCTGGTTAAGGTCTTGAACTGAGCCTAACCATGAACCAAAAAGCCAATACAGTCTTATAATTCTTAAATCTTTCTGAAATATTCCATCATGGGTCTGGATGTGTCCAGGTTTCTGCTACTTGAGAGTGTTGTGAAGCACGAGGTCACAGTCAGCTGTCCTGGGCCCTCCCACCTCCCTCTCCTCCTGTTCTTCATGATGTCAGAGGGCCTCCCTGAGCTGCTGGAATCAGACAGCTGTGACTTGAGTTCCTTCAAGGAGAAGTCTTGATCAGTAGATGGAACCCTCTGAAGTGACTCTATGTGACCTTGGGAAAACAGTCCTCAATGATCTGGGGACAATTGTTAAGTGAAGCTTGGGTCTTGTCCAGATTTGAAGGCTGTTTAGCCCTTCAGTAGGTCAGATTCCAGAGGAGCACATTAAACTGGGTGTGAACCACATACTACACAGTTATCAGCTGAGGCCACAAAACGATGCTTTAAAAATACTGCCCTACCACTACTATTCAACATAGTTTTGGAAGTTTTAGCCACAGCAATCAGAGAAGAAAAAGAAATAAAAGGAATCCAGACTGGAAAAGAAGTAAAACTCTCACTGTTTGCAGATAACATGATCTTCTACATAGAAAACCCTAAAAACTCCACCAGAAAATTACTAGAGCCAATCAATGATATAGTAAAGTTTCAGGATATAAAATTAACACACAGAAATCCCTTGCATTCCTATACATTAACAATGAGAAAACAGAAAGAGAAATTAAGGAAACAGTTCCATTCACCATTGCAATGAAAGAACAAAATGCTTAGAAATAAATCTACTTAAGGAAACAAAGGACTTATACATAGAAAACTATAAAGCGCTGATGAAAGAAATCAAAGATGACACAAATAGGTAGAGAAATATATCATATTCATGGATCAGAAGAATAAATATAGTGAAATGAGTATACTACCCAAAGCAATCTATAGATTCAGTGCAATCCCAGCAAGCTACCAACAGTATTTTTCAGAGAACTAGAACAAATAATTTCACAAGTTGTATGGAAATACAAAAAAACCTCAAATAGCCAAAGCAATCTTGAGAAGGAAGAATGGAACTGGAGGAATCAACTGCCTGACTTCAGACTATGCTACAAAGCCACAGTCATCAAGACAGTATGGTACTGGCACAAAGACAGAAATATACATCAATGGAACAAAATAAAAAGCCCAGAGATACATCCCTGCACCTATGGACACCTTATCTTTGACAAAGGAAGCAAGAATATACAATGGAGAAAAGACAATCTCTTTAACAAGTGATGCTGGGCAAACTGGTTAACCACTTGTAAAAGAATGAAACTAGAACACTTTCTAACACCATAGACAAAAATAAACTCAAAACTGATTAAAGATCTAAATGTAAGACCAGAAACTATAAAACCCCTAGAGGGAAACATAGGCAAAACACTCTGACATAAATCACAGCAGGATTCTCTATAACCCAGCTCCCAGAGTAATGGAAATAAAAACAAAAATAAACAAATGGGACCTAATTAAACTTAAAAGCTTTTGCACAATGAAGGAAACTATAAGCAAGGTGAAAAGACAGCCTTCATAATGGGAGAAAATAATAGCAAATGAAGCAACTGACAAAGAATTAATCTCAAAAATATACAAGCAGCTCCTGTAGCTCAATTCCAGAAAAATAAACGGTCCAATCAAAAAATGGGCCAAAGAACTAAACAGACATTTCTCCAAAGACATACAGATGGCTAACAAACACATGAAAAGATGCTCAACATCACTCATTATCAGAGAAATGCAAATCAAAACCACAATGAGGTACCATCTCTCGCTGGTCAGAATGGCTGCTATCAAAAAGTCTATAAACAATAAATGCTGGAGAAGGTGCAGAGACACCACAGCTCCTTTGAAGAAGACACCTCTCCTTCAAATCTGGACAATTCCTTACACAGTTGGTGGCATTGCAAACTAGTACAGCCACTATGGAAAACAGTGTGGAGATTCCTTAACAAGCTGGAAGTAGAACTGCCCTATGACCCAACAATCCCACTGCTGGGCATATACACTGAGGAAACTAGAATTGAAAGAGACACTTGTACCCCAATGTTCATCACAGCACTGTTTACAATAGCCAGGACATGGAAGCAACCTAGATGTCCATGGGCAGAGGAATGGATAAGAAAGCTGTGGTAACCATACACAATGGAATATTACTCAGTTATTAAGAAGAATGCATTTGAATCAGTTTTAATGAGGTGGATACAACTGGAATCAATTATACAGAATGAAGTAAGTCAGAAAGAAAAATACCAATACAGTATAGTAATGCATATATATGGAATTTAGAAAGATGGTAATGATGACCCTATATAAAGGAGACACAGATGTAAAGAACAACTTTTTGGATTCTGTGGGAGAAGGCGTAAGTGGGATGATTTGAGAGAACAGCATTGAAATATGTATATTACCATGTGTGAAATAGATCACCAATCAAGGTTTGATGCATGAGACAGGTTGCTCAGGGCTGGTGCACTGGGATGACCCTGAGGGATGGGATGGGGAGAGAGGTGGGAAGGGGGTTCAGGATGGGGAACACATGTACACCCATGGCTGATTAATGTCAATGTATGGCAAAAACCACTACAGTATTGTAAAGTAATTAGCCTCCAATTAAAAACAGAAACAAACAAAAAAAACATTACCTTTCCACAAGTAGTCAACACTATCCTGGCAGGAGCAAGCTCTATGAGGGACAGACACTCTGCCCCAGAGATCCAGCATTGTCTACAGTGAAACTGGTCAACTCAGGCCTGGTGGTACAGGAATTTGATTGTCCTCTGGGAGGACAAATCTCTGTTCTTTCAGAATGACCCAGAGGGGTGGAATCGGGAGGGAGGTGGGAGAGGGGTTCAGGAAGGGAAACACATGTATACCCGTGACAGATTAATGTCAATGTATGGCAAAACCAACACGATAATGTAAATGAAAAAATAAAGAAATAAATTAAAAAAAAAGAGAATGAAACAGTTCTAAAATCACTCAGATCTGGTGAAAGAAAAATCACTGTAGGGAATATCATTTTTTATTTTAAAAGAATTTTGCTATCCTAAGAAAAGTAGCAAGACCCACTTTGCAGAGGAAGCTTGTTAACTAGTGTTTCCAAGAATGTTCTAAAACTCCATTGTGAAAGTGGAGTCCAGTCTCTCAAAGAGGCAGCGCCCAACTGAAAGTGGAAGATTGGATTCAGTTCTTTGGGGATCAGTCTATCAATATTTTATTTGCTAAGCTTTATGCTTTTCCAACACAGCTGTGCCTTGCAAGAGACACCCTTCAGCTTGTGGTCCACTCTGTTTCACAGCATTTTCCCATAGATGAAGCCACAGGCATTTTGCTTCCAGGTTCAAGAAGCATTTCTCTAAACAATAAAATCTATAAATTACTAAATTTCCTCAGCCAGAGATCATAGCACTGGGATTATTTGAATTATTTTCTACTTTCCTTGAAAATATTGTCTCAGGGATATTGTGAGTTAACAATATTTACAAGTTATGCTTATATCAAGGTTACTTTGAATTCAACTTAACATTTTTTTTTCACTTTTGCCTTTATAACAGAATTGTATGTTACTATTTCCTTATTTTCTTTATAACTTTGTTACTTATTTCTTTCTTGTTAGTTTTCCGTAATCTATGTTAAAGAAACAAGATCGTGTTCCAATTCAGTGAGTGGAGCTTGTTTTTATGAACAGAACTCTTCATGCTAGAATAGTCAGAGTTAAGCCAATAGACCAGCTGTTAAATATAAAAAGTTTCACATTTCTTTTTGTTATATGGTAAAATACTTCCTTTCCAGAAAGACAGCTAGAGCTCAGTGGTCAAACAAAGCAACTTCTCTGTGAGTTGTGAAACACCATGGCTCTCCTCGGAGAAGGTATTTAAACTTCTAACTCACGTTGCTGGTTTCAGATCAGATGTGTGCGTAGTTTGGGGAATGTGTGAAAGTTTCCATCTAGGCTGTATTTCTACATACAGCATTCAAGTCGACCAAGTAAAGTGGTAAGTTTGCCAGAGCCCACCCTCCATACCGCAGGCAACGCTGCCCCTGAAAGCACAATGAGGATGGTGGTGAGCGAAAGACACTTACATCATAAATTAAGTTAGAAGCAAAGAATTTAGACAAAACATAGAAAATATGTGCGCATAATTTGAAACGACCTAGTCCAGAATCAACCAAACTTGAGAGGAGAAAGGCTTTGTGGCTCACAGAGGGTTTAAAAGCTTCCTTCTCTGATTGTTATCTGCTGCTGATTACCTGGATTTCAAGGTAAAAGCAATGTGTGCTCACACCTCCGAAAATAACATTAATCCCCTCCATAGAAAACCTAGCACCAAATCCAACACGGCTCCCTTACTGGAGAATTTCACTTTTTGCTTTATCTCTGCTGTCCATCTGGCCTGTCAGGCCTGTCACATACCTGCAGCCTACAGCCTGGAAATCAGGGACTTTGATGTTCTAAAGGACGCTTTATCTGGGGTAATTTTCACCAATTCTTATGTTATTGTGTAGGATGCTCAGAGATTCAGAGAATGAGGGATGGCTTTGTCTACTATATCAGAGTAATTTGCAAGCTTTACTGAGGACAAAGTCTAATAAAGGGACTTTTGAGCTGGAGCCTGTCAACACCACCAGGAACTGGCATGACATCAAGCTCTCTGATTATTGATAGCTTAAGCATCAGTGGGCAGAGAGGAAGGCTGTGGGCATGTGGAATTCCTCCTCACCAGAGCAGAAAAGCTTTCAGCTTACTACTAGCCTAATACTAGATTTATTTGTTTAATTAAAAAGGAAATTCATACACATTGAGGAAAAGAAGTCAAACTGTACAATGAAAGGCAAGTCGACCTACATCCTAAATTCCCCGTTGAGTTCTCTTCTCCAGATATAAGTGAAATACTCACAAAGCATGGTCCTCGTCTACCTTCTGCATCAAAGGGAGCAGCCACTCACTCGCTTCGCCTCCCTGCTCTCTGCACTTCCCTGTGAATTTTGCAGGTTATTGCTTTGCTTACACTAATAGCAGGATACCTGCTAGTATCCTAGTGCTTGTATGTATACTTTTAATGCTCTCAACAGACTTAGGAGGTGGGTACAATTACTTAAGCCCATTCTGTGTATGTGGAAACAAAGACAAGACTTGCGCAAGGTCAACATTCTGAAGGGGCTAACCCAGGGTTCTGATCCCAGGACCTGTGTCATTGCCTAGGGCCACCCTTTTCCTTAAAAAAAGTTATCATTACATAATAATTGACAAAAACAACAGAATATATAAAGAGTATGGGGTAGTAAACACAGTAATAAAACCGAAACCCCCTGAGCCCACAAATGCAGCTTAAAACCAGATTCTATCTACATCTTGTATACTACCTTACTTTATAAAAATCATTTTACTCCACATGTAATAATCTCTAAACAATATCTCATTTAGTTTGACTTTTTCTTTCTTTCATGAAAATGGAGTTGTATTTCCTTATTCATTTATACAACTGTGTAATATGCCATTGATGGGATATACCATAATTTATTTAACCAGCCTCCTAGCTGATGCCCATTTTGGTTGTTTGAATCAAACACTGTAGCTGAGAATCTTCTTCTGTGCATGTCTTTCCGCACCGCTGTGAGTGTAATGAAGGATAAAATCCTACATCGACTGAGTCAGCAGGCAGAGAGTGCGACATTCACCTCCCAAGAAGTCGCACCTGTCACAGCCGGCAACGCCAGTCTGCTTCACCACAGCAGTGTGACAGATCAAACTCTATAAGTGCCAATTTGAAAGGTTAAAGTTCTATACTTTTTAGAAAAAATAAAGTTTATTTGATTATGATTAAGGTTGGGCAGTCATTTTTTGGGCATTCCTTTTTACATGGAAATAGCTTTACCTGTTCTCTGTTTATTGTCTTTTCTTTTGAATCTCAACAGATCACGGAAGATGAGATGGAAACCAGCCCCTTTTCCATCTAATCTGTGACAAATATTTCCCTTTAGGTTATCATTTATTTTTGTCTCTGCTTATGCTATTTTTTCCTTAACAGAATTGGGTGATCAAATTCATAACCCTTATTATGTCAGTATATTATGTCCTGTGTAGAAAGGCCTTTCAAAAACACTCAAGGTTTATTTGTTTGCTTGCTTGTTTATTATATATAAGTTGGCTTTATTTTTTATTTTATACTATATTTTTTAGTTTTTTTTTAACATTGTGATAAGAACACTTAACATGAGGTTTACCTTCTTAACAAGTTTTCAAGTGCACAATATCATATTGTTTTCCACAGGCACAAGATTGTAGAACAGACATCTAGAACTTTTCCATCTTGCATAAATGAAAGTTTAAACATGTTCGTGTTTAACGTCCCCAAGTCCCCCTCCCCTCAGTCCCTGGCAACCACAGTTCTACTATTCATCTATGAGCCTGACCATTTTTGATTCTTCATACAAGTGAAATCACACCCTATTTGTCCTCTTGTGGCTGATTTATTTCACTGAACATAATGTCCTCCAGGTTTATCCATGTTGTTGCATCTTGCAGGATTTCTTTCATTTTTAAGGCTAGATAGTATTCCATTATATATATATACTGCATTTTCTTTATCCATTCATGTAAGTGTTTTTAAATGTTCCTGAGTTTTATTCTAATATTTTGGTAGTTTTACCTTTTGTATGCGTTTAAATTTCTCATCCATCAAGAAGACTTTGGTTAAATAAAATGAGATAAAATTCTCCATATCATGTTTTGCAGATTGCCTACCCTGGCGCCCAAACTCCATTTCTGAATCACTGACCTTTTTTACCTACTGATTTGAAATATAGTTTTGATCATATACCAAATTCCCATATGCATTTGGCCTGTTACTACAGTTACACAGTTCCCTTGATCTTTTTGTACAAAAGACCAAACTACAACTTTGTAATATTTTAACACGTAGTGTTCAACCTCTCTCATTGCTCTTGAGTTTTAAGCGTTTTTCTGGAATGATAAAATATCTATTTTTTCTTTGTAAAATTAGCACTAACTTGCATAACCTTTTAAAAAGGAGATCCTTTTAGTATTCTGGGGGCTTCCAAGGTGATTCAGGAGTAAAGAATCCACCTGCCAATGAAGGAGGCCTAAGAGATGCAGGTTTCATCCCTGGGTCCAAAAGATCCCCTGGGGAAGGAAATGCCAACCCATTCCAGTATTCTTGCTGGAAAATTCCACAGACAGAAGAGCCTGGCAGGCTACAGTTCATGGGATCACAAAGAGTAGGAAACAACTGAGCACACACACAGGTCATCTTTACAACACTGAGTTTTTCTATCCGACAATAAGGTAATTGTCCCTATTTTAAAGTCTTCCTTAAATCCATTGTATCATTTAAAGATTTTTAACATAGGACTTGAACATTTCTTAAATAATCCTAGATAGTCACCCCCTCTCTGTTTTTTATACCTCTTTACTTATGCTATATTTTCTAATGAGTTGTTGTTTGAACATATAAAAGTTACTAATTTTTGTATAATTTTGTCACCAGCCATCTTAAAACTTTTTCATAATATTTATAATCAACACTTAAGGAGTCAGTGAACTAAAATGAACCAGAATGGGTGAAATGAATTTAGAGGAACATTATATCTACTACTGTGGGCAACAGTCTCTTAGAAGAAATGGAGTAGCCCCCATAGTCAACAAAAGAGTCTGAAATGCAGTACTGGGGTGCAGTCTCAAAAATAATAGAACGATCTCTGTTTGTTTCCAAGGCAAACCATTCAGTATCACAGTAATCCAAGTCTATGGCCCAACCACTAATGCCAAAGAAGATGAAGTTTAATGGCTCTATGAAGAGCTACAAGGTCTTCTAGAACTAACACCAAAATAAGATGTCTTTTTCATCATAGGGGACTGGAATGCAAAAGTTGGAAGTCAAGAAATCCCTGGAGTTAACAAGCAAGTTTGGCCTTAGAGTACAAAATGAAGTAGGGGAAAGGCCAACAGAGTTTTGCCAAGAGAATGCACTAGTCATAGCAAACACCCTCTTCCAACAACACAAGAGAAGACTCTACACATGGACATCACCCGATGGTCAATACTGAAATCAGTTTGAATATATTCTTTGCAGCTGAAGATGGAGAAGCTCTATACACTCAGCAAAAACAAGACCAGGAGCTGACTGTGGCTCAGATCCTGAACTCCTTATCGCCAAATTCATACTTAAATTGAAGAAAGTAAGGAGAACCACTAGGCCGTTCGGGTGTGAACTAAATCAAATTCCTTACGCTTATACAGTAGAAGTGATGAACAGATTCAAAGGATTAGATCTGATGGACAGAGTGCCTGAAGAACTCTGGATGGAGGTTTGTAACAGAAGGTGTTACAGAAGGTGCTGATCAAAACCATCCCCAAGAAAAAGAAATGCAAAAAGGCAAAGTAGTTGTCTGAAGATACCTTAAAATAGCTGAGAAAAGAAGAGAAGTGGAAGGGAAAGAAGAAAAGGAAAAATAAACCCATTTGAATGCAGATTTCCAAAGAAGAGCAAGGAGAGATAAGAAAGCCTTCCTCAGTGAACGATGCAAAGAAATAGAGGAAAACAATAGAATGGGAAAGACTAGAGATCTCTTCAAGAAAATCAGAGATACCAAGGGAACATTTCATGCCAAGATGAGTTCACAAAAGGACAGAAACGGTATGGACCAAACAGAAGCAAAAGATATTAAGAAGAATACAGAATAACTACACAAAAAAGATCTTCATGACCCAGAAACCACAATGGTGTGATCACTCACCTAGAGCCAAATAATTAGATTACAAAGTCAAATGGGCCTTGGGAAGCATCTCTACGAACAAAGCTAGTGGAGGTGATGGAATTCCAGATGAGCTATTTCGAATCCTAAAAGATGATGCTGTGAAAGTGCTGCACTCAATATGCCAGCAAATATGGAAAACTCAGCAATGGCCACAGGACTGGAAAAGGTAAGTTTTCATTCCAATCTCAAAGAAAGGCAATGCCAAAGAATGCTCAAACTACCTCACAATTGTACTCAACTCACATGCTAGCAAATTAATGATGAAAATTCTCCAAACTAGGCTTCAACAGCATGTGAACTGAGACTCCCAGATGTTCAAGCTGGATTTAGAAAAGGCAGGGGAATCAGAGATCAAATTGTCAACATCTGTTGTATCACAGAAAAAGCAAGAGAATTCCTGAAAAACATATACTTCTGCTTCATTGACTATGCTAAAGGCTTCGCCTGTGTGGATCACAGTAAACTGTGGAAAATTCTTCAAGAGATGGTAATACCGGACCACCTTACCTGCCTCCTGAGAAACCTGTTTGCCAATCAACAAGCAACAGTTAGAACTGGACATGGAACAACAGACTGGTTTCAAACTGGGAAAGGAGGACATCAAGGGTGTATAGTGTCACCCTGTTTACCTAACTTATATGCGGAGTACATCATGCAAATTGCTGGGCTGGATGAAGCACAAGCTGGAGTTAAGATTTCTAGGAGAAATATCAATAACCTCAGGTATTCAGATGACACCACCCTTATTGCAGAATGTAAAGAGGAACTAAAGTGCCTCTGATGAAGGTGAAAGAGGAGAGTGTAAAAGCTGGCTTAAAACTCAACATTCAAAAAATGAAGATCGTGGCATCCAGTCCCATCACTTCATGGCAAATAGATGGGGAATAATGGAAACAGGGATGGACTTTATTTTCCTGGGCTCCAAATCACTGCGGTTGGTGACTGCAGCTATGAAATTAAAAAACACTTGCTCCTTGGAAGAAAAGCTCTGACAAACCTAGACAGCATATTAAAAAGCAGAGACACTACTTTTCTGACAAAAATCTGTCTAGGCAAAGCTATGATTTTTTCAGAGTCATGTGAGGACATGAGAGTTGGACCATAAAGAAGAATGAGCACCGAAGAATTGGCACTTTTGAATTGAGGTGTTGGAGAAGACTCTGGAGAGTCCCTTGGACTGCAAGGAGATCCAACCAGTCAATCCTAAAGGAAATCAGTCCTGAATATTCATTGAAAGGGCTGGTGCCAAAGGTGAAGCTAATGCGAAGAGCTGACTCAGTAGAAAAGACCCTGATGCTGGGAAAGATTGAAAGCAGGAGAAGAAGGGGATGACAGAGGATGAGATGGTTGGCTGACGCCACTGACTGAATGCACGTGAGTTTGAGCAAGCTCTGGGAGATAGTGAAGGACAGGGAAGCCTGGCATGCTGCAGTGCATGGGGTTGCAGAGAGTCAGGCCTGACTGAGAGACTGAACAATTCTTATAGTAGTCTTTCAGGTGATTCTCCATGTGTCTTTGTGTATGTGTGTGTGTGTGCTTGAGGAATACTCTTTTGTCATCTGCAAATAATGAAAAATTTACTTCTTTTCCAATTTTTATGCATTTTGTTTCTGTTATCTGATTACATTGACTAGTAATTCTAGTTCATTTATTTATAGTTGTAGTAATTGTGAGCATCCTCATCTCTTTCATGACATCAGTAGAAATACCTCTATTTATTATTAAGTAAAATGTTGCTGTTGTGTTGTGTGTAAGTATGTAAAATCATGGCAAGTAAGTGCCTGCTTTTGCTTTATAAAGACATTAAATTATGAGTTATGTTAAAATTAATAAATGCCTTTTCTTAAGCTATAAATAAATAAATTTGATTTTTCTCCTTTGACCTGTGCTGTGCTATATTAATGGATTATCTAAGCTGAAATAGTCTCATATTCTTGGAATGAACTCCAGTTGGCTTTGATGCATTTCTCTTCTAAAGCATGACTGGATTATTGAAACCTTTGGGAACTTCTGTTAGTGAAGTTAATCTAGATCTTTCTTTTAGGAGGCCTTGTCAAAATTTGTTATCATTATACAATGTTTTGCCTCATAAAATTAATTTGCTAATTACAACACAGTATCTTGATCTGGATCCTGAAATAGAAAAAGGCCATTAGTGGAAAACTGATCAAATCCAAATAAAATTTGTAGTTTAGTTAACAGTTTAATACCAGTGTTAATTTCTTAGTTTTGAGAAATATGTTCTGATTATATAAAACATTAACATGAGGGGAATCTAGGAGAAGAAATTGTGGGTACTCTGCTCTATCTTTGTAACTCTTTTGTAAATCTAAAAATGAACCTAAAATCAAAATAAAAATTCTGAAATAAAAAGTAATTTGGAAGCTTTCCTTCTCTATTTACAATCTTGTGCACTTTAAAAATCACTGAAGGTATTTGTACTTTGGATATGTGGTAGAATTTATATACAATATCAACTGGACTGGGGGTTTTCAGGAAAGTAACTTTTCGATAACTTTAAAAATTTGTACTATGCAAATTGTTTTGTTTCTATTTCTGTCTCTTCTGATTTCTATTTTTACCAGTTTATATTTTTCAAGAAAATCATATAGATTTTCACTTTTGTTTTTGTAGAACTGAGCAAGGTAAACATTTATTATTTAAAAATTTTCCTTTGTATCTAAGAATTTTCTCATTTCCATATTTTTCTTTCTTTTTGTGGTTTTCCCTTGATTTGGTTAATTGTTTATTTTACTAAGGCAGAGGAGGGAAGAGCTCCTTTACATTTTTATTCTTTTACTTTACTATTTTTCTCCTGCAATATCCTCAAATGTATTATTGCTCTCTCCCTAATTTCTATTAATTTAAGTACTTAAGGCTAAGAAATTTCCTCAGAGTGTTGCTTTAGCTCTATCTTCTAGTTTCTGATACATATAGACATTATATCTATTTTCTAATATTCTGCAGTCTTGTTTTCTATTTCATTTTGGACCTGAGACTTGTTTTTAAAACTAGCACTTGCAAGACTGATTATGTTTATTTGTGAAAAACATTTGTCTTTATAGATAAGTAACTACTGCTAACTTTTTCTCTGTGAATATTATTTGGCCTTGAATATCCATAATCAAGTAAAAGCAGATAGAGCAAAATTCTTCATTCTTGCCATGCCTCTCACACTTCGAGAATTCAAATTCTCTTTTCTCAATAATTTACCTTTGCTTTCAGTTTACCATGGTCGAGCTTTCATGGTTAAATGGAAGAAAACACACAACTCTGACAATGTCATTTTGAGAGGTTGTATAGGTTTAGAAGTTTAGGTTCAATGAGGAATTAGAAAAAATTACAATGATAGAGATAGATGTGGCATAAAGATATAAATATGTCCTGAGGTCTGTGAATTTCCTATATTAGGAAGTCAGGTGACTGCACCACTAAGCCGAGAGACTCTTGGAGTCCCTGACGGGCATACTTTTGGTACGATGTACATTACTTACATCATTAAATGAACGGCCATCACTTTCAGCTTTATTTCTCAGCTAAGAAAATTTATTTAGACTGCTTTATTTAAATTGATTAAATTTAAATAGATTCTCAAATGTAGCCAACAACCTGGAACATAATAACCTCACCTCCACCAGACGGACCTGCTGCCCGCTCCACCCCTGGGCCCTCAGAGCGGTCCTGCTCCATCCCTTATCTTTCTCATGTGCCACCGCAGCGGTCTAGACCTTCTCTAACAGTTTCACCACCCGTCTCTGCTGCGCATCTCCAAGAGAAGGCATACTTCACATCTTTCAGAATCGTGCTATGTAAAACCCAACGGGGGTTTTATTAATATACACACACAACCTATAAAACTGTGACTTTAGTCCTGAGTGCTTCCTTAAGTAATGGATTTTAACTTGCTCCCCCAAATCTTCCCACAATGACTCAATCTGATGAAAATGATATAATTCTCAAGGGATTCATTTGGTTCCATTGCCCACACCGTTTGCCATTTTTCCACCCTGTCCCAACGTGGTGGGTCTTTTCTCGTTGTTTCATTTGGCTGTTTGCTGACCACATCTTCTGTGCCAGCCCTTGGGTGTGCATTCTTGTTCAAGACACATCACCAGACCCGAATATGGAGTGAGCTTCCCCTTCCCCCTGGGTATTTATTTATTTAGGTATAAAGAAAAATGACAAATGTGTTTTGTATTACATGCTATCAGCAACAGTGGGCTGCAGTTCCAGTGGGGCTGAGGGCTGTTTTCCATTAAAGATCTAAGTTGCCCCTGTGAGCCAGGCCTCCCTTCTGCTGCGAGCTCGTGGGAGTGGCCCGAGTCCGCTGGGCTGATCAGCTCAAAGTAGGGGATAGAGTACATTACCTGCTTTTTCTCTCTCTTACTTTGCCTTTTGTGTCTTTTTTTTTTTTTCTCTTTCCACAGCTTCTTTTATTTAGAGGAAACACAGCTGTGTACCGATTTCAGGGCAGCTTAATCATGCCCTTATAAATTCCACCAGTACTTGACTCAAATGCCACATAGTAACAATAATTATTAATTTATAGTAATTACTATTGTTTTATAATTAAGCACCAGGAAGAAACAAGGCATTCTAATGCTAAATAACTTATAATTAAAATCAGTTGTTTATCTGATATGAGTATTGCTACTCCTGCTTTCTTTTGGTCTCTATTTGCATGGAATATCTTTTTCCAGCCCTTAACTTTCAGTCTATATGTGTCCCTAGGTTTGAGGTGGGTCTCTTGTAGACAACATATATAGGGGTCTTGTTTTTGTCTCCAATCAGCCAATCTTTGTCTTTTGGTTGGGGCATTCAACCCGTTTACATTTAAGGTAATTATTGATAAGTATGATCGATCCTGTTGCCATTTACTTTATTGTTTTGGGTTCGAGATTATACACCCTTTCCATGTTTCCTGTCTAGGAAAGATCCTTTAGCATTTGTTGGAACGCTGGTTTGGTGTTGCTGAATTCTCTCAGCTTTTGCTTGTCTGTAAAGTTTTTGATTTCTCCTTCAAATTTGAATGAGATCCTTGCTGGGTACAGTCATCGGGGTTGTAGATTATTTTCTTTCATGACTTTAAGTATGTCCTGCCATTCCTTTCTGGCCTGAAGCGTTTCTATTGAGAGATCAGCTGTTATCCTTATGGGATTCCCCTTGTATGTTATTTGTTGTTTTTCCCTTGCTGCTTTTAATATTTGTTCTTTGAGTTTGATCTTTGTTAATTTGATTAATATGTGTTTTGGGGTGTTTCGCCTTGGGTTCATCCTGTTTGGGACTTTCTGGGTTTCTTGGACTTGGGTGATTATTTCCTTTCCCAATTTAGGAAAGTTTTCAACTATTATCTCCTCAAGTATTTTCTGTTGGTCTTTCTTTTTGTCTTCTTTTTCTGGGACTCCTATGATTCGAATGTTGGTGCGTTTAACATTGTCCCAGAGGTCTCTGAGATTGTCCTCATTTCTTTTAATTCTTTTTTCCTCTCTGTTTCATTTATTTCTACCATTCTGTCTTCTACCTCACTTATCTGGTCTTCAGTCTCTGTTATTCTTCTGTTAGTTCCCTCCAGGGTGTTTTTGATCTCATTTATTGCATTATTCATTGTATTTTGACTCTTTTTCATTTCTTCTAAGTCCTTGTTAAACCTTTCTTGCATCTTCTCAATCCTTGTCTCCAGGTTATTTAACTGTAACTCCAATTTGTTTTCAAGATTAGAATGGCTGCCATCCAAAAGTCTACAAGCAATAAATGCTGGAGAGGATGTGGAGAAAAGGGAACCTTCTTACACTGTTGGTGGGAATGCAAACTGGTACAGCCACTATGGAGAACAGTGTGGAGATTCCTTAAAAAAACTGCAAATAGAACTGCCATATGACCCAGAAATCCCACTGCTGGGCATACACACCGAGGAAACCAGAAGTGAAAGAGACACATGTACCCCAATGTTCATCGCCACATTATTTACAGTAGCCAGGACATGGAAGCAACCTAGATGCCCATCAACAGATGAATGGATAAGGAAGCTGTGGTACATATACACAATGGAATATTACTCAGCCATTAAAAAGAATACATTTGAATCAGTTCTACTGAGGTGGATGAAACTGGAGCCTATTATACAGAGTGAAGTAAGCCAGAAGGAAAAACAACAATACAGTATACTAACGCATATATATGGAATTTAGAAAGATGGTAATGATAACCCTGTATGCGAGACAGCAAAAGAGATGCAGATGTATAGAACAGTCTTTTGGACTCTATGGGAGAGGGCAAGGGCGGGATGATATGGGGAAACGGCATTGAAGTAAATTATCATATGTGAAATCAATCGCCAGCCCAGGTTTGATGCTTGATACAGGGTGCTCAGGGCTGGTCCACCAGGATGACCCAGAGAGATGGAATTGGGAGGGAGGTGGGAGGAGGGGGGCTGGAAGGGAAATACATGTATACCCATGGAGGATTCATATCAATGTATGGCAAAACCAACACGATGATGTAAAGAAAAAATAAATAAATAAATAAAATTAAAAATAAATAAATAAATAAAAATAATAAAAAATAAAATAAAATCAGTTGTATGTAGGGTGTGTGTGTGTATGAGAGAGAAAATGAGAGCATATTGGTGTTGTCACTGATTAGGTCAGCCATCAGCTCAGGAGACAATATAGTATTTCCCATTTTGAACAACCTCAAAACACCATCCATCAAATACGTGATGCTGGAGAAGACTCTTGAGAGTCTTTTGGGCTGCAAGGAGATCAAACCAATCAGTCCTAGAGGAAATCAACCCTGAATGCTCATTGGAAGGACTGATGATAAAACTGAAGCTCCAATACCTTGGCCACCTGATGTGAAGAGCTGACTCATCAGAAAAGACCCTGCTGCTGGGAAAGATTGAGGGCAAAAGGAGAAGGGGGCAACAGAGGATGAGATGGTTGGATGGCATCATTGACTCAATGGACATGAATCTGCACAAACTCCAGTAGACGGAAAAACAGGGAAGTCTGGCAGCTGCAGTCCACTGAGTCACAGTCAGACATGGCTTATTGACTGAAAAACAAGTCATCATCCATCAGATAATACACATGACAGCAATGATACTAGCGAAATTTTGTTGAATCTTCACTCTATGTCAAGACATTCTTTGCCAAAGGCTTTACATGTTATATTAATTAGTCGTCACAACAGCTCTGTAATATAGGAATTTTATTCCTCTTTCACACATGAGGAAACTGTGGGCTCTCAGCAACTAATTCACCTAAATTGGAAATAAAAAAAGCGTGGATTGTATAACCAGCAATTCTTCGGCACTCAGCTTTCTTCACCGTCCAACTCTCACATCCATACACAACTACTGGAAAAACCATATTCTTGACTAGACAGACCTTTGTTGGTAAAGTAAAGTCTCTGCTTTTCAATATACTGTCTAGGTTGGTCATAACTTTCCTTCCAAGGAGTAAGCGTCTTTTAACTTCATGGCTGCAGTCACCCACTCTCAATTCCTCTCTCTCCTGAGGGACCCTCTTCCAACTTGATCTTTTAGCTAATCAAATTGATATAATTAGATGATTTTAGCTTATTTTTTCTTGTTATGAATGCTAATTTTTATAACCTGTTTTCTTTACTTTGTCTCACTGAAACATACATTGTTTCCCACATTTTTGAAGTGGAATCTAAGCTTTGGAGTGTGGTGTTATTTTTAAAAGTGAAATTTCATCTCCCAGACAATTTATGTGTTCAGCTGTTTAGTTTGCTTGAAGGTCAATCTTTATTTACTGAATAAATAGATCAAAGCTAAAAGATACTTCTTAGAGAGTTTCAACCCAGAAGTCATCACTGGTTCTCTTAGATGTGGGCCCTTGACACATGGTAAATGTGGTAAACTTCTACCTTACATTAATCTAACAATTAATGCCAGGGAGGTAAAAAAAATCCCTTAAACTCATCTGACCAAATTTTTGTTAGGTGCTAAACCTGCCTAATCAGCCTCACTCTAAGTCTGGTAGTATTTAGGAGCAAGTTTGGGGACTCAAGTGTGTGAAATCCTTGCCATAACTACTTTCATCTCAAAGGGTTATTATGGAAAATGATCTTTTATAACAGAAACATTTCAGAGCATGCCAAGGAGATGGGATTTTTTTCCCCTTAATACACAATCAAGAAACATGGGCTCTGTTTCTTTAGTAATAACAACAAGAAAGACATTTGTAGACTTTCACATGAGCAGTTACATGTTCAGAATAATATTTCCTGTGGCTGAAAAATCTCAGGAGACAGTGATCTGGAGCAACAAGGAGGTGCAAACAATTACTTTAATGAGAGGCAAGGCTTGCTGCTCACATGAGGGGATGAAAGCTTCCACCAGCCTCTCTCACATGAGCCCTGGCGGCAGCTGTGACAACCTCACTGCTGCTCTGGGGCGAGGTGCATCTGAAATCCTGCAGTGTAATTGCCTGCGCTGCCCTATAATTTAGGGTGCTGAGTGTGATATAAGGGGGCCATTAAATCAGGACATTAACCATGTCAGAAAATAAACGAGCTCCTTTGTTGGATGGGTTCTATGGTCTTAAAGTCACCAGGGTAAATGCTTCACATGCGTATGGCTCCCACGAGGGGTCTGCACAGGCAGAGTCTGGGGGTCTACACAAAAAGGTTTCAGACACAGCCACACGTGCTACACTCCACAGCTTATGAAGACAGTTTTCAACCTCAGCTGAAGTCAATGCATTTTAACAGAAAGTCCATTTGACCACTGGAGTGGACAACGGACTGACTTCATTTCTATAAAAAGGCAGGGACATTTTCTCCAAGGGGGTCTCCAGAGGGGCCACCTTGGAGCCAGTGATCACTCTGTTTGCTGATTTTGAGTTTAGTGCTGCAAATTTTACCTTGTGATTTCAGAATTTAATTTCAGATGACATATTAATATTTAGACTTGTTGCACAGTTTTCTTTTCATTGTGTGATTTAACCCAAAATTTATTTGTTTTTCTATGAACAACATTCTAGGCAGGGGGCCAGGTCCTTTTGCATATATCTTGCTATTTCAGGTAAGTAAAGTGATCTTTGATTCATAGAGGATAACTGACTTAAAGAGGGGGTACAAAATTCATGCTAATATTGGCCAACATAACAATTGGATATACACAAGCAAAACCCCAAACAAATCAAAAACCTAAAAATCTAAAAGCTATTCTTGAACTAAGCTTATTACATTATAAAAACATTAATTCAAAATAGACCACTTAAAGCTGTTAAACTCATAGGGTTAAATAGGAAAACATCTTCATGGCCTTGGGCTGGGCAAAAAGTTTTCATTTATGATATCAACAGTATATGGATCAATAAAAGAAAAAACTTCATAAACTGGATTTCATCAAAAATTAAAATCTTTGCTTGTAAAAGCCTCTATGAAGAGACAAACCACAGAGTAGGAAAAAATATTTGCAATTCATTTATTAGATAGAGGACTTAGATCTATATTATACAAAAAAAATTCTCCAAACCAACTGCAGAAAAACAAGCAATCTGATTTTTAAAATAGACAAAATATCTGAGTAGACACTTCACTAAAGAAGATGTAAGGATAACAAATAGGCACTTAAAAGATGTTCAACATCAATAGGAAAATGTAGTTTCAAATCATCATAAGATACCACTCCACACCTATAAGAATGGATAAAATTTTTTTTTTATTGTTTTTGCCATACAATGTCATGATATCACCATGGGTTTACATATGCTCCCCCTCCAGAGCCCCCCTCCCTCCTCCCTCCCCCCCGGGAAATCTCGCTGCACCAGCCCCGAGCATCAATCCTGGGCTGGCGATTGATTAGACATATGATAATTAACTTGTTTCAATGCCCTTCTCCCATATCATCCCACCCTTACCCTCATCCACAGAGTCCACGAGTCTATTCTATACATCTGTGTTCCTTTTGTTGTCTCCCATGTTGGGTTCTTGTTACCATCTTTCTAAATTCCATATATATGTGTTAATATACTGTATTGTTGTTTTTGCTTCTGGCTTACTTCACTCTGGATAATGGGCTCCAGTTTCATCCATCTGAGTAGAATTGCTTCAAATGAATTTTTTTTAATGCTGAGTAATATTCCATTGTGTATATGTACCACAGCTTTCTTATCCATTCTTCAGTTGATGGGCATCTAGGTTGCTTCCATGTCCTGGCTATTGTAAACAATGCAGCGATGAACATTGGGGTACACGTGTCTCTTTCAATTCTGGTTTCCTCGGTGTATATGCCCAGCAGTGGGATTGCTGGGTCATATGGCAGGACTATTTGCAGCTTTTTAAGGAACCTCCACACTGTTTTCCATAGTGGCTGTACTAGTTTGCATTCCCACCAACAGTGTAAGAGAGTTCCCTTTTCTCCACATCCTCTCCAGCATTTATTACTTGTATATTTTTGGATTGCAGCCATTCTGAGTGGTGTAAAGTGATACCTCATTGTGGTTTTGATTTGCATTTCTCTGATAATGAGTGATGTTGAGCATCTTTTCATGTGTTTGTTAGCCATTTTTATGTCTTCTTTGTAGGAATGTCTGTTAAGTTCTTTGGCCCACTTTTTGATTGGGTCGTTTATTTTTCTAGAATGGAGCTGCAGGAGTTGCTTGTATATTTTTGAGATTAATTGTTTGTCCGTTGCTTCATTGGCTATTATTTTCTCCCATTCTGAAGGCTGTCTTTTCACCTTGCTTATAGTTTCCTTTGTTGTGCAAAAGCTTTTAATTTTAATTAGGTCCCATTTGTTTATTTGTGTTTTTATTTCCAATATTCTGGGAGGTGGGTCATGGAGTATCCCGCTTTGGGTTATGGCAGAGAGTGTTTTGCCTATGTTATCCTCTAGGAGTTTTATAGTTTCTGGTCTTATGCTTAGATCTTTAATCCATTTTGAGTTTATCTTTGTGTATGGTGTTAGAAAGTGATCTAGTTTCATTCTTTTACAAGTGGCTGTCCAGTTTTCCCAGCACCACTTGTTAAAGAGGTTGTCTTTTTTCCATTGTATATTCTTGCCTCCTTTGTCAAAGATAAGGTGGAATGGATAAATTTTTAAAAAAATGATAATACCAATTGCTAGTGAGGATACAGAATAATAATCACTCTCCTACATTGCTGATGAGAATGCAGAATGGTGTGGCTGTGGCTATGCTGGAAAATAATGTGTCAGTATTTTATAAATATAATCACATACTTCCCATATGATCCAATAATCTCTGACCTAGGTATTATTCTAGAGAATTGGAAATACATTCAAAAAAGTGTTCAGAAACCTGTTCAGTAACACATATAGACTCAAGAGTCATAATTTCCCCAAAGTTAAACAGCTACAGTGTCTTGGGATGGGTGAGTCAATAAGCAAACTATGGAAATGTACACCATGGAATACCATTCAGCCATAACGAGTGAACTATCAGCACACACATATGATGTGGCCTAGTTTCAGCAGCATTATGCTAAAAGAAATAGTCTCAAAAGGTTACTCACTGTCTGAGTCCTTTACATGACATCCTAGAAAAGACAAGCCTATTGAGATAGAAAACAAATCAATGGTTTCCAGAGTTGGACTGGGGAAGAGTTTGACTCTAAAGGGGCAGCATGAAGGAGTTGTCTGGGGAGAGGGAGCTCTCTGGATCTTAACTGTTGTTGTTCAGTTGCTAAGTCATGTCCAGCTCTTTGCGACCCCATAGACTACAGCACACCTGCCCTTCGCTGTCTCCTGGAGTTTGCTCAAAGTCATGTCCATTGAGTTGATGATGCCCTCCAACCATCTCATACTCTGTTGCCCCCTTCTCCTCCTGGCTTCAATCTTTCCCATCATCAGGGTCATTTTCAATGAGTCAATACTTTGCATCAGTTGGCCAAAGTATTGGAGCATCAGCGTCTGTCCTTCCATTGAATATTCAGGGTTGATTTCCTTTAGAACTGACTGGGTTAATCTCCTTGCAGTCCAAGAGACTCTCAAGAGTCTTCTTCAGCATCACAATTCAAAAACATCAGTTCGTATGTGGTCAGCCTTCTTTATGGTCCAACTCTCATATCTGTATATGACGACCTGTATACATTCATACATGACTAACTCTGGTGGTGGAGCTACAGATCCACACATGGGAAAATTCATAGAACTATACCCCAAGTAAAAGTCAACTTTACTGTATATAAATTTGAATATTAACAATAAACAATTGGCTAGCAATCACTGAGCACTATGCTCCAAGCCCTAGTCTAAGTATGGTTGGTCCAAAATCATTTAACTCCCTCACTCCAAGCTTGGTCTCTCTGATTCCAGGTTTCCACCACACCTGAGCTACCTGGCTTTTCAAATAAACTGGAAAAAAATGGTTAAGAATGTAGATTAAACTTTAAAGTGTGTTCTGCTTGAAGCCATTGTTTCCCCATCCATTTGCTAGGAAGTAATGGGATTGGATGCCATGATCTTTGTTTTTTGAATGTTGAGTTTTGAGTCAGCTTTTTCACTCGTCTCTTTCAAGGCTCTTGGGTTCTTCTTTGCTTTCTGCCGTAAGGGTGGTGTCATCTGCATATCTGAGGTTACTGATATTTCTCCCTGCAATCTTGATTGCAGCTTGCGCTTCATCCAGCCCAGCATTTTGCATTTCATTTTTCTAACTCAATGAAACTATGAACCATGCTGCTTAGGGCCACCCAAGACTGACAGGTCATGGTGGAGATTTCTGACAAAACGTGATCCACTGGAGAAGGGAATGGCAAACCACTTGAGCATTCTTGTCTCAAGAACCCCATGAACTGCTTGGATCTGTAAATAGCACTGAAGTGGACTCAGGTGTGTGCCAGGAGGCTGAGAAGACCACAGTTGTCCCCAGTAGCCAATCCACTAGATGCATAAATAGGATTAAAATCTGAATCTTGATAGCTATGTAGTATGGAAAAGGACCATCCTGGCTCACTGGACAGTGCTCCTGATCAATACTGCCCAGGGTGCCCTTCCACTAGTCCCCACACAACATATGGCTTAGCAAGATGAGCATTGCCCTGACATAGATAAAAATGAAAAGCTTTCTGCACAAAATCTGCAATTCTTCCTGGACGTGGTACAGGATGGGGGCTTTATCTGGTCAGGCTTGTCAGTTTCAGAACCTTAATGTGATTCAGGGCTGGGTTGATTTGTGGCTCTGACAGCATCTATGGATGTGCTCTATGGAGCACAAGCAGATGAGGCTTGCTGGGTGCTGTCTGGACTGTCCAGTCCTGAGGGTGGGTAGATATGTGTACACTCATTCATCTACACTTCCCAGCTGCGTGCTGCCCCTGTGTGTTCACTGACCTTGCTGGTTGTAACCCCACACTCTCCTGGGCATTCTGCAAGTCTCCTGGAGCTGCCATGAAGGTTCTGAGGCTTATGTAGCAGACTGGTTGGAAGCTTCTTCTCTGGGTGGACAGAAATCACAGTGTAGACTAAATGACTGAGACAGATGACACATACCAATGGAGTGGAATTTTAAAGGCCTGATTTCCAGAAATAATCACTGAAAGATACATGCTTGAAGGGTCTTGAGACATGGGGACTGTTTCTCAAAGATTGCAAAGGTAGGACAGTTAAGTAAAGGTAGGACAATTAAGAAGGCCCTGATTTATTTTCTTGGGGAAAGCATGGGTGGATGGGATTACCACAATCATGCAACGCAGGAGGTGATGTCATTTGGTGAACAGAGAGCCTTCAGGGCAGATGTGGTGGGCTCACCCACAATCCCAGTCACCTCTGGAGCTTCAAGCCCCTTAGCCCAGGGCCGTAGGCAGCTCTGCAAGGCATAGAGCAGAGTTGCAAGCTGAGGCAAGCTGGCACTGTGTGACTTTGTACAGCATATGGACCCCTGGAGTCTTGATTCCCATGTCTGTAAACGAAAGAGGAGGGTAATAAGACTGAAGTCTGCCCTGCTGCAAACATTCTATAAACATAGGTACAGGCTATGTGTGTGCTAACAATCCATGTGCACGCTAAAGGTCTATGTACACGCAGCAGGATGTGTGCACTCAAACACATGGGATGCTAGTGCAAAGAAGGTGGGCCGGAGGACTGACCTGTTCTTGACCCAGGTTCCTTCTCAGGGTGGCTCTCCAAGATAGTTTTCTTGGCCTGGGCCAAAGTGCGTCAGAGTCAACATAAAAATCATAGCACACAATTTACAGTTAACAATAAAATATGCATTACTCTTGACTGTAGTTTCCACATAGCCATTCTATTTTCATAGAACTCCCTACATTTTGTCAAACTCTTGTATCCATAACAAATGAGTATAGTTCTTTAGTGATAGTTGATATTTCCATTTATGTTACTAAGTAAGACAAAGGTGAAAAAATAGAGAATTTTTTTGGAACCTCATTTGTATTGTTCCTGTATGATCTGAACAATCTCTTTGGTCAAATATTCATTTTCAAATGCTGGAAGAATAAATACTTCCTCATTTTATTCCTGCTATTTACAATATAATGGCTTCAAATAGGACACACTAAAGTTTAATCTACATTCTTAACCATTTCTTTGGGCTTCCTAGGTGGCACTAGTGGTAAAGAACCCACCTGCCAGTGCAGAAGACGTGGGTTCGATCCCTGGGTTGGGAAGATCCCCTGGAGGAGGGCATGGCACCCCACTCTAGTATTTCTGCCTGAAGAATCCCATGGACATGGCTGAAGTGACTTAGCACACAAGCACAAACAATCACTTCTGCATTGTTTTCTTAAGTAGAGACCATCAAAATAACAAATGAAGGCCTGATTTGAAGCTTTTGCAAATTTCCATGGTATAAACACTTCCACCCTGGCCAATTTCAAGCTACTAATGTGACATCACTGTACAAAGAGTTGGGGAGAGATGTACAATGGCACACACAGCATACTTCTACTGTCCAGATACATAAACCCTCTTAACCCCAGGAACATAAAGATTAGGAAAAAGTAGTAAAATAATTTAGAAAGAGATGAATTTCCAGCATTTGTTATCTTTGTTTTAAAATATAATTTAGTTAAATATCAGTTAGTATAACTTGAAATAATGGCTTGTAAATTTCCTGAATACTTAACAGTGGGCTATCACATGCTGATGCCAGCCAGTTTCCTAGAACCACTGCATGATGGAGCCCCACACTGAAGTCCCCATCTCCCTCAGCTTTCACAGACAGTTCTCAAGGCTGCTGCACAGCCCTTGGCATCAGAGTTCCCTTCATCATCATTCCACAATACCCTTTACCTTCCTCTTCATTGGATCTCATTTCCTGGAATACACATTGCCCTATTTTTGCTTTACTCTCTCTTTGTTTATGAAACACATCCTCCCATAGCTTCCTGCAATAAAAACGAAATGGAATTTTTCTGTTAGATCATCTGGGCACATATCAAATGAAATGTCATTTGTCTCAGTTTTATCACTTATCTCATTTGGTTGAGTTAAGGCTCATTTTCATAATTAGTTAGAAACCATCACTCACTCTTGTATTTCTGATCATTTTTAACATTGTACTATTTCTACCCTCTTTTTTGTAGTCATGAACATTCTGCTGCTACTTAAAGTCTTTCACTTGGAACATTATGCTTTTCAAGTCTTGAGCTTTGATATTTTTACCTTGCAAATTCCATCATCAAACACAGTCATCCACAGTTTGTTCATGTCCTTTCCTGTCCCCACCTCAAATGCTACACATGCTTCACTCACTATAATTTGTCATCGGTGTGATAACATCTTTAAAGACAATGCTAATGTCTGATGTTGCATGTGACTTGTGCACTGGTTTCTCAAATGTGGTTTAGCTGAGACAAGGCCTTATTTATTTGCCCTATATTCATGATCTGCGGCCTAATTTCTCCCTTTAAAATGAAGGCATGTGACTTAATGATAGTTTAGAGACTTCTTACTGTAAAATTCTAGAATGACGCTTTATGAATAATCTTGGGATGACTTTACCCAGGGAAATCTTCAAAAACGAGGGTAGAGTGAAGCTGCAGAGGAAAAAAGAGTGGGCTGACAATGGCGGAAAGATCATCAGAAGCCAACCGCTTGATTTGACATCCATAATGAAAAGATCCACTCAAACAAATATGCTTTGAGATAAGACAAAGGAATTCTTGTGGATTTCCAAAAATTGTAGAAAAAAGTCCTCTACATTTCAGAAAATCCAACCTGGGCCTAGGAGCTCTTCATCTACTGAGTTATAGCCTGCTGATCAAAGAATTAATAAGCATCACTGTACATCATTCTTAGGGAATATCCCAGAAGTATTAAAAGTTCCTGAGAAACTTGTATCAGCTTTCCGTGCTCCCTGGAGAAGAAGCCAGGTAAGGAAAGGCATTTGAGGGTGTTTGCCTCTGTGCCTGGTAAGGCTAGTGAAGCTGCCTACAGAGTCGTGACAATTTGAAGCTCCTTGTCCCCTTATCCCTTAATCTCTATACCTCTCCTCCCATTGAACCAACCCTCTGGGATCCCCCACGAGTGCCGCTGGGGTGGCCCAACTGATGGCCTAACCCCTTCCTGACCCCCATTTCCAAGGACGTTTCAGATTTCTTCCTCTACCCCAAGTTGGCAGCATCTGGACTGTCCTTTTCCAGTCCTTTGGGGCTCTCATAGTCTGCACCCATCATCCCTGCTTCATGTGCTTAAAGCATCCTGGGCTGCAGACCAGATCCCTGTGGATGAAGCTGTGTCTGCATCAGTCTGGGACTTGAGGCCTCTGGGCTTTTGTTGAGGGTGTTTATTTCTCCAAGGAGAAGGTACCACATTTCCCACTCCCCTTCCCACTCCTCTGGTGGCATTCCAAACACTTATGGATGTACTTTTTCCTTATTGCCACTCCTGAAGCCAATCAGGGGACCCAGAGGCTGTGGACTGCCCAGGTGGCCCCATGCCAGAGGGAGATGAGGAGCCCAGTGTGATCAACAGTGTACAGAGCCAGGAGGTGAAGACAGATGAGCACAGGCCGTGCAAGCATGGACACAGGACAGGAGAGGGACTGTGACACGGATGTCATGCATATGCTGAGACAGCTGGTGTGGCCACGGCCTCTTCCGAGCACCTGGGAAGCCATCTGGCTTAGTGGTCCAGCACCGGGGTGAACAGCTGGGCACCTGTCTGCAGGAGTGCGTGTGGTCAGGGCACAGTGGAAGACGCTGGGGCTCCTGCTTCTCCCTTCAATCAAGGGTGGGACATTGCTTGTCCTTGTTCCCAATGGCTGAACTGACCTTTCCCAATGAGGACTCGACAAGCGGGAAACACAGTATGCACTCCCGGGAGGAGTTCTGGGAACCACTGGGCCCTACTTTCCCTGTGCTCCGCAAGCATGCTCATGCCTCTCACTCTTCATTTCCTGGGCTCCAGGGGTAGGTCGTGCTCTGTATAGTTCAGGTGACAAATTCCATTGTTCTGAGAAGTTTAGCATGGCTTTGAGCCATTATGTAGATTTCTGATTTTTGTTACGCTGTTGACATGTGACGGTCGAAACTCCTTACTAATTCCTATTGAATCACCAATTTTGGAAAGGGCCTCTTATCAAGTGATCACAGGAGACAGGCACATGGGTGCCCCTCACTAGCTGAACAGACTGTCTTGGCTCCCTCAGATCCTCACGCTTGGTATTGTCCAGCTCATCCCAAGGTCCAACTGCTCTAGTAGCCACACATAAATGTCCAGGAATTCCCCCAGGCTGTGCTCCCTGCCTTTGAGGGTACTGCCCTGCCAGCCACCTCATGCACTCACTCCCTCTGCTGTGGTCCTGGGCAGGATCCTCCCTGACCTGGGTCATGGGCAGTTAGGAGGCTCCTTGCCTTGGCTCAATGGCCCCAGGAGACAATTCCCAAAGACCACAGTCAGAAATCAGGACAATTCTTAGGGTCTGGTTGTCCAGGTTTACCCATGGCCATCTGATTATATGCTGTATGTCATTATAAAGGCAAATTACCCCTATTACCAGTCTGGGGCTGGAATTCCCTTTTCTGTTGATGGAAACTCTGCAGTTTTACATTAGTTATATAAAGAAATCAACTCATGAGAAGTTTTGTTCACAAATAAAAGTTTGGGAACTATGGATGCACCCAAAATGAGAGGCCAAGATGGTGGGTTCTCAACCATCAGTGATTTGACTTGATTTGCTGTTTATACATTTTCTTCACCTCTATTAAATTTCCTCTTTATCAAAAGAGGAGCAAGTATATGGACAAGTTAATGAATAGAATCAAGAAGCAATAGGAACACTTCTACCAAAATGAGGAGCTTTTCCTTTGAAAGTCCCCTTCTCTTCACTCTCAGACACAAGAGGAAAATTCCAGGGATGAAGTAGAGCCAGAGGAGGTGGTTAGATTTTAATGATAACTTTAAAAAGTATTCTGATTTTGATTTTATTCTGCACTAAAGGACGTGTTTTCTATTACCATCTACCTATAATAATCTAACTTCCTTTAAAAGAGGGTGTGGAGGATTGAAATCCTATGCAGTTCCATACAATCTAAGCCACAAGCAGAGGCCTCCTGAAGGAGTATTACTTTGGGGAATTCCTTGGGGTTGTACAGAGTAAAAGAAAAGGCATTTCCATAAGGGCAAGAGACCAAAGAGATCTGCTGTTGAGGAAGTGAGCCCAGAAAGCCCACTCCTGGAGCGATGTCATTAAGGGAGGGTGTAGATGGGACATGGCAGATATTTCCTCAGTGGAAACTTGCAGTTTTCGATAGGTCAGCCTGGAGATAATTGTATCAAGATCTATGAATTATAGGATTTAAATTCTGCAGCCTTTTTGGCATCTGACATGGGCTGTTTGGGGAAACAACTTTTAGATTCAGCAACCTAAAGAAGGTGAGGTGATAAAAGATTACCTATAATGATAGTGTTGCTGTATAGCAGTGGTTTCCTTTGTGAGAAAATAAAATTATTGGAGTCTCATATGACCTTTTCTTTTTAAAGCAAATACTTCATACTGGGTATAGTTTTTCTCCTCTGAAACAAAGGTAGAGAAAAAGAAATACTGTATGCACCTCACATTATAACAATCTGGGGAGTTTAAGTCAACAAGTGCTCACAGAGTTGACAGCTCTGTAACTGGTTTCTTTTTCCTATTGTTGGCATTCACAGTCTCCGGGTATTGGAAGCAGGATACCGGGCATGTTCTGTGACACAGCTGTGGTGTTAGGGGGACAGAGGTCCTGTAGTGAGGACACTGTGGTTGATTCCCTAGCACAGTGAGGGGCAGGCACCATGCACATGGAGAAGCCAGGGTGCCTCTGGCAGCAGTAATTTTCAGCCATGTTTGTAGAATCCAGAAAGTGTTCCATGATGGCTCCAAGACTCTCAGGGGCCTTGAATCTTCAACACAAACCATCTCAAATCAGAAAGCAGCTCTATGACCCTGGAAAAATCCAGGACAGAGTGAGGTCTATCTCACTCAAATGGTGCCAGTCTCACCTGGTCTCAGAAAACCCTCTGAATGTGGTAAGCCAGCTAGGCAAGATGGAGGAGGCATATTTCTCTCTATTCTTCCCTTAAGAACAACTAAAAATCTTTGCTATAAAAGAATAAACAAAAGAAGCCTCTGAATAGTGGAAAGAATAAGACAGACAGGCCAGGGATCTCAGCACTTGAGGAATAACACAACAGTGAGTTCCCACACATGAAACTGACCAGAATTAACATGACAAAAAGTTCAAGACCTACAGTAGAGAATACCACTCTGAGTTTCAGATTAACCTAGAGGTAACCCACCAAGAGGTAACTGCCTCCTGAGAAATCTGTATGCAGGTCAAGAAGCAACAGTTAGAACTGGACATGGAACAATAGATTGGTTCCAAATCGGGAAAGGAGTATGTCAAGGCTGTATATTGTCACCTTGCTTATTTAACTAATATGTAGAATAAAAGTGAAGTCACCGAGTTGTATCCAACTCTTTGTGACCCCATGGACTGTAGCCTACCAGGTTTCTCCATCCATGGGATTTTCCAGGCAAGAATACTGGAATGGGTTGCCATTTCCTTCTCCAATATGCAGAATCAGTCACTTCAGTTGCTCAGTCGTGTCCTACTCTTTGCCACCCCATGAACTGTAGCACGCTAGGCCTCCCTGTCCATCACCAACTCCTGGAGTCTACCCAAACCCATGTCCATTGAGTCGATGATGCCACTCAGCCATCTCATTCTCTGTCGTTCCCTTCTCCTCCTGCCCCCAATCCTTCCCAACATTAAGGTCTTTTCCAGTGAGTCAACACTTCGCATGGGGTGGCCAAAGTATTGGAATTTCAGCTTCAACATCATCCTTCAAATAAACACCCAGGACTGATTCCTTTAGGATGGACTTGTTGGATCTCCTTGCAGTCCAAGAAACTCTCAAGAGTCTTCTCCAACATCATAGTTCAAAAGCATCAATTCTTTGGCGCTCAGCTTTTTCACTGTCCAACTCTCACATCCATACATGACTACTGGAAAAAACATAGCCTTGACTAGATGGACCTTTGTTGGCAAAGTAATGTCTTTGCTTTTCAATATGCTATCTAGGTTGGCCATAACTTTCCTTCCAAGGAGTAAGTGTCTTTTGATTTCATGGCTGAAATCACCATCTACAGTGATTTTGGAGCCCCCCAAAGTAAGGTTTGACACTGTTTCCACTGTCCATCGATTTCCCATGAAGTGAAGGGACCAGATGCCATGATCTTAGTTTTCTGAATGTTGAGCCTTAAGCCAACTTTTTCACTATCCTGTTTCACTTATATCAAGAGGTGTTTTAGGTCCTCTTCAATTTCTGCCATAAGGGTGGTATTGTCTGCATATCTGAGGTTATTGATATTTCTCCCAGCAATCTTGATTCCAGCTTGTGCTTCTTCCAGCCCAGCATTTCTCATGAAGTACTCTGCATATAAGTTAAATAAGGAGAGTGACAATATACAGCCTTGATGTATTCCTTTTCCTATTTGGAACCAGTCTGTTGTTCCATGTCCAGTTCAAACCATTGCTTCCTGACCTGCATACAGGTTTCTCAAGAGACAGGTCAGATGGTCTGGTATTCCCATCTCTTTGAGAATTTTCCACAGTTTATTGTGATCCACACAGTCAAAGGCTTTGGCATAGTCAATAAAGCAGATATTTTTCTGGAACTCTCTTGCTTTTTTGATAATCCAACAGATGTTGGCAATTTGATCTCTGGATCCTCTGCCTTTTCTAAAACCAGCTTGAACATCTGGAAGTTCATGGTTCATGTATTTCTGAAGCCTGGCTTGGAGAATTTTGAGCACTATTTTACTAGCGTGTGAGATGAGTGCAATTGTGCAGTAGTTTGAGCATTCTTTGCCATTGCTTATCTTTGGGATTGGAATGAAAACTGACCTTTTCCAGTCCTGTGGCCATTGTTGAGTTTTCCAAATTTGCTGGCATATTGGGTCCAGAACTTTCACAGCACCATCTTTTAGGATTTGAAATAGCTCAACTGGAATTCCATCACCTCTATTAGCTTTCTTTGTAGTGATGCTTTCTAAGGCCCACTTGACTTCACATTCCAAGACGTCTGGCTCTAGGTGAGTGATCACACCATCCAACAGAATGTGGTCCACTGGAGAAGGGAATGGCAAACCACTTTAGTATTCTTGCCTTGAGGACCCCATGAACAGTATGAAAGGCAAAAAGATAGGAAACTAAAAGATGAACTTGCCAGGTCGGTAGGTGCCCAATATGCTTCTGGAGATCAGTGGAGAAATAATTTCAGAAAGAATGAAAGGATTGAGCCAAAATAAAATTGATGCCCAGTTGTGGATTCAATAGAACCAAGGTCCAATGTTGTAAAGAGTAATATTGCCTAGGAACCTGGAATGTTAGGTTCATGAATCAAGGCAAATTGGAAGTAGTCAAACAGGAGATGGCAAGAGTGAACATTGACATTCTAGGAATCAGTGAACTAAGATGGACTGGAATGGGTGAATTTAACTCAGATGACCATTATATCTAGTACTGCGGGCAGGAATTCCTTAGAAGAACTGGAGTAGCCATCATGGTCAACAAAAGAGTCCGAAATGCAGTACGTGGATGCAATCTCAAAAATGACAGAATGATCTCTGTTCGTTTCCAAGGCAAATCATTCAATATCACGGTAATCCAAGTCTATGCCCCAATCACTAATGCTGAAGAAGCTGAAGTTGAACTGTTCTGTGAAGACCTACAAGATCCTTTAGAACTAACACCCCAAAAAAGATGTCCTTTTCATTATAGGGGACTGGAATGCAAAGGTAGGAAGTCAGGAAACACCTGGAGTAACAGGCAAATTTGGCCTTGGAGTACAGAATGAAGTAGGGCAAAGGCTAACAGAGTTTTGCCAAGAGAACAATATTCAGAATACATCATGTGAAATGCTGGGCTAGATGAAGTACAAGCTGGAATCAAGATTGCTGGGAGAAATATCAATAACCTCAGATATGCAGATGACACCACCTTTATGGCAGAAAGTGAATAAGATCTAAAAAGCCTCTTGCTGAAAGCAAAAGAGGAGAGTGAAAAAGTTGACTTAAAACTCAACATTCAGAAAACTAAGATCATGGCATCTGGTCCCATCCCATCATGGCAAATAGATGGGGAAACAGTGGAAACAATGACAGACTTTCTTTTTCTGGGCTTCAAAAATCACTGTATATGGTGACTGCAGACATGAAATTAAAAGACGCTTGCTCCTTGCAAGAAAAGATATGACCACCCTAGACAGCATATTAAAAAGCTGAGACATTACTTTGCCAACAAAGGTCCATCTAGTCAAAGCTATGGTTTTTTTCAGTAGCCATGCATGGATGTGAGATTTGGATTATAAAGAAAGCTGAGAACCAAAGAATTAATGCTTTTAAACTGTGGTATTGGAGAAGACTCTTCAGAGTCCCTTGGACTGCAAGGAGATATAACCAGTCAATCCTAAGGGAAATAAGTCCTGAATATTCATTGGAAGGACTGATGCTGAAGCTAAAACTCCAATACTTTGTCCACCTGATGTGAAGAACTGACTCATTGGAAAAGACTCTGATGCTGGGAAAGACTGAAGGTGGGAGGAGAAGGGGACGACAGAGGATCAGATGGTTGGATGGCATCCTCAACTTGATGGTCATGAGTTTGAGTAAGCTCTGGGAGTTGGTGATGGACAGGGAAGCCTGGGGTACTACAGTCTATGGGTCGCAAAGAGTTGGACACAACTGAACAACTGAACTAAACTGAACTGAACCCACAAAAGAAGCAGAGTTGATTTGCATGCTAAGTCTAAACAAATGACTGCCTGCTAAAATGGAAAAATTTAATAGGACTCAGAGTCTCAAACATAATTCCCAAATGTCATACATAATTATAGTCTCATACATATACATAATGTCATATATACATAATTTCATGCATAATTTTTTAAAAAATCATTCATTATACCAAGAACCAGAAAAATCACAACTTGAAAAATAATCAACTGAGATGATTCAGATGTTGGACTTTTCTTACAAGAATTTTAAAGCAGCTATCATAAAAATATTCTAATATGTAACTAGAAGTGCTTTTGAAAGAAATTTAAAAAATGAAAAAAATCTAGCAAGAAAATAGAAAATATAAAAAGATCCAAGTGGAAACTGTAGAACTGAAAGATACAATAACCAAAATTCAAAAATTCTTAATGTACTTGATAGCAAAAAAGAGGAAAGACTCTGTAAACTTGAAGACAGATGAGTAGAAATTACCCAGTTTGAACAGAAGACAAAAAATATGCTGAAAAAAATGAAGAGATCCTCAAGAGTCTGTAGAACAGCAACAAAAAAAATCTAACATTTGTTTCATCAGAATCCCAAGAAAAAAAGAGGAATGGGGCTGGAAAATGTTTGAAAATAAAATGCCTGAAATTTTTTCATTTGGAAAGTGGCATGAACCTATTTAAGAGGCTGAGCAAATCCCAAACAGAATAAATCAAAGAAATTCATGCTCAGACACATTGTAATCAAACTTTTGAAAACTAAGGACATCGGAAAAAGCATAGAGTAAAATAACACATTATCTACAGGGTAACAAATATTTGAATGAGAATTGATTTCTCACCAGAAATCACCAAGTCTAGAAAGAAGTGGCATATTTTTCAAATGTTGAAAGTAAAGAATTGTCAACCCAGAATTCCATATCCAGCAAAAATATCTTTCAGGTATGAAGGGATAATAAAGGCATTCTAGGATAAAGGAAAATAAGGAGAATTTGTCACTAACAGATCTATCCTAGGAGAATGACTAAAGAAATTTCTTCAAACAGAAAAAAAGAAAAAAAAAAAGGTAACAGAAGGAAAATTGGAACACCAGAAAGGAAGAAATGATGAAATGGGTAATATGGAGTAAAATAAAATAGACTCTCCTCCTCTTAACTTTAAAATTGAAGTTTGATGGTTGAATTTAACAAAAAAATTAGTTTACATACACAGACTGCACTTGAATAGTAACTGCTTTTAAATAGACAAATTTCATCTTCAAGTCATTAGATTTGGCATCTCAATCACACAGAGAAGTTCATTGCTATAGAGCAAGCCAATATGAATAAGTTGTGTGTTCTAAAATGTCTAATACAGAATTCAGACCTCCTGAGGAGTTGGCTATCTACCATCCCATTCTAAGCTTCTTAATCTATACCACTGATACATTTCCAGTGATTTCATTCTATCCCATTAATAGGTTGTATAATGACTTAAGAATTAGGTGCTAACACTCTTTATTGGCATCATCATTTAAAAATCATTCCCCTGATTTTAGAAAGCACTTTGTAGTTTTCACTTTGCCACTTTTGTTCTTTTCGAATTTCTAGTTTCTTTCTTGAATGCTTTTTTTTTAATTTTCTTTACTTTATTGTGTTGGTTTTGCCATACAATGACATGAAACCACCATGGATATACATATGCTTCCCCTCCAGAACCCCCCTCCCTCCTCCCTCCCAATTCCCTCCCCCTGGGACATCCCGGTGCACCAGCCCCAAGCATCAACCCTGGGCTGGCGATTGATTTCACATATGATAATTTACATGTTTCAATGCCATTCTCCCATATCATCCCACCCTTGCTGTGTTAAAATCATTTTAGAGGGTGCTATGATGACCTTAGTGGTAAGACAGTAAATTCTGTAATGCTGATGAAATCATTAAAACTCTGAAGATCTGATTATTGAATGGTTCTTTTATTTACAGATACTTATTTTCCTGTAAAATAGCAGCTGGAAAGTTTACCTGAAAGAAAATAAAATTTTAAACTTTGCTGGGGAAAAAAATTGAATTTTGATGGTTGAAACAAAAACTAAAACATCAGTTAGTTTGGTGCTTAATATATGTCAAAGACATATTTAAGGCAATTACGTTATAAAGTGTGGGGAAGGAAGTCCTTTGGTAAAGGGACCCAAATGGTAAGATTCCTACTTTCACTCAAAGTGTTAAAATAGTGATACCAGTAAACTGGTAAATTATGAATGCATATTTTAATGCCTTAAGTTTTCACTAAGGAAACTGCACAAAGAGATGTGCTTAAAATACTTCAGATGAGTAAAAATAGAACTCTAAAAATTTTAAAATATTTATGTATATGACTGTGCAGGGTCTTAGCTGTGGCACATGGATCTTTAATTGTGGTATGTGGAATTTTTAGTTGAGCATGTGTACACTTAGCTGTAGTATGTGGAATCTCGTTGCCTGACCAGGGATCAAGGCTGGCCCCCTGCATTGGGAGCACAGAGTCTTAGCCATTAGAGCCAAGAAAGTCCCTAGAAAATGTTTAAGAAACTCACAAGAAAGAAAGAAAAAGAAAATAGTGGAATGAGAAACAGAAAACAGTAAAACGGCAGACTAAAGTAAATGTACAGTACATTTTAAGTAACCACATTAAATGCAAATGATCCAAATACACCAGAGGTTTGGCAGAATGGATTAACAATCACGACCCAATCAATATGCTATCTATAAGAAACTTAACTCAGTTGTAATAGTATAGGTAAATTGAAAGCAAGCAATAGGCACAGAGATGGGCTCTGCCCAGTGGGCATGCAACAAGCTGACATCTGAAGCTAAGTCAACAAATCAGCATGTCGTCAAGTTCAGAATCAAAGCCAGAGGGTCAGCTCTGAGCTCCCACTGTGAAGCAGGCGCTTGGCCAAAACTGTCCTCAGTGACCCCCACTGCCCTACAGGGTCATGCTTCACCTCATTTCATTGGTAAAGAAGCTGCCGCTCCAAGTCTTGATCTAGGACCTGACGACTAATAAATAGAGACTGGGGGCATTCATCACCCATAGGCAGGTTTTCTTTTTCTTCTATTTTAGACTTAAAGTAGAGCTGGAGGGCAACAAGAGCAGGACCAAGCAAAGCAGAGGTGGAAGGCAAGGAGAGTGAATCAAGCAAGGGAACTTGAAAGTTGTAATAGTGTATTCTGGCAAGGCTGTCAGACTTCTAGGAAGGCCCCATCCTGGAACTCAGAGCTTGAGCCTTTACCCATAGCTCTTGCATCCCCAACTCCGGTGTGCACAGGGAGGAGATTTCCCGTATATATGATGGCACTTAGTCTTTTTGCTAAAAATATAGATGTAGTCATGATATTGAGCTTGTTATTATTTTTTCAAAACGAGTCTTTAACTTTTTGGATATGCATACTTTGTTATTTATAAACAAAATGGTATGGTGTCTGGAGTTTGCTTTGAGATAATCTAGTGGTCGGGGAAGGAAGAGAGTCAGGGTGTAGATGTAACAAGCTTATCTGTGACGTACTGAAGCAGCATAGAAGTGCATTCACCTAGTCTCTCTACTTTTGAAGGTATTTGAAAATTTGCATAATAGGTTGTTTTTTGAAATGGACCCTAAAGATAAGTTGGAAAAGAAAGAGAAGTTAGGTTCCTGAGGGAGCAAGGGAGGCCAGGCCATGCTCCCCAAGGGCTGGGTTAGGGAGCTGGGGAAGAGATGGTGTTGATGGGCTGACTAGGTGTTAATGAGTTCTGACTGTTTCTGGGCATGAGCCAGCAGAATTTCCCCCACACTCTGTTGCTAAGCTTGTCCACTTCTTAGTCTAGGATATCTAGAATGCCAGGCCTACAAGAGTAGTATTTGGAGCTGGAGAGCTGAGAAGGCTACCCCCAAATCAAGGGGATACCAGGAGACATGGTAGGAGCCTGTTCCACACAGCCTGCATCCTTTTTGGGTTTCGTCATCCATCCCTTCATCTTGCCACCTGGCACTTAAATATTTGATCATTTTATCTTTTCACATTTTGTTCCTGTTCCAGTCTTTTCCCAAAGCCATGTCTGCACCAGAGTGCCTGTTCCCTGTAAGCTCACTAAAGCACTCAGCATCCCAGGGTTTTAAAACATTTCTGGGATACGTATCACTAAGAAACTGCCCCAGTGTTTAGATAGGGGGTGTTGATTTACCACCGCAAGTCCTTCCTCTCACATTCCTCTACCAAACACAATGGCCCATTTGCTTTTCATTAATGTAAAAACATAAACCCTAGTTTATTAATTGATGTCTGTTTCTAATATTTTGATTTGGCACAGTGTAGTCTGTGCTGACGTGTCAGCTGCCAGGGGATGGAAACCATACCAGTTTTCTTAACTCATTCTGGGTGAGCAACTCTAGGAAAGGCACAGTCAGGTATGCGACGGGCGCTCTGGGAAAGAAGGACCATATCTGTGAACGGAGTAATGACCGTGGTGAGGTGTGGATGTGTCCCTTGCTGCCCCCCTTCTCTCAGGCCTTCAGGACATTTACTTAGCTCCCTCAAACGTAGGACCACCCCCACATCCTAGATTCCAAATGCTTTCTTCCCTGAGAGTAGTCCCAGCTCGTCAGGGCTCTCCTCCTTGGTGGAGTAGTCAACCGCTTGGGTGGTGATGACTTAATAGGTTACTCCATTCTGGTTAACATTTTCATTTTAATAACTTGGTTCAACGAGTAAATATTGTAGGCATTTGGGGTATTCTTGGAGGCCAGTGGATGAGATATTTAGGAGAGTTTCCAGAGCCCTTGATATCAGTCCATGTGGGCTGTGGTAAGAAGCCGGCACAGAGTTCAAGTTATATATCACCCAATAAGTTGTAAAAAAGCCAAACCCTGGAGAGTCATCTCCCTCTAGGTAGTGAAGACTTTATGAAGGTAAGACTTGTATCCAATCATAAAGAAAATGGGAGCCTCCTTGAAAACCTGAAGTCCCAAATTGAGCACCGTCTCTAATCACAACTGGATCTGCCTCTGAGGTGCTGATGTTGAAGGGGCCCTTCACCCGAGGGCTCCATAGTTTGGGAGGGATTTCACGCTGGGCTCTGCTGGGAAGGAGACATACTGTTGGAAAGAGAGCAACACAGAAGCTTTCCAGGTCCACAATCCTGGTCTCCATTTCAAGTACACACTGAAATTGTCGACTAAACTCCCACATGCTGAATCATCATGAACTAATTTGAAAAGGTAAAACTTCTTATCCTGAACCTTAGTGAAAGTTGCTCAGTCGTGTCCGACTCTTTCAGACCCCATGGACTATGCAGTCCATGGAATTCTCCAGGTCAGAATACTGGAGTGGGTAGTCTTTCCCTTCTCCAGGGGATCTTCCCAACCCAGGGATCGAACCCAGGTCTCCCGCATTGCAGGGGGATTCTTTACCAGCTGAGCCACAAGGGAAGCCCAAGAATACTGGAGTGGGTAGCCTATCCCTTCTCCAGGGAATCTTCCTGGCCCAGAAATCAAACAGGGGTCTCCTGCATTGCAGGTGGATTCTTTACCAGCTGAGCTACTAGTGAAGCCAAATCCCAAACCTTAAGAGTCAAATGTCTCTTTCAAAGCAGCCGTGGATCCTGGGAGGATCCCTCCCTCTCTTCCTCTCAGTTTTGGTCTCCTGATGTCAGTGAAGCTTTCCTGGCCTAGAGGCCTTGGCCTTGGGCCTAGAAAGCATCACTGTGGACAGCTCAGACTTGAGGCTGATGGCCCAGATAATTGGACAATCTGGGCCCAAATGTCAATTTCCAAAACCAAAGACATTTCTGTGCTGTTTGGCCTATCATTTCAGCCAGACAGAAAAGCTTTGACATTCCTCCCCCACCCCCTCTTTTAAACAATGTAGAACACTATTCCACATCCAATTATACCCAAGAAACGGGACAGCTATAATTTTAGGAATCCAATTCCCACAACAATTCTGTAAAACGTACAGACTCTATTCATCAATAAATGACATATAATTAAGCATTCTAAAATGATTTTTTTTCTTTGTTCCTAACTTTAAAAATTTCTAGCTCATTGGTAACTACTTCATATTACATAATGACTTTCAGATATATATACATACATATATAAACCTGATATATAAAACTTTAAACACATATATGTATATTTAATCCTTTAATTTATATATAATAAAATTAACTTTTCTTTGTGAACAATTCTGAGTTTTTATATATGCAGAGATTCTTATAACCACAGTAACAGACAGAACACAGAACAATTTCAACACCCCTAAGAAACCTCTTATGCTGCCCCTTTGTAGTCAAATCCTTATTCTGCTTTTAGTTCATGGCAACCCTGATCTGTTCTCCATCACTGCAGTTTTGCTTTTTCCAAAATGTCATATAAACAGAATCACAGGGTAGGTACTTTTTGAGAATGACTTCTTTCACTAACCGTAGTACCCGAGGGATTCATCCAAGTTGTTATGTGCATCTATAGTTTTTTATAACAGACTGCCTAACTATTTTACAGAGTGACTTTACCATCGGCATTCCCACTAACAATATATGTTAAAAGTTGCTTTCTACTCTTGTCAACACCTGGTATTATTATTCATGCTTTTGGTCTTTCATGTATTTATCTTTTTGCCATTCTAATAGATGTGTTGTGGCATGTCCCTAATAGTTAATGATATTGAGCATTTGTTCATGTGTTTATTTGCTGTCTGTCTCCTTTGGTAAAGTGTTTTGCTCATTTTATTATTATTTTTTTCTTATTGAATCTTAATCTTCTTTTTAGATTCTAGATACAAATCCTTTGATAGTGATTTGCAAATATTTTCTCTTAGTCTGTGGCTTGTTCTTTTATTCTTTTAACAATATCCTTTGCAGGGCAAGGGTTTTTAATTTTGATTAGGTTCAACTTATCCATTTTTTAATGGAAAAATATTTCTTTTGGGGGTTGTGTCTAAGAATCCTTTGACTAAACTAGGTCAGAAAGATTTCTCTCCTAAGAGTTTCACAGTTTTATGTTTTACATTTAGGGCTATGTATTTAAGTCTATTTAAGCTAATTTTTAATATGCTGTAAAGTGTATATAGATTGAAGCTCTTTTTTTTTTTTCGCACGTGGTGTTCAGTTGTTCCAGAATTATTTATTGAAAAACCTGTTCTTTCTTGACTGAGCCGCCTTTGAAACTTTGTCAAAATTCAGTTGCCCGTATTTGTTTGGCCTATTTCTGGATTTTCTTTGTGTTTCATTGATGAGTATCTCTGTACTTTTACCTTTTTTAGAACTGTGGTGTTGAAGAAGACTCTTGAGAGTGCCTTGGACTGCAAGGAGATCCAGCCAGTAAATCCTAAAGGAAATCAGTCCTGAATATTCATCGCAGCAGTGGTGCTGAAGCTGAAACTCCAATACTTTGGCCAGCTGATGCAAAAACCTGACTCATTTGAAAAGATCCTGATGCAGAGAAAGATTGAAGGCAAAAGGAGAAGCAGACAACAGAGGATGAAATGGTTGAATGATGGACATGAGTTTGAGCAAGCTCCAGAAGTTGGTGATGGACAGGGAAGCCTAGCATGCTGCAGTCTGTGGGGTTGCAAAGAGTAGGACACAACTGAGCAACTGAACTGATGCTTTTACCACACTATTACATCGTATTTATTACCAGAGTTTTATCACTTATTTTAAATTCAGGTAACATGAGTCCTCTAACTTTGCTCTTTTTTTTTTCAAAACTGTTTTGGCTATTCTAGTTCTTTAATTTTTAGCATACATACTTTGGATTCATTTGTCTAAATATACAAAGAGTCTTGTTAAGACTGAATCTATAAATCAATTTAGGGAGACTGACATTTTAAGTAAGCCTTCCAATCTGTGAACACTGTATGTCATTCTATTTGTTTAGGTCTTTGATCTTTTTCACTGGCATTTTATATTTTTCAGCAAACATATCCTCACACAGCTTGTTATATTTATATGTAAGAATTTCATCAATGTTATTGTAAATGTTACTATTTAAAAAGATCAGTTTTTAATTGTCCATTAAGATTATACCGAAACACAATTGATTTTGTGCATTGCTCTTGTGTGCTATAAGCTTGATAAACTCAATTATTAATTCTAAGATGTTTTTAAAAATGAGATTGTTTGGAATTTTCTATGTAAAATAATAATGTCTGAATAAAGACAGTTTTGTCTCCTTTCAAATCTGAATGTCTTTTATTTTTTTCTTGCCTTTTTATATTTGCAAGAGTTCCTGCATGTATTGAATAAGAGCAGTAAAAGGAGACATCCTTGTCTAGTTCCCATAGTTTACTGTTAAGAATTATGTTGGTTGCAGTTAATTTTTATATATTCTTTATCAAATTCCCTTGTGGCTCAGCTGGTAAAGAATCCGCCTGCAATGCAGGAGACCTAGGTTTGATCTCTGGGTTGGGAAGATCCCCTGGAGAAGGGAAAGACTACCCACTCCAGTATTCTGGCCTGGAGAATGCCATGGACTCTATACCCCATGAGGTCACAAAGAGTCAGACACGACTGAGTGACTTTCATTTTCACTTTATCAGATTGAGGAAATACGTTCCTGTTCTCAATTTGTCTATTATGCTTTGATTCTTTTTTCTATGTGTATTGATATAATCACGTGACTTTTCTTGTTAATTCTTATAATGACTAGTTTTACACCATCAATTTGAGGATTTGGGGGATAAAATTAACATTTAAATCAGTGAACTTTGGGTAAAGCAGATTGGCCTCTATAATGTGGGTGGCTCTCTCCAATAAGTTAAAAGAATGAATAGAATGAAAAGACCAGCCACCCTGAGTAAGAGAAAATTCTCCATTAGCCTGCCTTTGGGCTTTATTCGCACCACTGGCTCTTCTGGGCCACGAGCTTGCAGACTCACATTTCAGAGTTTGGACATCCCAGACCCCACAACTGTGTGAGCCAATTTCTTGGAATAAATCTCTTTGTATACATATTTATATTTTATATTTGTATATAGAAGTTTACTTCTACCATATAAAATTTCTATAGTTATATTTATAATCATATATATATGAGGGTTCCCCAGTGGCTCAGATGATAAAGAATCTGCCTGCAATACAGGAGACTAGGATTTGAACCTTGGGTCAGGAAGATCCCCTGGAGAAGGGAATGGCTACCCACTCCAGTATTCTTGCATAGAAAATTCCATGGACAGAGGCGCCTGGTGGGCTACAGTTCATGGGGTTGCAAAGAGTTGTACAAAACTGAGCAACTAACACTTTGACTTTATTCATACACACACACACACACACACACACACATATATACACACAAAATAAAATGGCCAAGGAGACTAGCCTTTCCAAATACATCTTTTTTGCATATCTACATATAACTATAGATAGTTATATATATAAAGACAATTATTCTAATAAATTGGCTATTTATTCTAAGAAATATAACATGTATAAATTCTATTAATAATAATATAATTATAATTTATATATAATATAAATTTGACCCTTGAGGTTAAATATGAGGTTAGGGATGTATGTAATTTTACAGTTAGCCCTTCATATTTGTTGTTCCACATCCATGAATTCAATCACTGTGATTTGTAACATATAACACTATAGTCTGTAATTGTTTTTTAAAATTTGCATATACATGGACTCATGCAGTTCAAACTTGTGTTGTTCTAGAGTCAAGTGTAATGTATATATTATATCTCCTCTGGGTTCTGTTTCTCCAGGGAACTCTGACTAAAAGAGATTTTGGTAATGAGAGTGATTCTAGAGGGAAGAAAACCTTAAGAATAGATTTTCTGAATTAGTTCTGTGGTTTCTGAATTTGGACCTCTAATCTGGACACTAAAGACTTTGTATTTGGTTGTAAAGAGATCAGTGATGCCTATGGCGTAATCTGGCCAATAGAGATACATAAAATATCACCACTGGATATTCCTAACCAACCTGAGTACCATGTATATGATACTTCCAAATATTTTTGTCAAACTAATAAGTATATGAGATTGGCTGGCTGCTCCTATCAATGCTGGGTAAAGTAGGGAAAGAAAAGTGTAAGCTCAGGAATCAAATTCCCAGCTCAAGTACCGAATAAACACCTGAAAGCTTCTCTGTCTGCCCTGAAAGAGACCCTTTATCTACAGTAGCACCAGGGTTGAGATGGCTGAAAATCAAAGGTAGAATCTCATCCAATGAGTGACTGCCTAATAATGCACATTGAATTTCCAAATTTGCAGGGTATCTACTGCTTACTCCATTAGAAAGGAATGGTTTCCTGAAGGCTGGAGTGGGAATGTGTGGGGGAACTTAATGAACCTGGGAACTTTGATCCCCTATATTCTGATGAGTCTTCTTTGCCTATAAGAAGCAACCTCTCTACCCCCAGTGAAGCTGCCTTGTTACCCCTATCTGAGAGAGTTAATCCTCCTACAGTGGCAGAGGAAACTGTAACGACCCTCACTTGAGGCAGTTGCCATGCAAGATTTCTGACTCTCCTCAGGACCTCCTACCTACCCATCCTCTCCAACATACCAACACACACACACACACACACACACCCTCTTTGTTCTATGTTATGGTCTTTTACAGACTGGGACCTGGGGACTGGAGTCGACGAGAAGAGGGATGCAGGGGACTCAAGTCTCAAGTGAAACAAAGGTGCTTTATTTGCAGAAACACATGTTTTTATATCTTCATACAAGACAGCTTTAAGCAGCAAAAAAAAATTGAGCAAAAACAAAGCCAAGCAAATAACAATCTTCAAAGGGCCAGAAAGCATTCCATATCCTGAGAAAGAGGAGCATAACTGAATAGATTACATTTAAGTAAGGTCACTGAAGGGAGTCACTGAAAGGAATCCAAACAGGTGCCCCCTCTCACGATCTCACTCCTGAGAACTGTGTGCAGCTCTGCTCGTTCCTGTTTTCCAGGAACTGCTAAGGAACAGAGTATCCTTGAGAAATGGCACACAAAAGAAAAGAATAACAGATTGGATCCCTTAAAGCTGGATGTCCCCTGACAGTTCTAGACCTACAATGACACTCAAGTTTGGAGAAAAGTCCTTCTACTCTCTGCAGATGATTGCTCTGAAATAGCTCTTGGTCTGTTACTGGATCTTAGTGGGAACTGAATGCTTAACCATGGACCATAAAATATTACCTGAGCTACTCACCGTAAATTGGGTGTCATGTGACACACCAAGCTGTAATGTTGAGTGTGACTGTGAACAGCAACGCTCCGTCATCAAATGGAAGTAATATATATGTGACTGGGCCAAAGTAGGGCCTGGGGCACAAGTTAATTCCGTGAAGAAGTAACTCAAATGCCCGTTTCCCTTACTCTTGTTATATTAACTTCTCCCTTCCAGTCTGTATCTATGGCTTCCTGAGGACTTCCCTACATGGACCAAGGCCAACTGCTCAATTTGCTAGCAGCAGAGACCAACCCTGAATTTGCGATATGTGCCAACCTCAAATTGGCACTTGCCATGGATGCTTGCCATCTACCTCTATAAGGATTAAATCATGGGCTGCTGCAGCTGCTAACCTTCAACACCTCCTGAAAAGAGTTCAGGATGGGGAATTCTGAGGAACCCTGCTCAGGACGGGGGGTGGGGTGGGTGAGGGGGGAACTGGCAGAATACCTTTTCAGATAGTTCAGTTCAGTTCACTTCAGTTGCTCAGTCGTGCCCTACTCTTTGTGACCCCATGGACTGCAGCACACCAGGCCTCCCTGTCCATCACCAACTCCCAGAGCTTCCTCAAACTCATATCCATTGAGTCGCTGATGCCATCCAACCATCTCATCCTCTGTCGTCGCCTTCTCCTCCTGCCCTCAATCTTTCCCAGCATCAGGGTCCTTTTCAATGAGTCAGTTTTTTGCATCAGTATTGGAGTTTCAACTTCAGCATCAGTCATTCCAATGAATATTAAGGACTGATTTCCTTTACGATTGACTGGTTGGATTTCCTGGCAGTCCAAGGGACTCTCAAGAGTCTTCAACACCACAGTTCAAAAGCATCAATTCTTCAGCACTCAGCTTTCTTTATAGTCCAACTCTCACATCCATAAATGACTACTGGAAAAAACCATAGCTTTGACTAGATGGACTTTTGTTGGCAAAGTAATGTCTCTGCTGTTTAATATGCTGTCTAGGCTGGCCATAGTTTTTCTTCTAAGGAGCAAGCATCTTTTAATTTCATGGCTGCTTTCACCATTTGCAGTGGCTTTGGAGCCCCAAAATATCAAGTCTGTTTCCATTATTGCCCACCTATTTGCCTTGAAGTGATGGGACCGGATGCCATGATCTTAGTTTTCTGAACGTTGAGTTTTAAACCAACTTTTCCACTCTCCTCTTTTACTTTCTTCAAGAGGCTATTCAGTTCTTTGCTTTCTGCCATAAAGGTGGTATCATCTGCATATATGAGGTTATTGATGTTTCTCCCAGCAAACTTGATTCCAGCTTGTGCTTCATCCAGCCCAGGATTTCACATGATGTACTCTGCATAAAGTTAAATAAGCAGGGTTAAATACAAGTTAAATAAGACAATATACAGCCTTGACGTACTCCTTTTCCTATTTGGAACTAGTCTGTTGTTCCATGTCCAGTTCAAACTGTTGCTTCTTCTTCTCCTTCTTTTTTTTGTTTTCATTTGCAAGTAAAATATTCTTTGACCCTTTATTTTTATTTGTTTTATTAGTTTTGCCATACAATGACATGATATCACCATGGGCTTACATATGCTCCCCTTCCAGAATCCCCCTCCCTCCTCCCTCCCCCCGGGAAATCTCGTTGCACCAGCCCCGAGCATCAATCCTGGGCTGGCGATTGATTTCACATATGATAATTAACTTGTTTCAATGCCATTCTCCCATATCATCCCACCCTTGCCCTCATCCAGAGTCTATGAGTCTATTCTATACATCTGCGTTTCTTTTGCTGTCTCACATGCTGGGTTCTCGTTACCATCTTTCTAAATTCCATATATATGCGTTAGTATACTGTATTGTTGTTTTTGCTTCTGGCTTACTTCACTCTGGATAATGGGCTCCAGTTTCGTCCATCTGAGTAGAACTGATTCAAATGAATTTTCTTTTAATGCTGAGTAATATTCCATTGTGTATATGTACCACAGCTTTCTTATCCATTCTTCAGTTGATGGGCATCTAGGTTGCTTCCATGTCCTGGCTATTGTAAACAAAGCAGCGATGAACATTGGGGTACACGTGGCTCTTTCAATTCTGGTTTCCTCGGTGTGTATGCCCAGCAGTGGGATTGCTGGGTCATATGGCAGGTCTATTTGCAGTTTTTTAAGGAATCTCCACACTGTTTTCCATAGTGGCTGTACTAGTTTGCATTCCCACCAACAGTGTAAGAGGGTTCTCTTTTCTCCACATCCTCTCCAGCATTTATTGCTTGTAGATTTTTGGATGGCAGCCATTCTGAGTGGTGTAAAGTGATACCTCATTGTGGTTTTGATTTGCATTTCTCTGATAATGAGTGATGTTGAGCATCTTTTCATGTGTTTGTTAGCCATTTTTATGTCTTCTTTGGAGAAATGTCTGTTAAGTTCTTTGGCCCACTTTTTGATTGGGTTGTTTATTTTTCTAGAATGGAGCTGCAGGAGTTGCTTGTATATTTTTGAGATTAATTGTTTGTCCATTGCTTCATTGGCTATTATTTTCTCCCATTCTGAAGGCTGCCTTTTCACCTTGCTTATAGTTTCCTTTGTTGTGCAGAAGCTTTTAATTTTAATTAGGTCCCATTTGTTTATTCGTGCTTTTGTTTCCGATATTCTGGGAGGTGGGTCATGTAGGATCCCGCTTTGGTTTATGTCAGAGAGTGTTTTGCCTATGTTATCCTCTAGGAGTTTTACAGTTTCTGGTCTTATAATTAGATCTTTGATCCATTTTGAGTTTATCTTTGTGTATGGTGTTAGAAAGTGTTCTAGTTTCATTCTTTTACAAGTGGCTGTCCAGTTTTCCCAGCACCACTTGTTAAAGAGGTTGTCTTTTCTCCATTGTATATTCTTGCCTCCTTTGTCAAAGATAAGGTGTCCATAGATGCGTGGATTTATCTCTGGGCTTTCTTTTCCATTGATCTATATTTCTGTCTTTGTGCCAGTACCAAACTGTCTTAATGACTGTGGCTTTGTAGTACAGCCTAAAGTCAAGTAGGTTGATTCCTCCAGTTCCATTCTTCTTTCTCAAGATTGCTTTGGCTATACGAGGTTTTTTGTATTTCTGTACAAATTGTGAAATTATTTGTTCTAATTCTCTGAAAAAGACCTCTGGTAGCTTGATAGGAATTGCATTGAATCTATAGATTGCTTTGGGTAGTATACTCATTTTCACTATATTGATTCTTCCAGTCCATGAACACGGCACATTTCTCCATCTGTTTGTGTCCTCTTTGATTTCTTTCATCAGTGTTTTATAGTTTTCTATATAGAAACAAAGGGAGAAGAACCAAATCAACAGAATTAGAAATGAAAACGGAGAGATCACAACAGAAAACACAGAAATACAAAGGATCATAAGAGATTATTATCAACTATATGCAAATAAACTGGACAACCTGGATGAAATGGACAGATTCCTAGAAAAGTACAACTTTCCAAGACTAAACCAGGAAGAGATAGATAATATTAATAGACCCATCACAAGTATGGAAATTGAAACCATAATCAGAAATCTTCCAAAAAACAAAAGCCCAGGACCAGATGGCTTCACAGCTGAATTCTACCAAAAATTCAGAGAAGAGCTAACACCTATTCTACTCAAACTCTTCCAGAAAATTGCAGAGGAAGGTAAACTTCCAAACTCATTCTATGAGGCCACCATCACCCTAATTCCAAAACCCGACAAAGATGTCACAAAAAAAGAAAACTACAGGCCAGTATCACTGATGAACTTAGATGCAAAAATCCTTAACAAAATTCTAGCAAATAGAATCCAACAACACATTAAAAAAATCAAACATCATGATCAAGTAGGCTTTATCCCAGGGATGCAAGGATTCTTCAATATTCGCAAATCAATCAATGTAAAACACCACATTAACAAATTGAAAAATAAAAATCACATGATTATCTCAATAGATGCAGAGAAAGCCTTTGACAAAATTCAACATCCATTTATGATAAAAACCCTCCAAAAAGCAGGAATAGGAGGAACATAACTCAACATAATAAAAGCTATATATGACAAACCCACAGCAAACATTATCCTCAATGGTGAAAAACTGAAATCATTCCCCCTGAAGTCAGGAACAAGACAAGGGTGCCCACCCTCACCACTACTTTTCAACATAGTTTTGGAAGTCTTGGCCACAGCAATCAGAGCAGATAAAGAAATCAAAGGAATCCAGATTGGAAAAGAAGTAAAACTCTCTCTGTTTGCAGATGACATGATCCTCTATATTGAAAACCCTAAAGACTCTACTAGAAAATTACTAGAGCTAATCAGTGAATATAGCAAAGTTTCAGGATACAAAGTCAACACACAGAAATCCCTGGCATTCCTATACACTAACAATGAGAAAACAGAAAGAGAAATTATGGAAACAATTCCATTCACCATTGAAACAAAAAGAATAAAATACTTAGGAGTATTTCTACCTAAAGAAACAAAGGACTTGTATATAGAAAACTAACTGTTGCTTCTTGATCTGCATACAGATTTCTCAGGAGGGATGTCAGGTGGTCTGGAATTCCCATCTCTTTCAGAATTTTCCACAGTCTGTTGTGATTCACACAGTCAAAAGCTTTGGCGTAGTCAATAAAGCAGAAGTAGATGTTTTCCTGTAACTCTTGTGTCTTTTTGATGATCCAGTGGATGTTGACAATTTGATCTCTGGTTCCTCTGCCTTTTCTGAATCCAGCTTGAACATCTGGAAGTTCATGATCACATACTATTGAAGCCTGGCTTGGAGAATTTTGAGCATTACTTTGCTAGCATGTGAGATGAGTGCAACTGTCTGGTAGTTTGAGCATTCTTTGGCATTTCCTTTCTTTGGGATTGGAATTAAAGCTGACCTTTCCCAGTCCTGTGGCCTCTGCTGAGTTTTCCAAATTTGCTGGCATATAGAGTGCAGCACTTTCACTGCATCATTTTTTAGGACTTGAAATAGCTCAACTGGAATTCCATCACCTCCACTAACTTTGTTCGTAGTGTTGCTTCCTAAAGCCCACTTGACTTCACACTCCAGGATGTCTGGCTCTAGGCGAGTGACCACACCATCATGGTTACCTGGGTCATGAGGATCTTTTTTGTATAGTTTTTCTGGGTATTCTTGCCACTTCTTAATGTCTTCTGCTTCTGTTAGGTCCATACCATTTCTGTCCTTTATTGTGCCCATCTTTGCATGAAATGTTCCCTTGTTATTTTATTTATTTATCTAATTTTCTTGAAGATATCTCTAGTCTTTCCCATTCTATTTTTTCCCTCTATTTCTTTGCATTGGTTAGTGAGGAAGGCTTTCTTATCTCTCCTTGCTGTTCTTTGGAACTCTGCATTCAGGTGGGTATATCTTTCTTTTTCTCCTTTGCCTTTAGCTTTTCTTCTTTTCTCAGCTCTTTGTAGGGCCTCCTCAGGCAACCATTTTGCCGTTTTCCATTTCTTTTTCTTGGGGATGGTCTTGATCACTGCCTCTTCTACAGTGTCATGAACCTCCATATATAGTTCTTCAGGCACTCTATCAGATCTAATCCCTTGAATCTATAGTTAGGAGCTGATTTTATAAACTCAATTCTTGTATCTCCTCATATCTAGAAAAGCACTGAAATCCTTCATGGTGATGAGTATTACTTGTGACCCTCTAAAGTATCACAAGACTAGTAGAAATCTTCTGGAAGACTATGTACTTGGTTGCATGCATTCTCCCTTCACCAAAATCACATATATACTGACCTTTCCCCCTTGCTTCTTTGGATCTGTTTCCAGAGTTATCTGAGATGCTGTCTTCTGGGTTGCAGTCTTCACTTTGGCCCAGATACCTTACCTTGCAACTTAACTTGCAATTCTCATATTGTGCATTTTCTTAAAAGTTGACAGTTTTATGGCAACCAAGAAGAAGGAACTCAGAGTGGACTTCTCTCTTTCACCTGAACTCTATAAGGAACCAGATTCTTGGTACCAGTAGAGGCCCTGTATCCATTCATCTCCTCGGAGAGTCCTGATGAATTTGCTAAGTCTCTCCTGGTTCTCAGGTTTCCCATATTGGTTGATGATCTTGAGTGTTATTTGGTGGTAGAGCATGTATCTGTCCCCTCCCTGCTGAAAGACACTCTGGCAAGAGGGTGGGTGGGGGAGTGAAAGTTACCTGAAGAATCTGCTTGCAGTGCAGGAGACCCGAGTTCAACTCTGGGTCAGGAAGATCCCCTGGAGAAGGAAATGGCAACCCACTCTAGTATTTCTTGCCTGAGAAGTCCCATGGATAGAGAAGCCTGACAGGCTACAGTCCATGAGGTTGCAAAGAGTGAGACACAACTGAGCGGCTAACACACACACTCACTCAGTGGAAAGATATGGAGTGGCAGGGATGGGGGCTGGTTCAAAGATGCTGGGTGATATCCACCTAGTGGCAAGGTACTGGGTGGGGCTTTGTTGAAAGATACTGAGGCTTCTCAGTTGTAGGAAACTGAGTGGTCTGTGCTGAGTGTTTAGGTAAGAGGCTGATCTGATGTTTTTATAAGGGGCATTAGAAAGCCTGTCTCTAAATAATACCCCAGCCAGTGTTATAAATAAATAAAACTTATACTTGTAAGTACCTACTTAATTGGGGAAATTATATAAAGGACATCTCAGATTAAAATGACCAAATTATGCTTTTTTGATATTCTAAAATTGGTACTTTTTGAGCACACAGTTAAACAAGCTGACTGTAAGATCAAACAGACCTAATAGAATGCTTGCTTTGATTGGTAAATAGAAGCTTCTCTTGAGACTATGCTTCCCTCATAGCTCAGGTGGTGAAGGATCCGCCTGCAATGCAGGAGACCCCGGTTTGATTCCTGAGATGGGAAGATCCGCTGGAGAAGGGATAGGCTACCCACTCCAGTATTCTTGGGCTTCTTTGGTGGCTCAGCTGGTAAAGAATCTGCCTGAAATGCAGGAGACCTGGGTCCTATCCCTGGGTTGGGAAGATCCTCTGGAGAAGGGAAAGGCTACCCACTCCAGTATTCTGGCCTGGAGAATTCCATGGACTGTATAGTCCATGGGGTCGCAAAGAGTCGGACATGATTGAGTGACTTTCACTTTCACTTTAGAAGCTTCTCTTGAACAAAAACAAAGAGAAAAAAGGCTGCTAGCACGCTGTCACTGACTCTGCCTTTCCCTCTATGTTATCCTCTTCGATTTGAATTATTTGGCCAGGTGCTACCTCTTTCTTTTCCAATTCTTCCTCCTCCTACTGCTCCCCTTTCTCCAGCAAAGGAGAATTTAAAAAAAAAAAAATCAGAAGTTACTATAGTTCCCTGCTCAGGAGCTGCACACCCAGGACCTGAGCAGAACTTAGACTTGGCTAAGGAATTTCCCAATCTGAGTCAGGACCTATTGGGATTTGCTGAGGAATTCGAGTTAACCTGGTCCTATTAGCCTGGGCTTTCAGATCTGTGTCAATTAATACAGCTGTTAGTTTCTGAAAAGAAAGAAAAGGAATGAATAAAGAAAGCAGGGTGGAGACATCCTTTAATGAATTTTGAATCTCAGGCTTACACTGAATGCAAGGATTTAGTTCAAAAGTTGCTCAAGCTTATCCTAGAGTTTTCCCCCCAAACCTTAGACTGAACAATAATTCAACATTCAAAAGATTGAACGAGTCCATTCTGGACTATTGTGAAAGGTTTAAAAAAAATTCTGAGAGAATAAGTCCTAATTCAGGTCACTCAGTGGTAAAGAATCTGCCTGCCAAGCTGGAGATCTGAGTTCAATCCCTGGGTCAGGAAGATCCCCTGGAGACGGAAATGGCAAACCACTCCAGTATTCTTGCCTAGAAAGTTCCATAGATAGAACAGCCTGTCGGGCTACAGTCTATGGGGTTGCAAAGAGTCGAATGCAACCTAGTGACTAAAGGACAGCAATAGGAGAATCTGAGTTTCACTCCTTATACCTTGAGACCAGAACTCTCATGACTCCTTATCTAGACCATCTCTAATTCCTGAAACTGATGGAAAAAAACAAACAAACAGGAATTGAAGCTAGATATCTTATTGTGTTTGTCTGAATAAAGTTAGTTTGTCAAAATAAATTCCAGTTGAGCTACTGCAAATCCTAAAAGATGATGCTGTGAAAGTGCTGCACTCAATATGCCAGCAAATTTGGAAAACTCAGCAGCGTTCACAGGACTGGAAAAAGTCAGTTTTTATTCCAATTCCTAAGAAAGGCAATGCCAAAGAATGCTCAAACTACCGCACAATTGCACTCATCTCACATGCTACCAAAGTAATGCTCAAAATTCTCCAAGCCAGGCTTCAACAATATGTGAACCGTGAACTTCCAGATGGTTTTAGAAAAGGCAGAGGAACCACAGATCAAACTGTCAACATCCATTGGATCATTGAAAAAGCAAGAGAGTTACAGAAAAACATCTATTTCTGACTATGCCAAAAACATCTATTATTGACTATGCCAAAGCCTTTGACTGTGTGGATCACAATAAACTGTGGGAAATTCTGAAAGAGATGGGAATTCCAGACCACCTGACCTGCCTTTTGAGAAACCTATATGCAGGTCAGGAAGCAACCGTTAGAACTGGACATGGAACAACAGACTGGTTCCAAATAGGAAAGGGAGTACATCAAAGCTGTATATTGTCACTCTCCTTATTTAACTTATATGCAGAGTACTTCATGAGAAATGCTGGGCTGGAAGAAGCACAAGCTGGAATCAAGATTGCTGGGAGAAATATCAATAACCTCAGATATGCAGACAATACTACCCTTATGGCAGAAAGTGAAGAGGACCTAAAACACCTCTTGATATAAGTGAAACAGGATAGTGAAAAAGTTGGCTTAAAGCTCAACATTTAGAAGACAAAGATCATGTCATCCGGTCCCATCACTTCATGGCAAATAGATGGGGAAAAAGTGGAAGCAGCGGCAGAATTGATATTTTTGGGCCCAAAATCACTGCAGATGGTGACTGCAGCCATGAAATAAAAATACGCTTACCTCTTGGAAGAAAAGTTATGACCAACCTAGACAGCATATTAAAAACCAGAGACATTGCTTTGCCAACAAAAGTCCATCTAGTCAAAGCTATGGTTTTTTTGAGTAGTCATGTATGGATTTGAGAGTTGGACTATAAAGAAAGCTGAGTGCTGAAGAACTGATTCTTTTAAACTGTGGTATTGGAGAAGACTCTTGAGAATCTCTTGGACTGCAAGGATATCCAATCAGTCCATCCTAAAGAAATCAGTCCTGAATGTTCAATGGAAGGACTGATGTTGAAGCTGAAACTCCAGTACTTCAGCCACGTGATGCGAAGAGCTGACTCATTTGAAAAGACTCTGGTGCTGGGAAAAATTGAAGGCAGGAGGAGAAGGGGAAGACAGAGAATGAGATGGTGGGATGTCAGTAACAACTCAATGGACATGAGTTTGAGTAAACTCTGGGAGTTGGTGATGGACAGGGAGGCCTGGCATGCTGCAATCCATGTGGTCAGAGTCAGACATGACTGAGCGACTGAACTGAACTGAATGATGTCTCAATGTGTGTGTTTTTTTTTGTCTTTGATAGAACTGCTGAGATTAATTTGCCTATGAGCTCTAATCTAATTGGCCTAAAGGAAAAAAAGCTTTTACAAATTAAACAATTCTAAATACAAGAAGAATTAAGCTAAATGAATTTCAAGTTCACGTGAACTGGGAAATATTCAATATTAAATTAGTACCTAGTATCAGTGTTTAAGTTTGTTAATCTAATTAATATAGTCATGTTTTAGAGTTATCCATATAATAATCAGTATAATACTTTCATTGTGCCTAGGTTTAATATAAGCTAAATAAGATCTTATGATATCTGTTGCAAATTTGTCAGCAAGGAAATTAACTCAATATGAAGAATCTTTTAAGGAAAGAAAATATAAAGGAGATAAGAGCCTTAGATAAACTCTATGAAGAATAATTATATTTTAGAAATGTCTGTTTATTTTAGTCTCTCCAGATATTTGATAATTATATATTTGATAACTGAGTTGTGATAAATTAAGTGATGGAAGTTTATCGAATAACTAGGTCATTCCCAAATAAAATAAAGTACTGAAAGAATTACTAAACACTGGATTCATCTTACTGAGAATATTTTGGACTATTAATGAATATTAAAGAAAGACAGCAGAGTAGAAGGACATGCTCTCATCTTCTCCTGCAAGAACTCCAAAATTGTGGCTTGATACTGAACAACCATCGACAGGAAACTGTTGGATCCCACCAAAAAAAAAAAAAAAAAAAATCACAGGTCCAAGGGCAAAGGAGAAGCCCCAACAAGATGGTAGGAGTGGCAAAATCACGCTTGGAATTGTCAACTACAAATTGGCTCTTAGAGCATTGCCAATGACTGACCGAGAAAGGCGTTTGCCATCTGCCTCTACTGAGATTGAACCCCAGGCTGCTCTAGCTGTTGACCTTTAACAACCCCTGAGGGAGTTCAGGGTGGAGTGAGGCCCTCTGTGCTCCAGGGAATCTGGTGGGACAGGTCCTTAGATAGTTGGGTGTTTTTAGAAACAGATTTTATGATCTCAGTTCTTGCATCTCCTCATATCTAGAGAAGCACTAAATCCCTTCATGGTGACAGCAGATCCTCATGACTAAACCTTTTGTAAAATGAGCGCTTCATGGCATTGAACTCCCCCTTCACCAAAACCTTACCTATTGACTTTCCCCCACTGCCGCTTTGGAGCAGACTCTCGGAGCTCTCTGAGATGCTGTCTCCTGGGCTGCAGCCCCCATTTTGGCCCAAGTAAAACTTAACTCATAACTCTCCAGCTGCACATCATTTTTTAGTCAACAGGCTCAAATCCCAGAGCCAGCAGAGATGCTTGGATGGTCATGTGCGCACCAGGACCCAGAGGCCCCACAGAGACAGAGACAGACTTGCCTTTGCATGGCTGAGTGTCTCCTGTGGAGGCATGGGTCAGCAGCGAACTGCCTTGGGGACAGCGGCTCTGGCTGCAGCAGGACCAGGTTACACAGCCTGCGGCGGCAGCCCTGTTGAGGAGGTCACCATTAGCCCCACCACGGAGCTGCCGAGCAGACAACCCACGGACCACAGAATGATTATGCCGAATAAATTCTCACACTGTTAAGAAAGTTCTACGACCTGCTGGGGGTCCAGCAAGGGGCTGAGAACCCCCAGGGAATTTGACTTCGGAGGCCAGTGGGAAGCTGAGCCAACTTGTCTGTGTCTAGGAGTCTCCGGTGGCCTTGGGCCAAACAACAGAGAGGGAACACAGACCAACCCGTCCACAGATTTGGATTAAAGATTTACTGAGTATGGCCCACCCATTATAACAAGACCCAGTTTCTCCCACAGTCAGTCTCTCCCATCAGGAAGCTTCCATAAGCCTTTTATCCTTATTCATCAGAAGACAGACAAAATGAAAACCACAATCACAGAAAACTAACCAATCTAATCACAGCCTTGTCTAACTCAATGAAACTATAAGCCATGCCCTGTAGGACCACCCAAGAGAAACGGGACATGGTGGAGAGTTCTGACAAAAGGTGGTGCACTGGAGAAGGGAATGGCAAACCACTTCAGTACTGTTGCCTTGAGAACCTCATGAACAGTATGAAAAGGCAAAAAGATAGGACACTGAAAGATGAACTCCCTAGGTTGATAGGTGCCCAATATGCTACTGGAGATCAGTGGAGAATTAACTCCAGAAAGAATGAAGAGATAGTCCCAAAGTGAAAACAATGCCCAGTTCTGGATGTGACTGGTGATGGAAGTAAAGTCTGATGCTGTAAAGAACAATACTGCATAGAAACCTAGAATGTTAGGTCCATGAATCAAGGTAAATTGGAAGTGGTCAAACAGGAGATGGCAAGAGTGAACATCAATATTTTAGGAACCAGGGAACTAAAATGAACTGGAATGGGTGAATTTAATTCAAATGACCATTATATCTACTACTGTAGGCAAGAATCCCTTAGAAGAAATGGAGTAGCCCTCATAGTCAATGAAAGAGTCTGAAATGCAGTATTTGGCTGCAATCTCAAAAATGAGAGACTGATCTCTGTACATTTCCAAGGCAAATCATTCAATATCACAGTAATCCAAGTCTATGCCCCCAACCACTAATGCTGAAGAAGCTGAAGTTGAATAGTTCTATGAAGACCTACAAGACCTTCTGGATCTAACACCAAAAAAGATGCTCTTTTCATCATAGGGGACTGGAATGCAAAAGTAGGAAGCCAAGATATAACTGGAGTAACAGTTAAGATTGGCCTTGGAGTACGAAATGAAGTAGGGCAAAGGCTAACAGAGTTTTGCCAAGGGAACACACTGGTCATAGCAAACACCCTCTTCCAACAGCACAAGAGAAGACTCTACACATGGATATCACCAGATGGTAAATACTGATATCAGATTGATTATATTCTTTGCAGCTGAAGATGGAGAAGCTCTATACAGTCAGCAAAAACAAGACCAGGAGCTGCCTGTGGCTCAGATCATGAACTCCTAATTGCCAAATTCAGAATTAAATTGAAGAAAGTAGGGAAAGCCAATACAGTGGAAGTGAAAAATTTATTCAAGGGATTAGATTTGATAGAGTGACTGAAGAACTATGGATGGAGGTTCATGACATTGTATAGGAGACAGTGATCAAGACCATCCCCAAGAAAAAGACATGCAAAAAGGCAAAATGGTTGTCTTAGAAGGCCTTAAAAATAGCTGAGAAAAGAAGAGAAGTGAAAGGCAAAGGAGAAAAGGAAAGATATACCCATCTGAATCCAGAGTTCCAAAGAATACCAAAAAAAGATAAAAAAGACTTCCTCGGGGAACAATGCAAAGATATAGAGGAAAACTAGAGACGTCTTCAAGAGAATTAGAGATACCAAGGGAACATTTCATGCAAAGATGGGCTCAATAAAGGAGAGAAATGGTATGGACTTAACAGAAGCTGAAGATATTAAGAAGAGGTGGCAAGAATACCCAGAAGAACTGTACAAAAAAGATTTTCATGACCCAGATAACCACGACGGTGTGATCACTCATCTAGAGCCAAGACATCCTGGAATGCAAAGGTAAATGAGCCTTAAAAGCATCACTATGAACAAAACTAGTGGAGGTAATGAAATTCCAGTTGAGCTATTTCAAATCCCAAAAGATGATGCAGTGAAAGTGCTGCGCTCAATATGCCAGCAAATTTGGAAAACTCAGCAGTGGCCACAGGACTGGAAAAGGTCAGTTTTCAGTCCAATTTCAAAGAAAGGCAATACCAAAGAATGTTCAAACTACCACACAATTGCACTCATCTCACATGCTAGCCAAGTAGTGCTCAAAATTCTCCAAGCCAGGCTTCAACAGTACATGAACTGAGAACTTTCAGATGTTCAAGCTGGATTTAGATAAGGCAGAGGAACCAGAGATCAAATTGCCAGCATCCATTGGATCATTGAAAAAGCAAGAGAGTTCCAGAAAAACATTTACTTCTGCTTTATTGACTATGCCAAAGCCTTTGTCTGTGTGGATCACAACAAACTGTGGAAAATTCTTAAAGAGATGGGAATTCCAGACCATCTTATTTGCGCCCTGAGAAATCTGTATGCAAGTCAAGAAGCAACAGTTAGAACTAGACATGGAACAACAGACTGGTTCCAAATTGGGAAAGGAGTATGTCAAGGCTATATATTGCCGCCCTGCTTTTTTAACTTATATGCAGAGTAGTCATGTGAAGTGCTAAGCTGGATAAAGCACAAGCTGAAATTAAGATTTCCAGGAGAAATATCAATAACTTCAGATATGCATATGACACCACCCTTATGGTAGAAAGCAAAGAGGAACCAAAGAGCCTCTTGATTAAAGTGAAAGAGGAGAGTGAAAAAGTTGGCTTAAAACTCAGCATTCATAAAACTAAGGTCATGGCATCTGGTCCCATCACTTCATGGCAAATATATGGGGAAAGAATGGAAACAGTATCAGAATTTATTTTGCTGGGCTCCAAAATCACTGTAAATGGTGACTGCAGCCATGAAATTAAAAGATGCTTGCTCCTTGAAAGGAAAGCTATGACCAACCTAGACAGCATAGAAAAAAGCAGAGACATTACTTTGCTGACAAAGGTCCACCTAGCCAAAGTTATGGTTTTTCCAGGAGTCATGTATGGATGTGAGAGTTGCACCATAAAGAAGGCTGAGTGTCGAAGAATTGACACTTTTGAACTCTGGTGTAGGAGAAGACTCTTGAGATTCCCTTGGACTGCAAGGAGATCCAACCAGTACATTCTAAAGGAAATCAGTCCTGAATATTCATTGAAAGGACTGATGCTGAAGCTGAAACTCCAATACTTTGACCATCTGATTTGACGAACTGACTCATTGGAAAAGACTCTAATGCTGAGAATGATTGAAAGTAGGAGAAGGGGATGACAGAGGATAAAATGGTTGGATGGCATCACTGACTTGATGGACATGAGTTTGAGCTAGCTTCAGGAGTTGGTGATGAACAGGGAAGCCTGATGTGCTGCAGTCCTTGGGGTCTCAAAGAGTCAGACCAGACTGAGCGACTGAACTGAACTGGACTGAACACTGGCCTCCATAAGTGAATTATGATGGGCCCCACTTTTTTATTTTATGGAAGAGTTTATGAGGAATTGCTCTTATTTCTCCTTTACAAGCCTGGAGTTTGCCTTTTTGGAAGGTCTTTAAAGTAGGAATTAAATTTCTTTGGTTCCATTCAGTTCCATTCAGTCATTCAGCTGTGTCTTACTCTTTGCAACCCCATGGACTGCAGCACACCAGGCCTCCCTGTTCATCACCAACTCCTGGAGTTTACTCAAACTTATGTCCATTAAGTTGGTACTCACATCCAACCATATTATCTTCTATAATCTCCTTCTCCACCCACCTTCAATCCTTCCCAGCATCAGAGTCTTTTCAAATGAGTCAGTTCTTCACATCAGGTGGCCAAAGTATTGGAGTTTGAGCTTTAAGCATCAGTCCTTCCAATGAATATTCAGAACTGATCTCCTTTAGAATGGACTGCTTGGATCTCGTTGCAGTCCAAGGGAATCTCAAGAGTCTTCTCCAACACCACAGTTCAAAAGCATCAATTCTTCAATGCTCAGCTCTCCTTATAGTCCAACTCTCACATCCATACATGACTACTGGAAAAACCATAGCTTTGACTAGATGGACCTTTGTTGACAAGGTAACGTCTCTGCTTTTTAGTATGCTGTCTAGGTTGGTTATAGCTTTTCTTCCAAGGAGCAAGCATCTTTTAATTTCATGGCTGCAGTCACTATTTGCAGTGATTTTGGAGACCAAAAAAAAAATGAAGTCTGTCACTGTTTCCACTGTTTCCCCATCTATTCACCATGAAGTGATGGGACCATAGGCCATGATCTTAGTTTTCTGAATGTTGAGTTTTTTTTTTAAATTTTCTTTACTTTATTGTGTTGGTTTTGCCATACAATGACATGAATCCGCCATGGGTATACATATGCTCCCCCTCCAGAACCCCCCTCCCTCCTCCCTCCTGATTCCCTCCCCCTGGGACATCTCGGTGCACCAGCCCCGAGCATCAACCCTGGGCTGGCGATTGGTTTCACATATGATAATTAACATGTTTCAATGCCATTCTCCCATATCATCCCACCCTTGCCCTCTTCCACAGAGTCCACGAGTCTGTTCTATACATCTGCATTCCTTTTGCTGTCTCGCATGCAGGGTTCTCGTTACCATCTTTCTAAATTCCATATATATGCATTAGTATACTGTATTGTTGTTTTTCCTTCTGGCTTAATTCACTCTGGATAATAGGCTCCAGTTCCATCCACCTGAGTAGAACTGATTCAAATGAATTTTTTTTTAATGCTGAGTAATATTCCATTGTGTATATGTCCCACAGCTTTCTTATCCATTCGTCAGTTGATGGGCATCTAGGTTGCTTCCATGTCCTGGCTATTGTAAACAATGCAGTGATGAACATTGGGGTACATGTGGCTCTTTCAATTCTGGTTTCCTCGGTGTGTATGCCCAGCAGTGGGATTGCTGGGTCATACGGCAGGTCTATTTGCAGTTTTTTAAGGAACCTCCACACTGTTTTCCATAGTGGCTGTACTAGTTTGCATTCCAACCAACAGTGTAAGAGGGTTCCCTTTTCTCCACATCCTCTCCAGCATTTATTGCTTGTAGATTTTTGGATGGCAGCCATTCTGACTGGTGTAAAGTGGTACCTCATTGTGGTTTTGATTTGCATTTCTCTGATAATGAGTGATGTTGAGCATCTTTTCATGTGTTTGTTAGCCATTTTTATGTCTTCTTTGGAGAAATGTCTGTTAAGTTCTTTGGCCCACTTTTTGATTGGGTCGTTTATTTTTCTAGAATGGAGCTGCAGGAGTTGCTTGTATACTTGTGAGATTAATTGTTTGTCCGTTGCTTCATTGGCTATTATTTTCTCCCATTCTGAAGGCTGTCTTTTCACTTTGCTTATAGTTTCCTTTGTTGTGCAGAAGCTTTTAAACAGAAAGAGAAATTAAGGAAACAATTCCATTCACCATTGAAACAAAAAGAATAAAATACTTAGGAGTATTTCTACCTAAAGAAACAAAAGACTTGTATATAGAAAACTATACAACACTGATGAAAGAAATCAAAGAGGACACAAATAGATGGAGAAATATACCGTGTTCGTGGATTGGAAGAATCAATATAGTGAAAATGAGTGTACTACCCAGAGCAATCGATAGATTCAATGCAAGTCCTATCAAGCTACCAGAGGTCTTTTTCAGAGAATTAGAACAAATAATTTCACAATTTGTATGGAAATACAAAAAACCTTGTATAGCCAAAGCAATCTTGAGAAAGAAGAATGGAACTGGAGGAATCAACCTACCTGACTTTAGGCTATACTACAAATGCACAGTCATTAAGACAGTATGGTACTGGCACAAAGACAGAAATATAGATCAATGGAACAAAATAGAAAGCCCAGAGATAAATCCATGCATCTATGGACACCTTATCTTTGACAAAGGAGGCAAGAATATACAATGGAGAAAAGACAACCTCTTCAACAAGTGGTGCTGGGAAAACTGGACAGCCACTTGTAAAAGAATGAAACTAGATCACTTTCTAACACCATACACAAAAATAAACTCAAAATGGATCAAAGATCTAATCATAAGACCAGAAACTATAAAACTCCTAGAGGATAACATAGGCAAAACACTCTCTGACATAAACCAAAGAGGGATCCTCTATGACCCACCTCCCAGAATATCGGAAATAAAAGCACGAATAAATAAATGAGACCTAATTAAAATTGAATGTTGAGTTTTAAGCCAACTTTTTAATTTTCTTCTTTCACTTTCATCAAGAGGTTCTTTAGTTTTCCTTTGCTTTCTACCATAAGGATGGTGTCATCTGCATATCCGAAGTTATTGATATTACTCCTGGCAATCTTGACTCCAGTTTGTGCTTCATCCAGCCTGGTGTTTCTCATGATGTACTCTGCATGGAGGTTAAATAGATAAGGTGACAATATACAGCCTTGACGTACTCCTTTTCCTATTTGAAACCGGTCTGTTGTTCCATGTCTAGTTCTAACTGTTGCTTCCTGACCTGCATATAGGTTTCTCTGCATACAGATTTCTGCCTACCAAATTTCTTTGATATATATACATATAACTATTTAGATAATCTATTTCCTCTTGATTTACTGTTGGTTGTTTGTGGCTTTTCAGAAAGTGGTTGATTTCATCTAAGTTACTAAATTTGTGTTCATGAGTTGTTCATAGCATTCCTTTATCATCCTTTAAATGTCTTTAAATCCCACCACCACCCCAGCTGCACATTGGTAGTTTGTTTCTTCCATCTTTTTTCTTGGTCAATTTGTCTAAAGGTTATCATTTTAATGAGTTTTTCAAAGAACCATATTGACTTTCATTGATTTTATCTATTTTTTTCTGTTTTGCAGTGCATTGATTCCTGCTCTTATATCATTATTTTTGTCCTTTTCTAGTTCCATGGAAAGACTACTACTGCATGCTTAGTTACTCAGTCATGTCCGACTCTTTGCGACCCCATGGACTGTAGCCTGCCAAGCTCCTCTGTCCATGGGATTTTCCAGGCAAGAATACTATAGTGGAGTGCCATTTCCTCCTCCAGGGGATCTCTCCCACCCTCTGGAACCTGCATTGTATGCAGATTCTTTATCTGCTGAGCCATCGGGGAAGCCCATGGAAAGACTAAACACTAGCAAATCTCAAACTAAACTGTAAAAGCTCTGCTTTTACCTGCACCGTTATGCAGGTTAACAAATTTTGAAACAAGTTTTGGGATGTGCATTTTCTAGAGTCTCTCATAGTGACCAAGTATAATGGGTGTTAACCATGGTGGGGAAAGGTTGGACTCAGGGGAGAGAAAGGAGCTTTTTCAGGAGCTTTTTGCCTATGTGTCAGGCTCTGAGAAGTGAAGTTTAGAGAGCAGACTGAGAATATCATTTCAGAAGAGTGTTTCTAAGCATTGTTGGAATCTGACTTGAAAACAACACTTCTAATAACATTTAAAATTTCTTTATGTTATGCCAGAAGTTTGTAAATTAATTAAGGTGCTGCTTCATGTGGGAGATTTGAGGCCCAGTGGATTGGCTTATTGAGCCTTATCCATTATTTCAGTCTCAAGGGCCAGAGGTCACAGAGCTGTCATCCATATCTCCTTCACATTGGATATCAAGAACCATTCCAATTAAAAGGGCACGAATCTCCCCAGTGGCTGTTTACCAGGTTCCCCCCAGCCTGGGACATGAACCCCAGATACCTGGCCTGAGAAGCTGTAACTCACTTTCACCCACATTTCCCTGTTTAACAGATCCCTATGTGTTTATTCACAATGTTCCTGGTTGGGTGGATCTGAGTTTAAACTGTTGACAGGAAATAATGCCTTCTGGCCTGATATCCCAAGTTCATCCAGAGCCTGGAAACTGCAATCATTATTTCCCAGGTTGGTTTACTCTCTCTATAAATGAGTATAATGTCTTTATTCATAAAGGACCCACTGCCTCAAAATAGCTGGAGCTTGAATTGACATCCTTAATAAACACCCAATCCGGCGGAAATGGGCCTCTCACCCCTGGAGGCTCTTAGTGACCTCTGGGTGCCTTCAGCCACTAGTTATGCAGGGTGGACAAACAAATACCCTGGGCTCACCATTAGGGCCACAGGAAGCTTCAAGCGCACAGATCTTGGCGCCCACGTAATTAGCTGGTGAAAGCTGTAGCACACATTCTTAAGTTTTGCTCAAGAAACAGCTTGGGAGAATTGGCCTTAAAGAGCTTCATTAAACTCAAGGGTGGAAACTGCCTAATGAAATCAATAGGTCTTTTGTGTGGTAGGAAAAGAGAGCAGTCAAGCCCTGAGACGTTCACTGCTGTCCTGCTTGCTGGGTGCAGCAGGGAGCTTCCTAGCCTGTTGGGGACGGAGGGCCACACTCGACAGGAGCCATTAGCCGGCCAAGCCCAGGACTTGCGGAGGTTGCCCTGGGCCCGGCACTGGTGTCTGAGCCACACCTACCTCCGGGGCAACTTCAGCTTGAGCGTGGCCTGCCTCTTCTGGGAATGGTGCCCCCTAACCTCAGAGCCAAACCTCCATTCCCTCATCCTGTCATCTGTGCCTGATACCTGTTTTCAGAGACAAGTAAGGATCAGAGAACCTTCTGGGCCGCTGAAATGCATCTCATCTCTTGCTGCCTACCTCAGACAAAACGGTCGCTCGCTCTAGCTGTGATTAAATGATCGTTCTGCAAAGGGTCAGGGAGGCATGGCCCCCTGCACCGGCCCCACTGTGCTAGCTGTAAGGACAACTTTCCCTTCTGTTCAAAGTTAGTTGACCAGGGGGTGTCTCTGTGTTCACTGGTACTATCTAGATACTGGTTACTGGCTTCAAAAATGAGAGCTTTTTCATGTTTTGTTTCCTACTTATTGCTGTTCAGTCGCACAGTCGTGCTCAACTCTTTGTGACCCTGTGGACTTTGCAGCATGTCAGGCCTCTCTGTCCCTCATCACCACCCAAGTTTGCCCAATGTCATGTCCACTACATCGGTGATGCCATCCAGCCATCTCATCCTCTGACATCCTCTTCTTCTGCCCTCAATTTTTCCCAGCATCACGGACTTATCCAATGAGTTGGCTGTTTGAATGAGACAACCAAAATAGCTTCCCTGGTGGCTCAGCTGGTAAAGAACCTGCCTGCAATGCAGGAGACCTGGGTTCAATCTCTGGTTTGGAAAGATCCCCTGGAGAAGGGAAAGGCTACCCACTCCAGTATTCTGGCCTGGAGAATTTCATGGACTGTATAGTCCATGGGGTCACCAAGAGTTGGATACAACTGAGGGACTTTCAGCTTCAGCATCAGTCCTTCCCATGAGTATTCAGGATTGATTTCCCTTAAGATTGACAGGTTTGATCTCCTTGATGTCTAAGGGACTCTCAGAGTCTTCTCCAGCACCAGAGTTGAAAGGCATCACTTCTTTTGTGCTCCGCTTTCTTTATGGTCAAGTTCTCACAACTATATGTGATCACTGGGAAGACCATGGCCTTGACTATATGGACCTTTGTCAGCAGAGTAATGTCTCTACTTTTCAACACACTAGGTTTGTCATAACTTTCCTGCTGAGAAATAGTCATCTTCTGATCCTGTTGTTACAGTCACCATCCACAGTGATTTTAGAGCCAAAGAAGAGGGAATCTGTCACTACTTTCACTTTTCCCCTTCTATTTGCCATGAAGTAATGGGGCCAGATGCCATGATGTTAGTTTTTTTAATATTATTTTTAAGCCAGCTCTTTCACTCTCCTTCATCCTCATCAAGAGGCTCTTTAGTTCCTCTTTGCTTTCTGCCATTAGAGTGGTATCATCTGCATATCTGAGGTTGTGGATTTTTTGCCCGTCTATCTTGATTCCAGCTTGTAACTCATCCAGCCTGGCATTTCTCATGATGTGCTCAGCATATAAGTTAAATAAACATAGTGACAGCAGACAGCCCTGTCGTACTCCTTTCTCAATCCTGAACCCATCATTTATTCCATACAGGGTTCTAACTGTTGCTTCTTGACGCGTATACAGGTTTTTCAGGAGACAGGTAAGATGGTCTGGTATTCCCATCTCTTTAAGAGCTTTCCACAATTTGTTATGATCCATAGAGTCAAAGGTTTTCTTGTAGTTGATGAAACAGAGGTAGATGTGTTTCTGGAATTTCCTTGCTTTTTCTATGATCCAGTGAATGTTGGCAATTTGATCTCTGATTCCTCTGCCTTTGCTAAACCCAGCTTGGACATCTTCTACTTGGTTATTGTTAAATCCAGGCTGTGGGCTGCCCTGCCTTTTTCAGCTTCACAGGAAATGCTGTGGCCTGTTTGAAGGGATAAAAACAAAAACAAACACAGGTAGAGGGGACACCCGAGATTAACCTGTGCCGACAACTAAGGGGAAGTGGGTTCTAACCTGGTCGTCTCTGATGCATGGTGGGAAAGATGCCTGGGCAGTGGGACCAGTCATGCAGTGTGGCCCCTGGAGGCCTAGGCCACGTCCCTAATTGGGCTCAGGAGACAGTAGTGCAGGAAGGGCTTATGGGATTCCTGCTCCACATCTGGCATCGACCTGGGCGGGCGGCCAAGCAGCCCACCAGGTGGGGACAGTAGTCCATCGTTCAGCGGAGAATGAGCCTGCCAGATGGGGTGTCCTGCAGGAGACGGGAGGCTAACCTCTGCCCACAGTGACTGGAGCACCTCAAGTCCGGTCAGCCTCAGTGCTCCCAGGTCTCAGCTGAATGGCCTGACACTGCTCACGTCCCCAGGGCTCCCAGGCAGCTGAGAGCAGAGGAGGCTCATGCTGTGTCATGAGATCCCAGGCTTCAGGGCTCTGCTTGTCCCAGGCAGGCTGCGCTCAGGTATGCCAGAACCGACACCCAACACCCGGTGCAAGGGGGTAGCAGGACACACACACTAGTTCTAGGCCTTGTGTGCTTGGAGGAAAATTTTTACATCTGCCAATTGTGATAATTAGAGAGATAATCATAAAAGCAACCCGTGGTGGCTGGAGTTTTTTGTCAAAGAAAATGAAACGAGAACAGCAACAGTGTTGATTCCAGCAACACTCAAACCCTGACTCGCACTCAAACACACTCCCCGCCTCCCGCCTCCATGGGGCCACCGCTGACACTGACAAATTTACTCTGAGTCCTAACAGACGCTTAGGTTTCATAATTGTTGTTCCTGGACTCCAAACAGCCACTGGTTTGTCATCTTGCTCCAGATACTGCAGATTTTTGTCCGCAGAAGTTGTGTCTTCAGTTCTCCATTCACTTGACGCTGCATGCCCCTCTTAGTCTCTGCCTCTCTACCAGGTCCACCCCAGCCTGTCTGGCTGGCCAGATGGAAACAAGAAAGCCCTGAGTCCATGCCCTCTGCCCACCCTGAAGCCCAGAACCTCCTCCCAGCCTCCTCCATGTTCCTGTCCTGCTTATCCATCTCCGATCTCTCTGCCCACCGTTTAGATAGAATAATTGACATGGTCAGCCTGACTTTTGACCCTGGGGCTTATTTTAGGGCTTGGTTTTGCTTTCATTCACTCCCTAGCTCTATTCTTCATGTCTGCCTGTTAGGGAAATTAAAATGGAGGTAGTCTTGTTCAGGTTTCCAAAGTAGAGGAGCAGGCCTCTGACCGACTTCTGACCTTGTCTGAACTACACGCCTGCCTGTGAGTGCTCCAATTGTCTCCAGCAGGTCAGGCAGCACTTTGGATAAGAAAAGGAGTGGTCTTGAAATTTCTTAAGCCCCTAGGGGCCTAGCCAGCCATCCCTCCCAAGCGCCAGGTGAAGCAAACATCACTGTAAACGTTAAAGAAAAACCAGAGCTGCGTTTTTGTACACAAACTGATGATAATACAGATTTGCCCCCTGGGATTTTAAGCAGGAGCTCCCAGAGTTGCAAACTGAAATCTCTTCCATGGAATGGACACACTGCATGGGACCCTTTCCCAATTGGGACTCCAGATTGCTGTCATTTAGGAATTCCCAGTACGGGTCAAGTCTGGATGTGGGTTTCAGCCCAATTTGGTGACGTACACACTGTTGTTTCTCTCGATGTGAAACTGTTTACCACAGATTGGGACTTGAACCCATGTGCTGGGATTCGAACCCAGCCCAAACCCACAGTAACTGGTTTCAGGACCTAATGAAGCTCAGGTTCTTGACATCTCATTGTTCAAAGAATTCAGTGAGAGACAAAGTGATAGGTAAGAAGTGGATTTATTCAGATACAGAGAGAACTCTCCACAGACAGAATGCAGGCTATCGAAGAGGGTGAATACGGCCCTGAAATGTGGCATGGTGAGTTTTTATAGCCTGGGTAATTTAATATGTTAATGAATGGGAGACTTATTCCAACTATTTGGGGGAAGGGGTGGAGATTTCCAGGATTTGAGCCACCACCCATTCCCCAAAATAGTTGGAATAGTGGTTTCTTTTGTTAATGAATCCTTCAATACTACAACAAAGCTAAAACTTTTGCCAAAACACTGCCCTGGATCACTTAATCTCCCCTTGTCTCCCCAAAGCCTCCATCTGCCCCCCACCTCTTTGGTCCAGCTTGATTCTCCCTTTAGGCATGAAGACCAGATATCTTCCCAGTCCTTTTACCCTATATATTTGTTTCACTTTAGTTTCCAAAATGAATGATCATTGGAGAGACAGATGGGGCTAGTTTGACACCTTACCCCTACAGCAGAATCATACTTTAAAGGGCCCCTGCCCCATGCTAAACCCAACCCAGTAATGTACCTTGCCCCTCACTGAATGCATGTTCACTTTACCACTACTTTGCACATGTAGACATGTTATTAATTGGGTAGGCTTTTAATGCATCGTGTGATGATCTCCATTTTTGCAGCCTTCCTCCCTTATTTTGGAGCTGATGATTCTTCCCTGGCCCTTGTCCTTGAGTGACAGCAGTTGGTAGGTGAATTTGACCTTCACAGACATGAAGGCTCCCATGGAAATTACCTGTCTTTGTGCTAAAGTGTAGGTAGGTGTTGTACAAAATGTCCATGAAACAGTGGTGAATAAAGAGAAAGTGCATCCTCTTCCTGGACCAGGTGAAAACTTGCCCTCCTCCCATCCTCTCCCAAGTGCTCCAGAAAGTTAGCCCAGACATCATCCTTTGCCTCTAGTAAGCGCACATCCTGCCATCCACCTGGGACCTGACTTTTTTGCCCTCAGGTCATTAAAACACACACACACACCCCGTAACAAAACTGCCTTGTTCCCACATCTCCTTCCAGCTGCTGCCCTTCTTTCCTTCACAGCGTTCACCTGAAGTTTGTCTTTCTGTGAATGAGTGGCTATTCCCCAGGCGTCACGAGACTGCTCCTATCCAACACTGCCTTCCGATAAATGCCCATGCTCTTTCTGACTTCTCCTCTACTTGAGTGGAGCAGTGTCTCTGCACTGAGAGACTCAGTTCAGCGTCAGTGTCTCTACAAGCACCACATTGACTCTGTAAAATGGCTTAAATGTCCGGTAGGGTGAGGTTTGCTTTGATGCCAGTATTCAGAGTTGATCTGGTCATTCAAATTCCTTTATTGTTTTACGTGAACTTTACAATCTTAAAGGAGGGACAAGATGGCAAAGTAGAAGGGATCTGAGCTCACCTCCTATGAGAACACCCGAATCACAGCTAACTGCTGAACAACAACCAATGAAAAAAGACTGGAACCAATCAAAGAAGATATTCTATAGCGAAAGACATAAAGAAACCCAAGGAGATGGTAGAAGGGGTGCACTTGTAATATAATCAGCCAATCCCATACCCCATGAGTTGGCAACCCACATACTAGAGAATTATTGTATCGCAGGAGTTCTCCCACAGGAGTGAGAATTCTGAGATCTATGTCGGGCTCCCTATCCTGGAAGACTGGCATTGGGAAGAGGAATCCCCAGAGCCTTTGGCTTTGAAGACTTGATCACAGGAACTCCATAGGACTGTAGAAAACAAAGACTTCCCTCTTGAAGGGCACACACAAGGTCTTGTGTGCACTGGGACCCAGGGCAAGAGCTGTGGAGAGGACCTGGCGAGGCAGGGCGTGGCTGTGGTTCACTGTGGAGACAAAGACACGGATGGTGGGTATCCCGGGAAATATTCATTGAGGTGAGCTCTCCCAGAGGTCACAATTTTGGCATCTAGACCTGGTCCCACCCAACAGCCAGTAGCTCCAGTGCTGGGATACGGAACAACCAACAAGGGGGGAACACAGCTCCACCCATCAAGAGACAGGCTGCCCATGGACTTTCTAAGCCCACAGACCCCTGTAGACATGCCCCTAGATGCAGCCCTGTCCACTGGACACAGCTTTACCCACCAATGGGCAGGCACGAGCCCCTCTCACCAGGAAGTCTGCACCAATTGACTAGGTCTCTGTAATACTGAGCCTTTCTGTGTATGAACAGTGACCTTTCTACATATGAACTCTGTTTTTCTCTTTCATATCTTTCAGAGTTTTGTAACTATCTCCATATAGTTGGCACATTTGTGTTTATTTCTGGAGGCTATGTAACTGCTTTGCAGTTGTGAAATTTTATTTAATTATTATTTTAAAATCTTTATCTGTTTATTTGGCTCTGTTGGGTCACAGTTGCTGCAGCCCGGATCTTCACCGCCCCACGAGGGATCTCTCTTTGTGGCTCACAGACTCTCTAACGGTGGTGCACAGGCTCCAGATCACAGGCTCAGAAGCTGTGGCCTTCAGGCTTAGGTGTTCTGTGGCCTGTGGGATCTTAGTTCCCTGGCCAGGGATCAGCCTGCAGCGCATGCACTGCAAGGCAGATTCTCAACCGCTGGACCATCAGGAAGTCCCTGCAACTGTGAAACTTTAAATTTTACATTTCTACTTATTTATTGCACATTTAAAGTGACATTATTTATTTTCATAATTTTCCTTTGTATTCTTATGCTAGGCTTCTCAGGTACTAATGGTAAAGAATCCGCCTGCCAATGCAGGAGACATAAAGAGATGTGGTTTTAATTTCTGGGTTGGGAAGATCCCCTGGAGGAGAGCATGGCAACCCACTCCAGTATTCTTGCCTGGGGAATCCCATGGATAGAGGAGCCTGGCAGGCTACAGAATAGAACAGGACTGAAGCAATTTAGCACGTATTGTTATACTTCTCTTCACTGTTTTACTAATCCTATTATTTTATCTGTTGATTTTTTTCTTTATGTAGATGATTATATCATCTATAATTTTGCATGATTTTCTAGTTCTTATTCTTAGCTTATTGCATCATTTAGGAACTCTAGTACTATACAAAATAGTAGCAGCATTAATAGGCTTTTTTTTTTTTTTTTACTATTAAATGTGCTGTTTCACTGTTAGATATATTGTCAGCAGTAGGCTTTGATAACTACCAATTTCTCTTTTTTAAGACATCTCTTCCAATGTTTAGTACTATGGGGTTTTTCATGAATGGATTTTAAATTTTATTGAATTACTTTTCTGTATGTTTTGAGAGACCTTATGATTTTCCCCCTTTAACACACTAATGAGATAAATTATATGAATATCTACTTTTATTCTCATGGCAGAGCTGTCTTTGCATTCCTAGTTTAAAAGCTTGACTTGATCATGACAAACTATTATTTTAATGCACTTCTGGATTATAATTGTTAATATTTTCTTTGGAAATTTTATAATTATATTCCCCAGTTAGATTAGCCTGCAATTTTCTTTTCTTTTGGAGGTTATCTAGTTCTTATTTTACTTCACATTATATTTGCCTCAAAAATAAATGAACAGATTTACTTGTTTCCTATCATGTGAAATAACTTGTACAAATAGCGATTATCTGTTCTTTGACAACTTGATTAAAATATACCCTAAACATTGGTAAGAAGTTGTGGATTACCACTTGATTTTCCTTAATGGTTATTGATTCATTTAAAGTTTCCATCATTTGGATCAATTTTTGCAATTTAAGGTCTATTTTTCTTTATTTTTTCAAGAGCTTTAACACATAGTTGTTCATAATATCTTTCTTGATTAAAATATTTTCTGTATCTGTAATTATTTCTGTTTCCAATTGCCAGATATTTTTACTTTGTTTTTCAATCAATTAGTCCACTTAAATAACTTTTAAAAAATCTTATTAGTCTTTTCAAAGGACCTTTGGTTTTATTTATTATCTATGTTTCTTTCACCCTTATTTTATTTACTTCATTAATTTATGCCCCCTTTTTATTCTAAGTTCAATTTTTTTTTGCTCTTAGTTTCTACAAAGTATATTCAAACTGTAAAATTTCCTCTATTAACTTGGCTGTATCCATATTTTTTGATAGCTAATAGTTTCATTTTCATTTTGTTGAAAAATTATAATTCTATTATGATTCCTTTTTAATCTATGGATTACTTAAAATTATGAGTCTTATTTTTAAAACATGAGATGTTTTTAGCTAACTTTTTTATTACTGATGATTTCTAATTTCATTGTATCATGAAGAGGGAACATAGTCTGCATGATGTTGGATATTTGGAATGTGTTGAGACTTTATTTTTGACCAGATATGTAATCAAATTTTTATAACTATTCTGTGTGTTTTTTCTTTGTTGGATGCTAAGTTATGTCAAGTTTGTAATTGTTTTATTCATTCTATGACCTTTTGTAATTTTTGGTCTTGTTGGTATTTCAGATGTGTGCCAACATCTACCATAATTATGGATTTGTTTATTTTTCCCTGTAGGTATATTGTTCATTTCTTAGTATTAAATGTAGCTCTTTGTATTAATACTTTTACTTGTTTTCCTAAATTTTATTTTGTATGGTGTTATTTCTAATCTAGTTTTCCTTTTGTTAATATTTGTCCATTTTTTAAATTAATTAAGTTTTTTATTGAAGGATAATTGTTTTACAGAATTTTGTTGTTTTCTGTCAAACCTCAACATGAATCAGCCATAGATATACATATATCCCCTCCCTTTCAAACCTCCCTCCCATCTCCTGCCCCATCCTACCCATCTAGATTGATACAGACCCCCTGTTTGAGTTTCCTGAGCCACACAGCAAATTCCCTTGGCTATCTATTTTACATATGGTTATGTAAGTTTCCATGTTACTCTTTCCATACATCTCACCCTCTCCTCCCCTCTCACAATGTCCATAAGTCTGTTCTCTATGTCTGTTTCTCCATTGTGGCCCTGTAACTAAATGCTTCAATATCATTTTTCTAAATTCCAAATATATGCGTTAGAACACAATATTAATCCTTCTCTTTCTGACTCACTTCACTCAGTACAATAGGTTCTAGGTTCATCCACCTCATCAGAACTGACTCAAATGTATATGGAAATGTCATATAATTAAAATAGCCAAAGAAATCTTGAGGAAAGGAGAACAAAATGTAGGACTTATCCTACCTGATTACATTTCTTTTGAAACTATAGTAATCAAGACTATGTGTTACTTGCCCAAGGACCCACAGATAGATTTATGAAACAGAATAGAGTTTAAGGTAGACACACATTCATCTAGTCAATTGATTTTTGACAAAGGTACCAAAGTAATGCAACAAGAAAAGAAAATCTTTTCAAAAATGGTGCTGGAATAATTGGAGATCTATCTATGGGGGAAAAAATGAACCTTGATCCTTGTCATCTACCATACAGAGAAATTAATTTTAAATGGACCATAAATTGTTAGAGGCAAGATATGATCGAATATCTTCATGTCTTGAGAGAAGGCAAAAGTTTCCTAGACAAAGCACAAGGCAAAAACAACCAAAGAAGAAACAGACAAATTAGACTTCTTTAAAATTAAAATCTTCTTCAAAGAGATATGGCAAGGAAAGTAAACAGAGAGGCCACAGAATGGGAGAAAGTACTACAAAATCTGACAAGAACTAGGACACTTAAGATATGCCTACAACTTAAGAATGGAAAGACAAGTTAACTTAAAATGGGGACACATGTATCCCATTGTTCATTGCAGCACTATTTACAATAGCTAGAACATGGAAGCAACCTAGATGTCCATTGACAGATGAATGGATAAAGAAGTTGTGGTACATATATACATTTAAGAAGAGGATGTCAATCTCTTTAAAATAAGCTTTCTGGAATTTTAATACGGATTCATTGAATCTGTAGATGAACTTATGTGGGTTAGGTATGGGTTTGGAAATGTTTCCTCCTCTGTTTTTTCAAAAGTTTGCATAAGGTTGGTGTTATTTTTTCCTTAAATGTTTGACAGAATTCATCAGGGAAAGCATCAGAGCCTGGAGTTTTCTTTATGGGTAGAATTCAATTTCTTTAACATAGCACTATTTGGAATTTTTGTTTCATCTTGTGTTAGTTTTTATTAGTCATATTTTTCAAAGAATTTCTCCATTTCATCCAAGTGATTGAATTTTTGGGCATGATGCTGTTTGTAACATTTCCTTATTATTCTTTGCATAACTGCAGGATTTGTAGTGATGTCTCCTCTTTCACTCCTGATATTCATATGTTGGTAATTTGTATTCTGTTTTTCTCCCATAAGTTTTGCTAGCATTTATCATTTTGTTGATATTCTCAATGAAGCACTTTGTGACTTTAAACTTTTTTCTCTATCATTTTCTATTTCATTCAACTTTGTTCTTTAGTATTTCCTTCTACTTACTTTTATTACTTTTTCTGATCTTATTTTTCTGCTTTTTAAGGTGAAATCTCAGATCTTAAGATCTTTTTTTTTTCTTTAAAGCTCCAATTTTTCTCTAAATTGTGTTTTAGCTGAATCTCAAACTTTGATCAGTAGCTTTCTTAAAAAAAAATTAGTTTGAAGTATTTTGAAACTTTCTTTGTGATTTACTCTTTGACCTATGGATTTTTAGGAAGTGTGTTATTTGTTATCAAATATTTAGGGTTTTCCTAGGTATCTCATTCATACTGATTTTTAATTTAGTTCCATAGTCATCAGAGGACACATTCCATGTGATTTAAACCCTTGTAAATTTATTTAACTTTGTTTTATGACCAAGCTTGTGATCCTACGTGGCATTAGTGGTGAAGAACCTGCCTGCCAATACAGGAGACGTAAGAAATGCAGGTTCAATCCCTGGGTCAGGAAGATCCCCGGTAAGAGGGCATGACAACCCACTCCAGTATTCTTGCCTGGAGAATCCCCTGGGCAAAGGATCCTGGTGGGCTACAGTCCATAGGTTTGCAAAGAGCTGGGCATGATTGAAGTGACTTAGCACACACTCACATAGTCTATCTTAACAAGTAAGCTATATGAACTTAATAAAAAGTTAAGGTATATTGAAGTTTTAAGTATATTGTTCTAAAAATATCAATTGTATCAAAAAAGGCTAATAGGTTATTCATGTCATTTATATCTTTACTGATTTTTTTTTAATAGTTTTGCCATACAATGACATGATATCATCATGGGTTTACATATGCTCCCCCTCCAGAACCCCCCTCCCTCCTCCCTCCCTCCCTGCTCCCCCCGGGAAATCTCGATGCACCAGCCCCGAGCATCAATCCTGGGCTGGCGATTGATTACACATATGATAATTAACATGTTTCAATGCCATTCTCCCATATCATCCCACCCTTGCCCTCTTCCACAGAGTCCATGAGTCTATTCTATACATCTGCGTTCCTTTTGCTGTCTCGCATGCTGGGTTCTCGTTACCATCTTTCTAAATTCCATATATATGCGTTAGTATACTGTATTGTTGTTTTTCCTTCTGGCTTAATTCACTCTGGATAATGGGCTCCAGTTCTGTCCACCTGAGTAGAACTGATTCAAATGAATTTTTTTTTTAATGCTGAGTAATACTCCATTGTGTATATGGACCACAGCTTTCTTATCCATTCGTCAGTTGATGGGCATCTAGGTTGCTTCCATGTCCTGGCTAGTGTAAATAAAGCAGCGATGAACATTGGGGTACACGTGGCTCTTTCAATTCTGGTTTCCTCGGTGTGTATGCCCAGCAGTGGGATTGCTGGGTCATATGGCAGTTCTATTTCCAGTTTTTTAAGGAATCTCCACAGTGTTCTCCATAGTGGCTGTACTAGTTTGCATTCCCACCAACAGTGTAAGAGAGTTCCCTTTTCTCCACATCCTCTCCAGCATTTATTGCTTGTAGACTTTTGGATGGCAGCCATTCTGACTGGTGTAAAGTGGTACCTCATTATGGTTTTGATTTGCATTTCTCTGATAATGAGTGATGTTGAGCATCTTTTCATGTGTATGTTAGCCATTTTTATGTCTTCTTTGGAGAAATGTCTGTTAAGTTCTTTGGCCCACTTTTTGATTGGGTTGTTTATTTTTCTAGAATGGAGCTGCAGGAGTTGCTTGTATATTTTTGAGATTAATTGTTTGTCCGTTGCTTCATTGGCTATTATTTTCTCCCATTCTGAAGGCTGTCTTTTCACCTTGATTATAGTTTCCTTTGTTGTGCAGAAGCTTTTAATTTTAATTAGGTCCCATTTGTTTATTCATGCTTTTATTTCCAATATTCTGGGAGGTGGGTCATGTAGGATCCTGCTTTGGTTTATGTCCGAGAGTGTTTTGCCTATGTTATCCTCTAGGAGTTTTATAGTTTCTGGTCTTATGATTAGATCTTTGATCCATTTTGAGTTTATCTTTGTATATGATGTTATAAAGTGTTCTAGTTTCATTCTTTTACAAGTGGCTGTCCAGTTTTCCCAGCACCACTTGTTAAAGAGGTTGTCTTTTCTCCATTGTATATTCTTGCCTCCTTTGTCAAAGATAAGGTGTCCATAGATGCATGGATTTATCTCTGGGCTTTCTATTCTGTTCCATTGATCTATATTTCTGTCTTTGTGCCAGTACCATACTGTCTTAATGACTGTGCATTTGTAGTATAGCCTAAAGTCAGGTAGGTTGATTCCTCCAGTTCCATTCTTCTTTCTCAAGATTGCTTTGGCTATACGAGGTTTTTTGTATTTCCATACAAATTGTGAAATTATTTGTTCTAATTCTCTGAAAAAGACCTCTGGTAGCTTGATAGGACTTGCATTGAATCTATCGATTGCTCTGGGTAGTACACTCATTTTCACTATATTGATTCTTCCAATCCACGAACACGGTATATTTCTCCATCTATTTGTGTCCTCTTTGATTTCTTTCATCAGTGTTGTATAGTTTTCTATATACAAGTCTTTTGTTTCTTTAGGTAGAAATACTCCTAAGTATTTTATTCTTTTTGTTTCAATGGTGAATGGAATTGTTTCCTTAATTTCTCTTTCTGTTTAAAAGCTTCTGCACAACAAAGGAAACTATAAGCAAAGTGAAAAGACAGCCTTCAGAATGGGAGAAAATAATAGCCAATGAAGCAACGGACAAACAATTAATCTCACAAGTATACAAGCAACTCCTGCAGCTCCATTCTAGAAAAATAAACGACCCAATCAAAAAGTGGGCCAAAGAACTTAACAGACATTTCTCCAAAGAAGACATAAAAATGGCTAACAAACACATGAAAAGATGCTCAACATCACTCATTATCAGAGAAATGCAAATCAAAACCACAATGAGGTACCACTTTACACCAGTCAGAATGGCTGCCATCCAAAAATCTACAAGCAATAAATGCTGGAGAGGATGTGGAGAAAAGGGAACCCTCTTACACTGTTGGTTGGAATGCAAACTAGTACAGCCACTATGGAAAACAGTGTGGAGGTTCCTTAAAAAACTGCAAATAGACCTGCCGTATGACCCAGCAATCCCACTGCTGGGCATACACACCGAGGAAACCAGAATTGAAAGAGCCACATGTACCCCAATGTTCATCACTGCATTGTTTACAATAGCCAGGACATGGAAGCAACCTAGATGCCCATCAACTGACGAATGGATAAGAAAGCTGTGGGACATATACACAATGGAATATTACTCAGCATTAAAAAAAAATTCATTTGAATCAGTTCTACTCAGGTGGATGGAACTGGAGCCTATTATCCAGAGTGAATTAAGCCAGAAGGAAAAACAACAATACAGTATACTAATGCATATATATGGAATTTAGAAAGATGGTAACGAGAACCCTGCATGCGAGACAGCAAAAGGAATGCAGATGTATAGAACAGACTCGTGGACTCTGTGGAAGAGGGCAAGGGTGGGATGATATGGGAGAATGGCATTGAAACATGTTAATTATCATATGTGAAACCAATCGCCAGCCCAGGGTTGATGCTCGGGGCTGGTGCACCGAGATGTCCCAGGGGGAGGGAATCAGGAGGGAGGAGGGAGGGGG